>JAVJIF010001408.1:0-462265 GCA_038442645.1 Agave tequilana
AGTCATAAGCACACAAGCTTAAGTTTTGAGATAGAAATGACTAACATGCCTTATCTGAAAATTGAAATAACCAACATGATACTGATGATTTCTGGGAGCCCCGGGAAAAAGATATGAATATTGAAAAGGCAACATTTAAAAACAAAAAAAAAATCTAGTAACTAGTAACACAATGTCACCTACCGAACCATACAAGCGAGCTACTCAGAAATGTTATTATAAATATTTTCTTTTACTTGAAATAGTTTACTTAAATTTCGATAGCAATTTGTGTTATACTTGAATGATTCTTATTCTGTATATTAACACATTACACAATAAAAATATAGTCTTTTATCCTAATTCTTTGGAGTCTCTTATGTGAAAACTTTTGTCCATATATGTTGTTAAGGGTCCATCCTTATATGCCTGCATGCTGATTTTTTTTCCTTTTCATGGAGTTCTCAGATGTTGGCATGTAATATTTAAATATATGTTCTGTACTTTCACTTTTCATCTTTTATATGGAAAATCTGTAACCATATTAGATAATTTCTGATAAGCAATTTTTGTGATACTATTTCGCTATCATTTTCCAATAATCAATTGTTCTCCCAGGAGGTAATGGCCTTTTGAATGTCATGTAAAGGTGGTGAGAGATGGTTGACATCAGGAGAAACCCTGTGAACGCCTTAGACTGACTTCAATGCCACTTCCTACCTTAAGAACAAGACTTGAATGGAGGAAGATGATGAGATGTTCTACATTAAATTATATACATCTTAGAGGCACAATATAGGCTGAAGAACCAAAATTTCTCATTATCAAAGATTTTGATTTGGTTAAGTGGTGTGCTTAAATTGAATGACAGTAAGGTTTTTGCCTTAACTAGGCCCCATCGAAGATAAGCCTAGTGTCTTGAATTTCATGCATTAGGTTGCTCTATTACACGTATGCTTAACAAGATCTTATAGAAGTTGTGTTTAGCTGTAGTTCTTTTTGTTAACTTTTACTTCTACACATCTCATATTGCTGCTATTCATTATTTTTTCTGTGGTATATGGTTCGAAGTATATTCAGAAATTAAATTGATCAATTTTACAATCAGCAGCAAGCAGAGTGTCACACCGTTTAATTTGTAGGTTCTGTTGCGGATGCTTCCAGACTATCACCATCATGTGCGCACATATGAGAATACACTTATAACTAAATTCTTCGGTCTGCACAGAGTGATACCCTCTAGCGGTCAAAAGGTAATAACCAGCATAAATTTTTATCTTAAAGGTGGTTTCACTATTGAGTATAGCCATAATTCACTATATTGAGTATATTCTTTGCATTTCTATATAATTTGCTTTTCCTTATATTCTGAAAATTTTATATTTGACTTCCTAGATGATAATTAGCTTTTATTTATTCTTTCCTAATTGCAGTTTCAGTTCGTAGTAATGGGAAACATGTTTTGTACAGAACTGAGAATTCACAGAAGATTTGACTTGAAAGGATCATCACTGGGTCGTTCTTCAGAGAACGTCGAAATTGATGAGAATACAACCCTTAAAGATTTGGATCTAAACTACTGCTTTTATTTGGAACCTTCTTGGAGAGATGCTCTGTTAAAGTAAGACAATGTTTTCCTGTTTCCCAGAACCATTTTATGTTTACATGTTCATGCAACTGTTTAATGTCCCCAACTGACATGTCAATTAGGCCTCAAAATTAATTACTCTATCCTTTAACCTGGCTGATTTATATTTATATGTATGTCGCGTCGTCGAACAAGAATCCTTGTTGTGGATATTCTGATGATTATATTAGATAATTTGTCAATAACAAAGTTATATTTTGCCTTTGGATTATTTACTATGGTACTTATTTACTATAGTGAAAACTAAATGGCATAGATTTTCAATGATTCTCTTGACCATAACTGTGTTAGTTTTTGAATGTGATATTAAAATTTTGATGCTTTCTTGTCAAGAGGAGACAATGGTTGAAAATTCAATCATGTAAAATCCAAGAACAGAGTTTGGTCACTCGTATATGCATGTAATTGTCGATATTTAAGGTTAGAAAAAGTTATGAGGTCCAAACAGAAGGCAGTGGAATCTAATAGGCAGCTAAAACATATATGAGTCTATGGCAGCTATGACTAATGCAGGGAAGTGGAATTCAAACTCCTCACAGCATCTGTGTGGGAGTAGAAGGGTATGCCATATATTTGTTATAGTAGAGAGATGGGTCCTCATTGTGTGCTAGTGAATGTACCACATAATTTGTCATTCTGGGGCGAGGGGAGCTAGTGAAAACACTTGTAAAAATCAAAGGCTTGACTTACGACTTTAAAATCACACCTTTATGATAACCCACACAAGTTTCCCTTCTTTCTAGAAACCGAAAAGTTTCTGTTCCCTATAGAACAAATGAAAGAGTAGTGGCTGTGCAAAGACGGAAATGTATGAGTGATTCATGTGGTTCGGCATTGCTTATGTCCATGAGGAGAACCATGAGGGAGATTTCACCTTCTCCCAAGATTATGATACATAGATAAGGACCCTCATCTTGTACTCAGATAAAGTATCCTTCTTCTTTTCACCCAATTAGTCTCTTTCAACCCTTGAGATACATTAGCTTATTTATATGCTATCTAGCCCCCAAAATAATTACAACTGTCCTCTTCTCCCATATTTAAGTTGCAAAATCATGATGGAAGATCTTAGTCATATTAAACCATTATGAGAATATCCACTTAATAATTGGAAAGTTAGGTAGTTCAAAAGATAAGAAGTTTTTATATAGAAGTTAGGAGAAGAACCAATTTTTTATCACACGAAGTGATAAATGATCACAACTGTGACCTTGTCGGATATGGCAGTTAACTAGCTCATGGTGACTGGAATTTTATGGATTTGTCGTGGTTTACTGGCAAGGAGAAAAAGAAAGGTGATTACATGATAAGTAAAAAGTGCTTAATTTGAGAATCAAACTGTATAATAAGAAACCATGACACAAGCATTGAAGGCCCTGTGGTTTAGCTAGAATTGGTTATACTGGATGATTCCATTGGTGTAGTTGCTCGATTAATTTTTGATGGTTGGTCAACCATCAAGATGATAACGTAATCTTAAAATGTAGTGATCAGGTTGACTAATTAGGGCTTCAATCTTTTTGTAATGATCCCAAAGCTCGAATTTTAGGCCCAAAGTCGGCCCTCTTACTTCTGGGAAGAAAACATCAAGAATGGGTCCATAAATATGTTACTTCACTATGGATGATCACAGCCTATTTGTGTATGCATATAGTAGTGGGATCATCATGGTTGTAAATCACTATGGCACTGCAAAAGGACAGTATGTGCAAAGGTGAACACATGTAGATCCAAGTGTGGGAGAACGCCCACACTGGATTTTAAACAAATTTTGAAAATCTATATGGAACTATAAACTTATCACTATAAATTTAGATTGGCTTCTTATTGGGGGGGAAAAAAAAAAAATTCAAGTGGTGAAGTTTGGAAATTGGTTATGTGAATCCTGGGTTCAAGTCTTGGATGTGTCTTCTTTTTCTTATTTTTGGAGGCTTACCAATACGGTGAGAAAATTAAAACATTTTAATTGCAATTGTCATCATGGTTTCAATGCCATTTTTCATGGCGGAAGAAAAAAAGGAACATAAATCACATCTCTAGACTTTAATACAAATAATCAGCAGTCTCTTAACTTAAAATGATTTATGACTAATTTAAAAAATAGCAATAATAGCGCGAATTTGGCAAACCTAAAGATTGTCACAGATGAGATAGTAATAAATCTAAACTATATTCCAAATACTGTCTCTGATTAAATAAGCATAATTAGAATGCATTTAACAATTTGAAGATTTTATCATATTACTGATTTTTGCGAGGATCATAAGATTTAATTTAAAGATAAGATCCATAATCAATCCTGTTTTTCGTAATCATATTTGAACATCTTAAAAGATGTTCTATTAAATCTATGTCTGAGCTATGACTCTTTATCCATTAAAAACAAGAAAATTAATCTACATCATTTTCTAAGAAAACATATTTTGGTGTTTACAACATATTTTGGTATTATTTTTCTTCCATGTGCATTGAACATGGAGAAAGTCTTGTATTATTTCGTTATGATCCCGTGAATAAAAAAAATAGTGTGCGCCTGCACTGACACTGAAAATGTGTATCACGGAGTACAATATGCAAACATTAAACACTATCCATGCCTCTTATTAGAGGAAATAATCAAACAAAGGTTAAAAGTAAGAATCCTTCGACAGCAGATTGTGGATAGCCCAAACTAAGCCCTACACTTATCATTGAACACCATCATGATCATTAACAACATCAACAAAGTATCATCATCATTTAAGCCTTTTCCCATCAAGATAGGGCCGGCCGTGGGGCAAGACTCCATGAAACATTTGACAAAGTTTTACGATTGCCATCAACCCAACATCAACCCTCTCATAATTAGTGTCAAGTTTATGGTAAAGAAAATTATGAACAAAAGAGGTGCTTGCCATAATCCTAAAGGCTAATTGGCATCCTCCAATTTTTTCTAAATTGAGAAAATGTCTACGAAAAGAAAAAATGATAATGTACTATAGGAAAATGGATTCAACTCCGGGGCACACATAAAGCCAAGAGTCAAACATAACAACAGACCCTTTACTATAAAAGCGGGGTTGGCTATGTAGCATGACAAAAAGTGAAGAAAGCTCTGTAAGAATGAGGAAGACATATACCACCATCTTTGAACCTGACATCAAATCTTGATCCTCTTAGGAGGTGAAAAATTTCTTGCCAGGGCTAGTATGAGTAAGAGAGAAAGACTTGCTTAAAACCTTAAAAGGCCAGAAAGACTTGCTTAAAACCTTAAAAGGCCGGTTGGTGGGCAGGTGGACCTGCCTTCTTGGTCTTGCAGGTTAAGCACATCACAACAGGGAACCAGCAGCTGAATTCCCCTTAACATGGAAAGTTTGGGTGTTGTGTTCTTATCTGAGCATAAAAACATGCCAAAGATCTAAATGGAGTTAAATTCCTGCTCACTTATAACTGAACTTAGGCTAATAATCTTATATTTGTTATTACGGTTAATCTTTTGAGATGTAGTCATTCCTTATGTATGATCATAAAAGGTGTCGTGGTATTTCTTTAATTGGATAGTCATAGTTAACTACCGTGTGGTGGATTTCTATTGCTTATTTTTGCCCAGTTTTGCCTTGATTGTGACTATTTTGATATCTCCCGCAGGCAGATTGAGATTGATAGTAAATTTTTGGAAACGCAACACATAATGGACTACAGCCTTTTGTTAGGTGTGCATTATCGAGCTCCCCAACATCTGCAAACTGATGTATCTTTCCGTCGAAGTTTAACAGCAGATGGACTGGCAATCCTTTCAGAAGAAGGTTATCTGTCCTTTCTAATAAATTGTTGCATCTTTTTTATGCCTATAAATTACTTCTCTCTCAAAAATTGAAATTCTAGATATTTATAGTATCTGAAAAGAGTTTATCCCACTGAATTGCCTGCTTGTAAGTACCTTGAAATACAACCCTCTAGTACCCTTCTAATGTATGCACAGGTTCTATTCCTGGACCAATAGTTCATTTACAATTCACTAAAGCAAAGGACAAAAGGGGCGGGCGTGCGTGCGTGCGTGCGTGTGCGTGGGTGTGTGTGTGTGTGTGTGTGTGAGAAGTTAAAAATAATTAGATCTGAGGAAGAATTTGCATAAGTTGTCTAAATTCTCCAATAAAAGGAAATAGTTTGAAAGGCTGGTAAGCCAGAGAAACATGCATGGATAAATGATTTGTATTGTATATTGGGGCGCAAAAAAGTGTGTGTAAAAAAACTGTGAAGAATTGATGAAATTATCCTATATTCTTGTAACCTAACCTATATTTTATCCTTATTATATCTCCTGATAAGATAGGACTTGCAGTAAACCTGAGATAATCGTAGCTCAGCAATCATCATGTAGTCAGACTTCCCTGCATTCTGTCAGTGTCAAACATTATGTTTTAAACTGAATTTATGCTAGAAATGTTTACTAAAATGAGGAAAGAAAGATGACATTAACTCTCCAACATTATGTTGAACTGTATTTATACTAGAAATTTTCGCTAATGGAAGGACAAAAGAGGCGTGGATGCTTTTCTAGTGAACGAAGACTTTTAACACTGGCAGTCTGGCAGATATCTGTAAAAACTTGTCCCGTAACTGAGTCATAATCTTGCTCATACTCTACTTTGGCAGTAGTTGCTGTGGGATTGATCAAGAAGAATAGAAGTGAAGTAGGACCATGGGGTCTCTATCCTGAAGAAAGAGTTCCCATCTACGGGAACTTGTTTTTCTTTTCTTGAACCCCAACTCATTGGATATAGTTGTGTCAAATATTAATTAGGATAGCAATGCAGGAAGCTATGATTGCAAAAAGTGTTGTGTCAAATATTCAAATAGCCCCTCTTCCCACTAACTTCGACCCTCACTTAATTAAACAAGTTCTTCTGGAACATCCTGGCCAAAATATGCTACCAGTATGAACTTCTCATGGGTGTTGATATTCTAAAGTTCTCTTTGATCAACCTTTATTAGCATTCTTCAGGCATTTACCTTTCTGTTTCCCTCTTATTCCATGTCACTTTTAATCGCATAATTACAGGAGTGAGGATAACAGGAGGAGCAATCACCTCCCTTTCATATAGACAAGCCATATACCCTAGCTACATGAGCCATGTGCTATCTTCACAAGCTGTCCCATGGGAATCTTGGAAGCTGTGATCCTGACACCTCTGCCTTCTATTATTTCCTTGCTCAAATGTCTAAATCACTGTAATCTTCATAACTGGTATCTTCAAAATTGCCTCGCCTGGGACAGATTTGGAGGTAGAGTTTGACCGTTCCTCTCTATCATGAAATATTATTAATAATTATGCATCTTCCAAGGTAACAGCTTTCACCAAGACGTCCGTCTCGTCTATTGGCTCCTGAACTTCACCCTCTTCTAGTTCTACCCCTGCTAAGTCTAAATCTGGTATTTCCCAACGAAAAAAAAAGAAAAGAAAAGGTTTGTCTGCCTCATTTATCACTCTGAGCATCAAGCTTTTCATTCTCCTTGGCTTATTGGCAATTTCCCACCTGATAGCTCAACAATGCCTTCTTGATACACGCTACCACCAGGACATCTCCTTTGAGATCCAAGAATGAAGAAGGGGTAAAATTACTGAATGAATACGGGATGTTACTAATACCTGAGGCATAAAAGACACATTTTCTAAGGGATCCCGAAACCACCAGCCACCCGACCTAATTCATGATGAGCCCACGAACTTCCTGGTGAGATACCTATGATTAAAAACAATCGACATGTCAAGATCCAAATTTGAATCGGTTCCTGATTCTGGTCAGAGACCACTTTGTTTGTGTTGGCAGTTCAAAGAGGTGACTACCCATATTTGGAGTTTTGCAGGATTCGGTCCATGATTTTTCTTTCCTATGTCCTACTCTATCATCAGACTTTATTGGATTTTCTTTCTTCAAGAACCTGCCTATGGTTTTGGCTATCCATTTTAGTGGAAAGCGTTGTCCCTAAAAGTCGATCTGGTTTTTCTTTTCTCCGCTTTTTTAGCTATTACCTTAATGTCGGCTTGCTGAAAACCATTTTATTGGGATTGTTTATTAGAAGCAACTGTCGTAATAAATACTCAGTTGAGTCTCGTTTTAACAATTGATCAATTATCTTGACATTTCGGGTGGGGCAACTCTTTCTGCAATTCAATTTGAAGCTCATTCATATTCTATTACACTTTAACTAATAATCTACCATCTATCAGAATTAAGAAACTGTCTTTAGAGCGTCATAGGCCTTTGATGTTTCAGTGTGACACGTGGAAGGACGAGTAAATCGTCATCTAACCAGTTGCTGTTTTGTCTTCCACGAAAGCAGGAAATTAGTTGTTTTTCAAAACAAGAAGTCACGTGTGAAGTCTTGGAATTCTGCATTAAAATAGTTGACATGTGATTTTTTTGGAATTTGAATCTTGTCTGTTGGTAATTACTTGAATCTTCCATAGGTAATCTTCATCCTCCATCATTCTAAGATAGAAAAGTAAAACCCATCCTTCCTAGAAAGTTCATAGTCAAATTCAGCCTTTGTGAGTTACTCCACTTCAAGTTCATAATTTTGGAAAAGATCTGGAAATTTTGGAAAAATATTCAGCAATAATTTGGAACAATGACAGAGAGCTAACTATAAGACAAATGCATAGTCACACGTGTGTAATACGTAGACATTTATGTTTTCCAAAAATATAAATTAACTTTAAGCCAGTGAATAAATTTGTTAAATTTAAGAGTAATTGGTCATTTTTTTCTGTTGACATTTTTTGTCACTTTTCTGATCCATAAAATTTTCAGATGCTCAAGAGGATGAGATTTTTAACTACCCGCAAGGCCTTGTTCTGATTCCTCGTGGAAGCAATAAAAACAGTGTTGTTGTGGGTCCTCATATACGAGGCAGCCGTCTGAGAGCATCAGCTGCTGGTGATGAAGAAGTGGATCTCCTGCTTCCGGGTACAGCTAGGTGAGTTTTCTCTGCCCCTTCAACATGTGGACGTCTAACATAATGACTGTACTATGTGTACCATAATCAATATATGTCAATTTGTGAAAAAAGAAAATGACTAGAAACTTTGCCAAGTTTTCCTTTGCGAAACATTGCTTCCTATTCATTTTAATTTCTGGAGCATATAATTTGAGTTATAAAATGATATGTTACTCAAACTTTTTAAGCAAGTTATAAATTATTTGGCAAGTCTTCATATCATTGTCTAATGTTGGCAAAATATTCGTTAATTAATTTCAACTTTTTTTGTTGCTACATTTATGTGATTAGTTTCTTTCCAATGTTTGCGTTAATATGCATTGAAATTTAAGTAAACAGCCATTTTTTGTGAGTAACTGAAAAAACTATAGCCAAGTTGCATATTCTCAATTTTTGTATGTATATTATTCTGAATTCTTTTGTGAAGATATTTTAACTCAAAAAAAAAATTGTGAAGCTTGTGCAAATCTTTTGTATCCCCCCCTCAAAGCTAAACTTTATTCCTGTTAAAACAAATTACACTAAATCTAAGCTCGTAATTGGTCTTTGTTACAAAATGTCTTCAAGTTGCTGGAAGACAAGCTTTGGCGCTTGTTTTATCTTCAATATATTTTAAGTAATGTTACTCTATCAAATGTTATTGACCAGACTACAAATCCAACTTGGAGTTAACATGCCTGCAAGGGCAGAGCACATTCCAACCAAGGATGATGAAACCCAGGTGTTCCATGAGGTGTATGACGTCGTTCTCTACCTTGGGATCATTGATATATTGCAGGATTACAACATGAGCAAAAAGATTGAGCATGCATACAAATCTCTTCAGTTCGATTCACTCTCCATCTCAGCAGTGGATCCTGAGTTCTATTCGAAGCGCTTCTTGGGTTTTATCCAAACTGTCTTCCCTGCAAACCCTTAGGAAGTTCTGGTCTCAATCATTCGTATAACGGAAATGAGGTTCTTCGCAGTCTGTTTTTTCAGTGGGCATATGAAGTCAGTTGTCGGCTTCTGAAGATTTTGTTAAATAGAAGGTGATTCTTGGCAACAGCAAATTGAAAGGAAAGAAAGATGATGGACAATCAAAGCTTCAAACTGTATCCAAAGTGTTGTATTTTTTGGCTTCTTTTTACTTACTTTTTCCTGCTCTTTTTGGTGTTTCTGTGAACAAAAACCTACAGTTGATCATAAAGGTAGGAAACACGTTGTATGTTGGATGATTATTGCTGGAGTCAACAATTATTGTATATTCCAATAATTTTGAATAGAATCTAAGTGATGTCTATAAAACTGTGAATTATGTTCTTATTTCCTTGTCATATTTGAAGTGCAAGGTATGGTTCATTGAAGCCTTCATGGGGGAGCCCTACTGGGTTATGAATGAACGAGGCACGTGAATCTGTTATGAGTACAGTGCATGCACACGGCATGAACCTGATCAGAATGCTGTGTTATGCACAAAGCATGAATGCAAACTCGTTGTGACAATTGCGAATGCGCAAGACATCTGGTGACTAGGGTACCTCAGTAATTATGCTGCTTCACGAAATAGATGGAACATGTTCTATAGATGCATAGCTTATAATGGCAAGCCATTAAGTTGGATTATACGAGTGTATTCAAATCAAGAATTCACTGAAGCCAAACAATTTCCAGGAATATATCTGATATTTATCAATTAGCTGAAACTGATGAAGAGCCAACTCTTAATTTGAATAAACCTTAATCATGATCTCGAAAAATCACCAAATTGTAATGTCATAACAATTCAGTACGAAGGGAGGAAGAGTTTTCCAATCTAGGGGCTTTCCTGAAGATAAAGTAGCAGTTGATCATCGGTCCAAAGCCCTGGCCAGAAATTAGACAACACAAATAAAAGAAATGAGGAAAGGCAGGGACATCACTTAATTTACATTTCAAACATGAAGATAGTTCCCAATTTGGATATTTCAGAAGAAAACACACCTTGTGTATCAGTTTCATCCTCATGTCTGAACTTTGACTGATATCTGCCTCAGGTTCTGCCACTGCGATTTCTGCAGCATTTCGAGCATCTGTCTTCTTGGGCCGCCTTAATGTCCGATCATTTGCACCATCAAAATGTAATCTAGGTCAGTTCCAATAATCAAGAACCGTGCACTCTGAAAGATTTGCAACCCAGTTCAGTGAAATTTTACCTGTGGAGGACTGCTGCAATGCAGAGAGCCATTCATAGATTCCAGTTACTCCAGGAGGCCTTCGAGCGAATCAAAGTCGAAGTGATCTGTCAAAAGTGAGCCCTGAAGTCATTGAGTTGCATAAAGTTTTTCTGTGAGCTTGTAGAAATGTGACCAAGTACATAATTTTGGACTGACCATCAGATTTCTCCTGACAAATATTGCTTCCATCCTCCGGAGCTGCAGGCATTTGCTCAATGAACGCATCAGGGAAACAAGCAGAGACTTCAACAAGGAAGAAATCAACATCCCCAGTGCTCGCGATGTCTTGAAATTGGACAAATGAGACTTGCTGGTAAGGAGGAGTTTGTTGACCCATGTATTTTGACGATGAACCACAAATCATTCATGAGGCTAATTGCTCGTTGAGTGTGTAGTTTATGATTCATGCATACTTAGGCAAGTTTGTACTATTGATTGAGGAAGAAAGGACTAGAGTTTATATTACAAATCTTTAAGGAAGAAGGTGGAGTGAGAAGCTCTTACGCAGATCAAGTTATGTCAAAGAATGAGCTCAAAATTAAGACTCAAATCAACTCAAGTGGAGAATTCAAGCTCAACTTAAATCAAGACTCAAGTGAAGATTCAAAACTCAACTTAAAACACTTGAAGATCAAGCCAACTTCAACTTCTATTTCATATCGAGTTAAGTTGGGTTGATGTCTTAAATATTTTGTTAAAACAAATTAGATATAGTTGAAAAACTTATAGATAGACACACACAAAAAGATTTACAAAATCTCAAGCATTTATGGAAAGACGCATACACACAAAATGATTTTCAAAATGTGAAGTATTTACTACAATTTTTTTTGAATATTTATGTTCAAAATCAAATTTTCAAAAACTTACTTTACTTAACTATTTTCAAAAACTTACTTTACTTAACTATTTTTAAAAGCTTACTTTACTTGGTCCCCAAAAAAATTCAAAATGAGTATCAAGAATCTGTTTTGATAGCACTATTTTGACATTTCAAAATATAGTCACTTTTAATTGTTTTTTTGCATATTTTTCACAAGTAATATTTTGTTGGAATTGAAGAAAATAAAGCTGAATCTTCGAGTTGAATTATGGCAAGATCCGTTGATGGAATCAACCGGATGATGGTTGGAGTGTGTTCTCCTTCCATTTGTGATGAACGTGGTATATTCACATGTTCAATTCCGACTTCGAATGAATGAGATATTCAAGTCCAAAGTTTGCCTAATTCAAAGCCAAAACGGGACTAAAGGTGGCTTAAAGCATTTAGTCCCACATTGGCCGTGGGATGGAAGTTTGTGGTGTATATATAGAGAAAATTGAGAACAAAGGGCGTGCCCTTTGGGTACTTGGAGTTTTCGCGCGCGAAAAGGAGGGAACTATGCACGTACGTACGTACGTGCGCGCACGCGCGCCGCCGCTGGCGGCGGCGGCGGGCCGGCCGGCCGGAGCCGGGCCGGGCTCGGGCTCGGGTCCGGGTCCGGGCTTGGGCTTGGGTTGGGTTTGGGTTTCGCCAACAATTGCGAACCAATTAGACAGCCAACGGGTGCGAACCAGTTGGACTGCCAAAGGGGTCGCAGGTTATGAACCAGTCCAGGCCAGATCCAAACGGTGCGAACCAGACCCGCTCCGCCAACAATTGCGAACCAATTAGACAGCCAACGGGTGCGAACCAGTTGGACTGCCAAAGGTTGCGAACCTGTTGGCTAACCAAAGGTTGCAACGGTTGGTCGAAAGGGTGCAACCTTTCGTTCGGGTTCGAACCTGTTGGGCCCTCCTATTCCGCTATATAAAGGACTCCATGTTCTCAATTGAAAAATGAACCAAATCTGAGACTCTTTCTCTCTTTTGAAAGATCTCTCTCTCTCTATAAGTTCAGACTTCGGTTCTGAACTGGGCTCCAGCGAAGTGGGGAATCCACGACTTCCAGAACGACTTCCAACGAAGTGGGAATCCGCGACTTCCAAGTGAAGTGGGAATCCGAAGCAACTTCCTAAAGGAGATTCTACCAAAAAATTCTTCAACCTTCCTACGTCCTCAACAGTGGGTGTTCCTCCAAAAGAGTAAGACAAATATTCATTTGAAATTTGTCGTTATACCGCTGTTTTGCTAATCCTGTGTAGGTACTGGTTGACTACGGTTCGACCGTACGGTGATTTGGTAGTGCTATCCAAATACCGTGAAGAAGTGTTGTATCTTGGGAGACCAGCGTCCATTATCCCGTTAGCACCGGTGCGGGGGACGTAATTGTCTTAAGGAGATTCGCTGTAAGCGTACCTCACTTCAAATACTGTATAAGTGGACTAAGTCCTTTATACAGGGGATATACTCTACAGTATATCGAGACTGACTTGGATTCAGTCTAATTGGTGCTTAAACCAAGGAAGGAAATTGAAAGGTGGTTCTTAAATTAAGGAACGTTCTATTGAACGGAAAACCTCCCACCTGATATTTGCCGACCTGGCCAATTAGATTGTTGATATCTCAGTGATCTTGATAAGTTGTCAGATTGATTCTTGTTAAGCAGAATACCCAACAATCTTAAGACAATTATAGTTTCTTACTTCTGTTCTGCTTGAACTTACAGAAGATGTCTGAGACTAATCAAGATAGCTCAAGTAAGGCACCAAACATGCTACAAGCATTGATGCCTACTCCACTTCCTAACCCGAAGCCGGAGAAGCCAGGAAAATTTGATGGCACAGAATTCAAGAGGTGGCAACAGAAGATGCTCTTCTACTTGACCACTCTTCATCTGGCCAGATTCCTGGAAGAAGATCCACCAGAGCCTGCAACTGATGCATGGACTCAATGTGACTTCCTTTGCCGAAATTATGTTTTAAATGGACTGGATGACTCTATTTACAATGTCTACAGTCCTATCACAACGGCAAAGAAGTTATGGATCAGTCTTGACAAGAAGTACAAGACTGAGGATGCTGGTACCAAGAAGTTCGTCGTAGGACAATTTCTGGAGTACAAAATGGTGGACAGCAAGACTGTAATCAGTCAGGTGCAAGAGTTCCAACTTATCTTGCACGAGATAGAAGCTGAAGGTATGATCCTACCTGAAACCTTTCAGGTTGCTACTATCGTGGAGAAACTCCCACCTGCGTGGAGAGATTTCAAGAACTACCTTAAGCACAAGCGAAAGGAGTTAAAGTTGGAAGATCTCATTGTGAGGCTTCGTATTGAGGAGGACAACCGCAAGTCCGAGAAAAGGAACAGTAAGAACTCCTACGAAGCATAAGCAAATGTGATCGAAAACTCAAAGGGGAAAGCGTCTACTTCCAAAGGCTTAAAGCGGAAGAAGACTTCCCAGGGGTACAAAGGCAAGGTTCAAGAAGGCAAGAACATGCGCTTCAAGGGAACTTGCTACATCTGCAACAAAGAGGGGCATAAGGCGAATGAATGTCGCAGCCAAAACAAGAATCTTGTTGATGGTCTTTTTAAAGACAATGTTGCAGTGGTAGACAAAAAGTCTGTGTATTTGTACCCGAAGCTTATAAATAAAGAAAATTCTTCTGTTTATTTGCTTGAGTCTCCTACTTTGTGGCATGCTAGATTAGGGCATGTAAATTACAAGTCTTTGAAGAACTTGTCTAATCTGGGATACATTCCTAAACTCAACTTGGAAGAAATTCGCAAGTGTGAGGTCTGTGTTGAGGCCAAGTTGGCTAAAAATTCATTTCACTCAATAGATCGAAATACAGAACCTTTAGGGTTAATTCATAGCGATCTATGTGACTTGAAGTTTATGCCAACTAGAGGCGGTAAAAAGTATTTCATTACTTTTATCGATGACTGTACAAGATACTGTTATGTGTATCTTTGAACAGTAAGGATGAGGCAATAAATATGTTTACAACATATAAAGCCGAAGTTGAGAATCAACTCAACAAGAAAATCAAGATTCTAAAATCCGATAGAGGCGGAGAATATGAATCAAATGATTTTAGTGAGTTATGTGCTAGTTTTGGTATAATACATCAAACTACAGCACCATACACTCCTCAGTAGAATGGAATTGCTGAACGGGAAGAACAGAACTTTGAAGGAGATGGTTAATTCCATGCTCGTAAGTTCTGGAGCTCCGCAGAACTTGTGGGGGGAAGCTCTATTAACTGCAAATCATATTCTAAATAGAGTACCCCACAAGAAACTTGGTCTAATACCATTCGAGTTATGGCATGGAAGGACACCTTCCTACCATTACCTCAAAATGTGGGGGTGCCTTGCAAAGGTGCTGGCACCATTACCCAAAAAGACTAAGTTGGGAGCAAAAACTATGGACTGCGTATTCATAGGCTATGCCTTGAATAGTAGTGCCTACAGATTTCTGGTTCATAAATCAGAAATACCAGATATTCATGTAAACATGATTATCGAATCTCGAGATGCTGTGTTCTTTGAAGACATCTTTCCGTACAAACGGAAGCAGATAAGACTTCTGGGAAAAGAACACACGAATGGCGTTCAGGGACGAAAGCCCCGAGGAACCAATTGTAAATGCGGAAATTGAACCAAGAAGAAGTCAGAGATCTAGAATCTCAAAATCTTTTGGTCCAGATTTCATAGCATACGCTATTGAGAGCGAGCCTCAAACATTCAAAGAGGCTATGTCAACCCCAGAAGCACAAATGTGGAAAGAAGCTATAAATAGCGAAATAGAATCCATACTAAGTAATCATACTTGGGAATTGGTAAACTTGCCTCCTGGAAGTAAACCAATTGGGTGTAAGTGGATTTTTAAACGAAAATTAAAACCCGATGGATCTATCGATAAGTACAAGGCTAGATTAGTAGCCAAGGGTTATCGGCAAATAGAAGGACTTGACTACTTCGATACTTATTCACCAGTAACAAGAATAACGTCCATTCGGATGTTAATTGCAATTGCAGTATTGCACAACTTAGATATCCATCAAATGGATGTCAAGACTGCATTCTTAAATGGTGAATTAAGTGAAGAGATATATATGGAGCAACCTGAAGGATTTAAAGTCAAGGGCCAAGAACACAAGGTGTGTAAATTGGTAAAATCCTTATACGGTTTAAAACAGGCTCCAAAACAATGGCATGAGAAATTTGATAGTGTCATGATCAAAGATGGATTCACTATCAATGAATGCGATAAGTGTGTTTACACGAAAACAGTTGGAGATGCATGTATCATTGTCTGTCTTTATGTAGACGACATGTTGATACTTGGGACTAATATTGAGATTATTAAGTCCACTAAAAGAATGTTATCCAACAGTTTTGATATGAAGGATCTGGGGGTTACTGATGTAATTTTAGGAATTAAAATTACTAGAACACCAGATGGAATCAGTTTATCTCAATCTCACTACGTGGATAAGATGATAGAAAGATTCAAGGATCATGGGATAAAAGAGAATACAAATCCTTTTCTCCCACACGTCCACCTTCATAAGAATACAGGAACTGGAATACGCCAGTTGGAGTATTCTCAGATTATCGGAAGTCTAATGTATTTAATGAATTGCACTAGACCCGATATTGCTTACGCTGTAAGCAAGTTGAGTAGATATACTAGTAATCCTAGTGATCTACATTGGACCGCTCTACTACGAGTATTGGGTTACGTATCACATACCAAGGAATATGCCTTGAGATATGGAAAGTATCCTCCTGTACTGGAAGGATACAGTGATGCTAATTGGATTGCAGATTCTGAGGAATCAAAATCAACTAGCGGATACGTATTTACTCTAGCAGGAGCAGCGGTATCTTGGAAATCTTCTAAGCAAACATGTATTGCCCGTTCCACTATGGAATCGAAATTCATAGCCTTAGATAAGGCTAGAGAAGAAGCAGAATGGCTTCGACAATTCTTAGAAGATATACCGTTGTGGCAAAAGCCAGTGCCCGCTATATGTATACACTGCGACAATCAAGCAGCTATATCTAGGGCACAAAATGTGATATACAACGGTAAGTCTAGACATATTCGTCGTAGACATAATACCGTGAAGCAGTTGCTCTCAAATGGAATTATCTCTATTGACTTTGTATCGTCAAAGGATAATTTAGCGGATCCGCTTACTAAAGGTTTAAGTGGAGAGCGTATAAACTGCGCATCGAGGGGAATGGGTCTAAAAGCCTAACCTTACCGAGTCAGCTTAATGGAAACCTCACTTAGCGACTGGAGATCCCACGGACTAAGTTCAAGAGGAAAAACTAGTTATGATTGACTCAGCAAGTAAGCACTTGGGAGCTTGACTCCAATCCATTCCTAAGGTGCACATAAGTGCTTTTCTACAAGTGGATTAAGGATAAGCTTAACGCTTTTAATGATGCCTATATCTTGTTACTATACAAGTGGAGTAGAGTAGACTACTCTTCATAGGTCCATCACCTATGTGAGTATAGAGTTGGGTCGGCTCTTTGGGAATCTCTATGGAGGCTGTTATTCCCTAAAGATACTCTCTGAAACCAAGAATGTCCAGGGCCAAAACGGACACAACAGAGAACCAAAGTTGATTTGGAAAGTCACTGTGTGAAGCTTGTTGACTTGGCTTACACTAACGGCTAACAGTTCAAGACCTAGTTCACTGATTAGCCAGTAAGTCCGATAAAGCTTTCGCTATAGAAGGTTCAAGACCTAGTTCACCTATCCTTATGCAGTTTCTTTTCTAAAGTACCTTACACAATAGAGTCAGTCTCTTTGTGTGTCATTTCCTTGAATTCTTCATTCATTGTGGGGGATTGTTGGAATTGAAGAAAATAAAGCTGAATCTTCGAGTTGAATTATGGCAAGATCCGTTGATGGAATCAACCGGATGATGGTTGGAGTGTGTTCTCCTTCCATTTGTGATGAACGTGGTATATTCACATGTTCAATTCCGACTTCGAATGAATGAGATATTCAAGTCCAAAGTTTGCCTAATTCAAAGCCAAAACGGGACTAAAGGTGGCTTAAAGCATTTAGTCCCACATTGGCCGTGGGATGGAAGTTTGTGGTGTATATATAGAGAAAATTGAGAACAAAGGGCGTGCCCTTTGGGTACTTGGAGTTTTCGCGCGCGAAAAGGAGGGAACTATGCACGTACGTACGTACGTGCGCGCACGCGCGCCGCCGCTGGCTGGCGGCGGCGGCGGCCGGCCGGCGCGCCGGCGCCGGAGCCGGGCTCGGGCTCGGGCTCGGGCTCGGGCTCGGGTCCGGGCTCGGGTCCGGGCTCGGGCTTGGGCTTGGGTTTCCCTACCTGGCCTGATTCTTTTTGAATCGGGTCGCAGGTTATGAACCAGTCCAGGCCAGATCCAAACGGTGCGAACCAGACCCGCTCCGCCAACAATTGCGAACCAATTAGACAGCCAACGGGTGCGAACCAGTTGGACTGCCAAAGGTTGCGAACCTGTTGGCTAACCAAAGGTTGCAACGGTTGGGTCGAAAGGGTGCAACCTTTCGTTCGGGTTCGAACCTGTTGGGCCCTCCTATTCCGCTATATAAAGGACTCCATGTTCTCAATTGAAAAATGAACCAAATCTGAGACTCTTTCTCTCTTTTGAAAGATCTCTCTCTCTCTATAAGTTCAGACTTCGGTTCTGAACTGGGCTCCAGCGAAGTGGGGAATCCACGACTTCCAGAACGACTTCCAACGAAGTGGGAATCCGCGACTTCCAAGTGAAGTGGGAATCCGAAGCAACTTCCTAAAGGAGATTCTACCAAAAAATTCTTCAACCTTCCTACGTCCTCAACAGTGGGTGTTCCTCCAAAAGAGTAAGACAAATATTCATTTGAAATTTGTCGTTATACCGCTGTTTTGCTAATCCTGTGTAGGTACTGGTTGACTACGGTTCGACCGTACGGTGATTTGGTAGTGCTATCCAAATACCGTGAAGAAGTGTTGTATCTTGGGAGACCAGCGTCCATTATCCCGTTAGCACCGGTGCGGGGGACGTAATTGTCTTAAGGAGATTCGCTGTAAGCGTACCTCACTTCAAATACTGTATAAGTGGACTAAGTCCTTTATACAGGGGATATACTCTACAGTATATCGAGACTGACTTGGATTCAGTCTAATTGGTGCTTAAACCAAGGAAGGAAATTGAAAGGTGGTTCTTAAATTAAGGAACGTTCTATTGAACGGAAAACCTCCCACCTGATATTTGCCGACCTGGCCAATTAGATTGTTGATATCTCAGTGATCTTGATAAGTTGTCAGATTGATTCTTGTTAAGCAGAATACCCAACATATTTTATGGTATCTATATCTAATTGACTACCTGATTTGTATCCAATCAAATATATTTTGCAACTCTCATTTTTGAGAATCTATAAATAAGGAATTATTAGCCCTATTCAAAAATAAGCTATCAATTTTCAATGAAACTTTCAAAAGATCTCTTGCAATCACGTTCATTCTTTTCAAAGCAATCTATTGCTATTTTTTTAATCAACATATCTTCAAGCTTCAATCTCACTCTAGTATTGTTATAGGAATAAAGAGAGAGTTTTCGTAGTCATTTGATCACCCTTATTTTATTTCTATCTATCATTGTAAAATTAAGTTGTCTCGAGAGGTGAGAGAAGTTGAAAGAATTTGCGACTTTCAAACCACCTTTTGAGGGAATGAGAAGAAATCTCTGTGGGGGAGGATTGGATGTAGGTCAGGGGTCTGAACCAGGATACGTCGTCGTCTTTGCGTTTACTTTCTCATACTTGCTCTCCTTACATTATTTATATTATTTAGATTTACTCCGTATTAATTTTTAATCACCCATTCACCCCTGTGTGTTTTTCATTTATTATCAGAGTAGGTCTCCACTTTATTTGGTCAAACAACCAAGGAGTAAAAATCTATGTCAATGGAGTGTGATGGAGTTTGTCTAGAAGGACAATCGACCATAAGCCACTCTCTTCAATGACAACAATTTTCCTTATTGGAAAGCTAGAATGAAAATTTTCTTGAGACGCATAGATATCGATTTGTCTTAAAAAAATTTGTTGAACCCACACGTTGAGCTTTGACGGATGAGGAAAATAAGTTGGTTATGCTCAATGTGAAGTTTATGAATACTCTTCAATGTAGACTCACATCAAATGAGCTCAATAGAGTTTCCACTTGTCTAACTACTTTTGATGTCTGAAAAAAATTATGCATTACTCACGAGGGTACACCCCAAGTGAAGGAATTTAAAATAAGTAGTTTGATTCATGAATATGAATTATTTAAATGAATGAAAATAAGTCTATTGATGCAATATTTACACGTTTCATTAATATTGTTAACTCATTGCATTCTCTTGACAATGCTTATAGACGTCTGGAGTTGAACTACAAGATCCTATGATCTCTTACGTTGATTTGGGAACCAAACTCTATGACAGTCGAGAAAGCAAATGATCTTACTAAACTTACCATTGATTTTGTCATTGGTAAATTGAAGGTGCACGAAGTACAACTCAAAGGAAAAGAGAAATAAAAAGAGAAGGATGGTCTTCTTCCAAAAAGAAGACGATTACAATCAAAAGAGATTAAAATCATCGAATGGAAGCGTCGTCGATATCAATCAAGAAGTTATAAATCTTTCAAGAAGGATATCAAAGTTGGCAAGGAAGAGTAAGAATTTTGGAAGAAAATTTTCTAATAAGTTTTCTTATAATTTAGGAAAATGCTTTGATTGTGATTAATCAGGGCACATAGCAAAGGATTGCCCTAAGCGAAAGGAGAAAAACAAAAAGAACTCAAACTTCAAGAAGAAGGAAGCCTTGTATGTTGGTTGGGATGAGCCGGAGCCAAGTGACTCGGATAGCGATGACGAAGCGGCTCAACTTGTTCTCCGCAACCGTAATATTTTTTTCATGGCAAATGAAGATGAGGTAAATCCGATTCTGATTCCGAAAAACCTCTTTCATATGATGAACTAGAAGATGCATTTTGTGAGTTTAATCAGGAATAAAAGAAACTAGCTAAAAAATATTTCTACTCTTAAGAAAGTGCTTGATTCTTGTGATTCTAAATTATGTGATTTGACTTCTTCTATTTCTACAAAGGATGAAAATACTTTTGATCTCGAAAAAGAAAATAAATAACTTTTGGATCAAGTTGATGTTTTAAAAGCTTCTTCTTTAAAACAAAAATGATTTTGTTAGAAAAAATCAAATGAATTTTCATGATAAATCTAGTTGATCATTCCATACTCATCATCATACTTCATCTTATAAGAGAAGATTTGTTTGCACGTATTGTATGTGAGATGATCACATCTCAACTCATTGTAGAGTTAAAGATGACTTCATTATTATAGTTTAATGTGGTTGCCTAAGGGAACCAAGAATTCTAACATGAAAGGACCCAAGATATGAGTACCTAAATCTACACTTGATTAACATATTGTAGGTACACTCCCAAGTAAGAAATAGGGAGTTTTGGTATCTGATAGTGGTTGCTCACATCATATGACCGGTAATAAAAATCTATTTGCAACTCTATCAAAATTCGAAGGAGGCAATGTCTCCTTTGGTGGCGGAGAGAAAGGTAAATTATTGGTTTTGATAATATTGGTAAGAAACTGTCAATTATTATTGAAGATGTTTATTTGGTTAACGATTTGAATCATAATCTTATTAGTATTAGTCAATTGACTGACAAAGACTAGGATATTACTTTTAAACTAGATAAATGCATTGTTAGTTTCAAAAATAATGTTATTTTTGTAGTTTTAAGAAGATCTAATGTTTATATCTTTGAGATGGATGAGCTTATAATCAAAAAGTTAGGTGCCTTACCGCTGTGAACAATGATGCTTGACTTTGGCATAAAAAGTTTGGATACGCTAACATGGAGTTAATCTCAAAGCTATATAAGAAGAATTTGGTAAGAGCATTTCTAAACTTAATATTTGTTAAAGATACTGTAATGCCCCGATCCCGCGGATACGGGAACGCTACGGTGACGTACATACGCAGGGCAAAAATACCCTAATATACGTATGTTAAGCCTCGTACATAAAATAAACACAATATACATAATTATTTTAGCAATAAATAAGTACAAAATACTTACAAAAGGGGTTAGTGAATATGATAGATATAGAAATAGGAGTAAATATGAAAGTACTGACAAAATAATAAAAAATACATATGAATAATAAAGGTGGCGGGTCTCCTAACAATATCCTGTGCAGTGTCAGGTACTACAATGACTCGAATCTCCAACCTGGACATGCAAACTCAGGGTCGTCAGAAAGCGAGCTATTGACTGGTAAAATGAAAGAAGCAGTAATAATATATTATAATAGTAGTACAATCACAATAATATATAATATATGTTTAACTACCAGTAATATAATAGTTTAACTACCAGTGATACAATATAATTATGCCAACATTTGGTATAACTAATACACAAATATAATATTTACACTATAACAGCAGTAATACCTAACATGCATGTTACAATGGTGATGCTACTACAATCTTATGCAATTATATAAAAGGAATAACAATTAATTTTATCGGGAAGAGTCTTATATATATCATCAACTTTTATTCTATAAGGTTATTATAATCAATAAGAGTTATATCATTTATATGATATGATCAATATGAGTAATAAGATACAATATTTAATTATAAATTAACAAAATAAAGTTGGTTAATGAACACGTATTAAGTCTTAATTATAATATATTTATTGTTTAAACTAATAGTAACAGTAGCATAATGGTATCGTGATAAAAATATTTATACATGAATACATGGAACAGAGAATGCATAGAATAAAGAGTGTACGTGTACATGAATAGTGTGTCTCCACGTGAAGTGCACATATACATATGACATGATGGTGGATAAGATATCAGGAAGTGTAACAATTATAAATGAATAATAATATACATGTATCGAGCAAGTTATGTTATTTATACAATAATAACAATCAGTATTTTTAATCAATCTTTTCCAGTGTCCCATACCACTGGCAGTCCATACCGGAGCCCATACTCCAGTCGAACCCATCCGAACATGGCATATGGGACCATTATTCGAATGAGAGAGTGACCAAATAACAAGCGTTCCCGATGTCACTATTATTTATACTATTTTATTATATAATATTGGAAACTCAATCGTCAAAGAGCTCTGGTTATGTGGGTATACCCCGTGTATACCTGAGATCACGGTCTTAAACAGACCTCTGTCTATTGAGATCAGGGCCAGCCTAATAAGGCTGAACAAGTAACAAGAAATGGGAGCTCAATGAGTTATAATAAATGGTAGCCAGCACTACCCCGTCCCCTGCAATGGGACTATAATGGATCCAGACATCCACCCGACAAGACCTAATCAACCGTTAAGTCTCTCCCATCTCCATATTATATTTATTATATTTAAACTACACAGTGTATCAGGAACAAGAACAGTGCATAGACATGTAATACGATAATAGGACATGAGCTTTGTTGATATTATGAAACAAGATAACGGGAAACGAGAAATAAGAGATGTGAGATTCTAGAGGTAGCCCCCACGGCTTAGATCCATATGGCACTTAGTTTCACACATCGTATATCAGCACTCATATCTAGTAACATGAATATCATATCAATATCAGTAACATGATATAGTCATGTAACAAGAACAAGAATATCCATGTAGCATGAACAATGATTCATGCAATAGGAATACAGAAACAATCATTGCATGTATACAAGTGTATTGGCCCAAGGTTACAATCACCCGGTTTATGATTTTGATGATAACAAAATATATGTGATTATTTAATACTAATCAAGTTCAAGTGTTTAAGTATATTTCAGGGTTCTAAGGATTCAAGGAGTTTTCTTCCTCTAAAGAAAGGTGTTGAAAACTCAAAAGATTCAAATACGGGATTAAAGTTCAAAGCACTCAAACATCGTTAAAGGAGAAGCCCGGTTGAAGAACTTATAGTCACCTAGAGCATTGAAAGATATTACTTTGTTAAAGTATAGAATATAGTTGTGATGCTCAAGAAGTTACACATACAAAATATACGATTTCGTAAAATACAAGTATTGATAGTATTGGTATTTTATATGTTTGGTTTTGATACATGTCTCATAATTTTTTCAAAATTTTATAACAAGTTTAGAACATATATTTCATCACCTATACATTGCTACATTACCTATAAACCAATACAAAATATTTAGAAAAAATATTTGAAACTCAAAAGTTTTCATAAAAACTATTTCAAGCAAAGTCGGTCGACCAGACGGTCGACCGGTGCCGATTTTCGGCCAAGACGGTCAACCGCCCGATCGACCGGGCCTTCGGCCAAGGGGAGTGCACGTTTGTGCACGTTGTTGGTCGACCGCTGACCCTTGCGGTCAACCGACTGAGAGACCCTGACTCTCGGTTAGGGTCGGTCGACCGACCCCGTCGACCGACATTTTGTTTTTCTCTTTTGTACTGCCGAGCGGTCGACCGGGCCGGTCAACCGGAGCCAACTGCTTTTTTCTGGTTGAGCTGTCGATCGACCGGCCAGTCGACCGACAGCCTCCCAGTGAATATGTTTTGTTTTTAGTGAATTTCAACGGGCATTTTTGGTTTCCAAGTGTCTAAACACACCCTAAATGATCTGGTATGATTTATAAATGATATTTATTCATTGCCTATATATATGGGTCATTGATTTTGGTTTTAAACATAAGAAGTCTACACAAGTTTTCAAGTTTGTTTCAAAAGAGAAAAATTTTTCTAGCTTCTAGTCTTCAATTTCTTTCTTTTCAAAGCTATTTTTAGTTAGTTTTAAAGCTCTTCTATTTTTTCTAACTGAATTTCATCTCTCACTTAACTTCTTGAGCTACCTTTATATTCTACTCTATAGGAAGTTATAAAAGAGAGTGTTTGTGATCTTGTTGGATCACCAAGAGTTTTGTAACCTCAATAGGCTTTGTGCTATCTTTTCTATAGAGGGTTGAGTTGGTGGAGTTGTGTACTCTGCTCTTGTGTAGACCAAATTATAATTTCTCTGTGTAAGGTCTCTTTGTGGAAGTTCCCTTAGAGAATAGTGAAATTCTTCATAGTGGTGAAGATGGATGGGGATGTAGAGCGGTGGCTCAAACCTCGGAACAATTTCTTTGTGTTTGCGATTACTTGTGTCTTACTCTCTATTGTTTTTTATATTTTATACTATCTTGCTTAATATCATTGCTTGATTTCATCCATCACTTTCACTATCGGTCAATACTCATCTCAACAATGAGGCAATTGAGCACCTCAACTCATTATCAAGAGGAATTAAAGAGGAGAAGTTCTAAAGCCCTTTACGGGGAATTCGGTTTCAATTCTTGTTTTGAGTGACCATTTGCATAATTCATCATAAGTAATTTTAAAATTGCATTTAATTAGCAAAACACCTATTCACCCCCTAGGTGTTTTTCAATTGGTATCAGAGCCTAGGTCTATAGATTTTGGCTTAACAACCATAGAGAGATCCTAATTGCTAATCACTTCTTTCATAATTTCATCCACTTTAGTAAAAATGACCGAAGGTATTAAGACACCTCCCAAGTTTGATGGCCTTAACTTTCTTATGTGGAAGGTTAAGATGACCATATTTTTGCAATCCTTAGGAAACCGGGCCGCAAAAGCGGTGACTAAACCCTTTAATATACCCATTGGTGATGAGAACACTTGGTCCGACATTGCCACTAAGGAGTTTGATGCAAATGCTAAGGCATACTATGCCTTGCTTCAAGCTTTGAACGATGATGATCTGCCTACAAGATTTGGACACACCTAATAGTCACACACGAGGGAACGCCACAAGTCAAGAGAGCAAAAATTGATCTCTTGCGTTCCCAATATGAAAATTTCACCATGCATGATAATGACACCATCGATGACATGGTAACAAGATTCACTAAAATAACTAATGGTTTCTTCTTTAGGTGATGCCATTGACAATGATCAAAAAGGAAGGAAGGTCATTCGTACACTTTCACCCTCATGGGAAGTTAAGGCTACTACATTGAAGGAGCTAAACGACAAAGAAGAGATGGAGCTCATTGATCTTATAGGAAACCTTAAGACCCATGAAATGGAGAGGAAGGCAAAGGAAGAGATGGCACCACAAAAGAAGAAGATGATCGCTTTCAAATTCACTCTCACAATCTCCAACGATGATGATGAAGAATAGAATGATGAAGAATTCTCCCTCCTAGTGAAAAATATAAGGAGGATGTACAACAAGGCCAAGTTTAACAATAGAAGAAGATGGTAAGGGAAAGAAGACAAGAATGTCATATGCTTCAATTGTCGAAAGCCGGAGCGCATGGTTGCGGATTGTCTGGAGACCAGGAGCAAACCATTAACCTCCAAGAAGCCCTACAAAAAGAAGACTCTCAAAGCCACTTAGGACTCGGAGAGTGAAACCGATGAAGAAGTGGATACGATACACGTGTGTTTCATGACTAATGATAACACACCTAAAGTAACATACGAACCCTCACTTGATGATAGTGAATTAATAATGGATGAATTGTGTGAGGCTTTTGAAGAGTTGTTAACAACTATGATTTCCTTAAAAAGAAGTATTTTAAATTGAAAAAGAAAAATGAAACTCTTCAAAATAAAATTGTTATACTTTCAAAAGAAAAAGATGATTTATCTTCCACACTCATATTCACACAAAAAGATTTAGATGCATATAAAATTCATGTAAAGAAAATTTTTCATTAATTGATAAAAATGATATTTCTATTTTAAAAGATAAAATTAACTCTTTAGGAGATGTGTTAAAGAAATATGAGTTTGATAAAGTAAGGTTGGAGGCAATGTTTTCTAAGAAACATACTCCAAAGAAACATGTTCATACTACACATGCTCATCATACTACACATACCCATACTCCTAAATCACAACATTTACATACACATCATGCTAGACATACTACACACACCAAGCATGTTCACACCCAACACCCCCATCATGCTTTTGTATATGATAGAGTTTATTCATGTACTTATTGTGACTGAAAAGGTCACTTAGCCAAACTTTATTTTGATAGAATAAATGCATTTAATGATCACATTTGGGTTCAAAGCTAACATTATAAGACCCAAGAAAATTTGGGTACCAAAATCAACCAATTCGTTACTTGTACACACCAAGGTTCCAAGACATAGGGAGCGGTGGTATCTTTATAGCGGGTCCTCAAGGCATATAACTTGGGATATCAATAATTTTGTAACCCTATCAAGGTACCATGAAGGTGACACTATCACCTTCGGAGATGATTCTAAAGGAAAAATTGTCGGTATAGGTAACATTAAAATTGGCTCATCTCCTTTAATTGAAAATGTTGTTTTAGTTGATGGTCTCAAGTATAATTTCTTGAGTATTAGTCAACTTTGTGATAGAGATTTTAAAGTAGTTTTTGATGATTTAGCTTGCAATGTTTTAGATAGACAAACCAATGCATGTGTGTTTTTCGATTTTCGTGAAAATAATGTGTACATGATTGATATGTCTAATTTACATTGCAATGCTACACGTTTAAATTCTTTTAATGAAGATTCTTGGTTATGGCATAGGAGACTAGGCCATGTTTCATTTGACCATCTATCTAGAATTAACAATAAGAAAGTGGTGAAAGATATTCCTTATTTGAAATTTAAAAAGGACCACATTTGCGATGCCTGCCAACTTGGAAAACAAACCAAGTCCTCTTTCAAAACAATCAAGGATATCATGACATCAAGACCCTTGGAGTTAATTCACATGATTTTTTTGGTCCAACTAAAACTAAAATTCTAAGTGAAAATCATTTTGTTTTTATTTTAGTTGACGATTTTCTCGTTTTACATGGGTTTTCTTTTTAGAATACAAAGATCAAGCTTTTTCACATTTTCAGGTGTTTAGAAAAAGAGTTGAAAAAGAAAAAGATTTTTCGATTTTTCGCGTAAGAAGTGATGAGGTGGTGAATTCATTAACTATTCCTTTATCACTTATTGTGAAGAATATAGAATCAAACATGAACTATCATGTTCTAGAACTTCACAACAAAATGGAGTCGTTGAAAAAAAGAATCATACTCTTCAAGAAATGGCTAGGACAATGATAAATGAATAAAGATTCCCTCAATACTCATGGGCCGAGGCCGTAAACACATCATGTTATATCTCAAATAGAATTAATTTTTGTAAAAATACTTATAAAACTTCATTTGAAATTTACTATTTGAGAAAACCTAATGTTTCTTATTTTATAGTTTTTGATTGTAAATGCTATGTTTTAAACACTAAAGACAATTTAGAAAAATTTGATCCCAAACCTTATGAAGCCATATTTATTGCGTATTCAAATACTAGTAAGGTCTATAGGGTCTTCAATAGATCTAATTTGACTATTGAAGAATCTATACATGTCAAGTTTGATGAATCTAATGCTTTTTTGAATAATGTTGTGGAGATTGATTCCTTAGGTGAAGGCATGGAGAAGATAACCTTGAAGGACTCACCTATAGAAGAAGAAACGCCAAAGATTGATGAACAAGATGAAGTTCAAGAGGTTGAAGTGGAGCCAACATATTCACTTCCGAAGGATTGGAGATTTGCTTCAAATCATCCCAAGGACCTCATAATAGGTGATGTATCCAAAGGGGCTCCATGATTTGTGTGACCATTTTGCTTTTATTTCACATATTGAGCCCAAAAACATCCTCGAAGCCGAGACTGATTTATATTGGTTGCTTGCAATGCAAGAAGAACTAAATCAATTTGAGTGCAATCAAGTTTGGCATCTTATCCCTAGACCCCATAATAGACCAACTATTGGTACTAAATGAGTTTTTAGGAATAAGTTGGATGAGTCGGGTAATGTTATTAGAAATAAAGCTAGGTTAGTGGCTCAAGGTTCACCCAAATAGAAGGTATCAATTTTGAGGAAGCCTTTGCACCTGTAGCATGGCTTGAAACCATACGGATGACACTTGCCTTTGCTTCTTTTAAAAATTCAAAGTTTTTTAAATGGATGTCAAAAGTGCATTTTTAAATGATTTTTATAGAAGAGGAAGTGTATGTTGAACAACCCTCCGGGTTTGTTGATCCTACACATCTGGATTTTGTTTACAAACTTGATAAAGCTTTATATGATTTAAAACACGCTTCAAGAGCTTGGTCTAAGAGGCTTTCTACTTTTCGAATTTTAAATGATTTTGTTAAGGATAAAATTGACACTACTTTGTTTACAAAACATGTAGATAGTGATATCCTAATTATTCAAATTTATGTCGATGATATTATTTTTGGATCTACTAATGAAAAGCTTTGTAAAGAATTTCATGCATGAAGAATAAGTTTGAGATGTCTATGATGGTAGAGCTAAACTACTTCCTTGGACTCCAAATCAAGTAAAAGAGTGATGAGATTTTCATCAATCAAGCCAAATACACAAGAGAACTCATCAAGAAATTTGGGCTTGAAGATGCAATACTAAGCAAGACTCTCATAGCCACTACTACAAAGCATGACAAGGATGAACAAGGTATAAATGCAGACATTAAACTTTATAGAAGTATGATTAATAGTTTACTTTATTTAACAGCTAGTAGGCCGGATATTATGTTTAGTGTGTGTCTATGTGCTAAATTTCAATCTTGTTCTAAAGAGTCTCACTTAAATGTGGTAAAACACATTATTAGATATCTTAAGGGCACTATTAGAATGGGATTGGGGTATCCAAAAACTGGATAATTTCTCATGATGAGTTATTCGGATACCGACTATGCCGGTTGTAGAGTGGATAGGAAGAGCACTAGTGGTACTTGTCAATTTCTAGAAAATTGTCTTGTTTCGTGATCTTCTAATAAATAAAATTCTGTAGCCCTCTCAACTGCCGAGACGGAGTATGTTGCGGTCGAGGTTTGTTGTGCACAAGTCCTTTGGATGAAACATACTCTCCTTGACTATGATTTGCATTATGATCATATTAAAATATTTTGTGATAATACTAACACTATTCATATGACCAAAAATGCAAATCCACATAGCAAGATCAAGCACATAGTTAATCGATATCACTTTCTTAGAGATCACTATTAGAAAGGTGATATTGAAATTGATTATGTTTTCACCGATTTTCAACTTGCGGACATTTTTACTAAACCACTAGATTATAATAGATTTTCATTCATTTGTAGTGAGTCAAATGTTTGTATTATAGAGTCATAAGTTTTAAAATTGCTTCATGTATTTTTAAATCTTTTATACATATATTTTTCAAATTAATATCTCTTTTATGTTGATATCTTTTCCCTTTTTGATGCATGACAAAAAGGGGAGAGATATTTGAGTTATTAAGTTTCTTATTTTGGTATTTTATGAACCTCATGTATATCTATTTCTATGCTTATATGCAATGCCATGATTCATTATTTTTATTCATTGCATATTATTTTTAGAGGAAGGAGGATTGGAAGGATGGTAGGCTATATATGCATATTATTCTAAATTAGTATCATCTTTATATATATATACACACACACACACACACACACACACACACACACACACCATACATATATATATATATATATATATATATATATATATATATATATATATATATATATATATATATATATATATATATATATGACTTGCTTATATTGTCAAATTCACTTAAGATCATAATGTTTTCTTGTACTTGATAGATAGCATAATTTGAGGGGAGCTTTTCCAAGCTCTTTCCTATCTTTTATTTTAAATAACTCATATGTATTGTCATTATCAAAAAGGCGGAGATTGTTGACCCAAGGTTACAATTACCCGGTTTATGGTTTTGACGATAACAAAACGTATGTGATTATTTAGTACTAATCAAGTTCAAGTGTTTAAGTATATTTTAGGATTCTAAAGATTTAAAAAGTTTTCTTCCTCTAAAGAAAGGTGTTAAAGCCTCAAGAAGATTCAAATACGGGATTAAAGCTCAAAGCACTCAAACGTTGCTAAAGGAGAAACCCGATTGAAGATCTTGTAGTCACCTAGAGTATTGTAAGATATTAGTTTGTTAAAGTGTAGAATATAGTTGAGATACTCAAGAAGTTACACAGACAAAATACACGATTTCGTAAAATATAAGTTTTGATAGCATTTGTATTTTGCATATTGGTTTTAATACATGTCTCATAATTTTTCCAAAATTTTATAACAAGTTTAGAACATGTATTTCATCACTTGTACATTACTATATTACCTACAAACTAATACAAAATATTTTGAAAAATATTTGAAACTCAAAAGTTTTCATAAAAACTATTTCAGGACAAGTCGGTCGACCGGTGCACATTTCAGGCCAAGGCGGTCGATCGGGCTTTTTGGCCAAGGGACGTGCACGTTTGTACACATTGTCGGTCGACAGACCGGTCAACCGCTGACCCTTGCGGTCGACTGATTGACCAACCGATTGAGAGACCCTGACTCTCGGTTAGGCCCGGTCGACCGACATTTTGTTTTTCTCTTTTGAACTGCCGAGCGGTCGATCGGGCTGGTCGACGGAGCCAACGCTCTTTTATGGATGAGCTGCCAGTTGACCAGTCGGTCGACCGACAACCTGCCAGTTGGCTATAATGGCTAGTTTTTGGATATATTTTGTTTTTAGTGAATTCCAACGGGCATTTTTAGTTTCCAAGTGTCTAAACACACCGCAAATGACCTGGTATGATTTATAAATGATATTTATTCATTGCCTATATATATGGGTCATTGGTTTTGGTTTTAAATATAAGAAGTTTACACAAGTTTTCAAGTTTGTTTCAAAAGAGAAAAGTTTTTCTAGCTTCCAATCTTCAAGTTCTTTCTTTCCAAAGTTATTTTTTAGTTGGTTTTAAAGCTTTCATCTTTCACTTAACTTCTTGAGCTACACTTCATATTCTACTTTATAAGAAGTTGTAAGAGAGAGTGTTTGTGATCTTGTTGGATCACCAAGAGTTTTGTAACCTCAATTGGCTTTGTGCTATCTCTTCTGTAGAGGGTTGAGTTGTGGAGTTGTGTACTTCGGTCTTGTGTGGACTAAGTTGTAATTCCTTTATGTTAGGTCCCTTTGTGGAAGATCCCTTAGAGGATAGTGAAATCCTTCATAGTGGCGAAGGCGGGGACGTAAAGCGGTGGCTAGAAGCTCGAAACAATTCCTTTGTATTTGTGATTGCTTGTGTCTTACTCTCTATTGCTTTTTACATTTCATATTTATGTAGTTGTTCATCTTCCTTAATACATTGCTTGCATTTCAATCGTCACTTTCACTATCGGTCAATTCTCATCTCAACAAGGAGGCAATTGAGCACCTCAACTCATTATCTAGAGGAATCAAAGAGAAGTTCTAGAGCCATTTACGGGTAATTCGGTTTCAATTCTTGTTTTGAGTGACCGTTTGCATAATTCATCGTAAGTAATTTTAAAATTGGTTTTGATTAGCAAAACACCTATTCACCCCCTCTAGGTGTATTCCAAAGTGAACCTATGTAATAATGTTATGAGAACAAGAAATAACTGTGTACAGAGTATTCATATAGCGGTGATACCAACATATGTAATAACGGTATCCAGTGGAATAGCGTATCTGTATATCAGTGGTACATGAACTGAATAATAGTGTCCAATTTAATAATATCTGTGTAACGGTGATACAAGCATATGAAATAACAGTGTCAGTGTAATAAGTATACATGAAATACAATGTTCACTTTATTAGAGTGTCAAGTATACTAGATGATACAGGCACTTGTAATATCAATGTCCGTGTAACGGTGATACAAGTACATAAAATAATAATGGTCCAGTATAATAAAATATCCATGTAACGGTGACATTGTCAAGGCGATATATGTAACAAGAACATGTGCCAATACATATATATTTATATATTAGTATTTGTTACAATAGTTTCACTATTATTAACATGATCGATATCATAAAGTAATTAAACACAATTATCTAGGTTACGATATTTAAATTATCAATTTATTATAATCTGGATTTTCTTTATCAACATCTTTTAATTACTTAACATAAATATATGGATATTCATCTATGTTTATATTAAATCAGGAAACAAATGAATTGTTATTTTCTTGAACATGTTTAAAGAACAATCATACATATTCTATTTATAGTGATTTGTCAATAAGTACAATTTAATAAATAATTTTTACAGTGATTTACCAATAGTCATGTCTTATTAACTAAAGCATCAATAGTTACATTAACAAGATAAAATTTATAAAATAAAATTCTCACTTAGCTATTAAAAGGATGTAGTTCGTCTTTCTACAATCGCAACGGCTCCAGAATCGTCCAATTCGGAGTCCGGATACTCTAGATATAGCTCAAAAACTAAAATCAATAAAATAGGTTAAATATGTAATAAATATTTCAAAAATGCAAATGTTATAAATTACCAGGGTTTTCCTATAAAATTACCTTTTTTAGAGAAACAGGTTGAATCCGGGTCTGGCTCCTTATTGGTTCAAACCCAACTATCCAAACCCGATAAGTAAGTTATATGGATGTGGGTTTATGGCTACAGGTCAGGTTTACTGGTTTGGGATCCAATAGAAGGAGGGGGAGAGAGAGAATGAGAGAGAAACAGGGTATCAGGGCAGCGCTACCCTGGACGTGGCCGCGTGGCTGGCAGCCAAGGTGGCAGCCCTGGCCCACCGGCCTGCAGTGGCGCACGGTGTAGAGTGGGAGATGAGAGAGATAGGGTGAGTGAGGAGGAGAAAGAGAGAAGAGGGGAAGAGGAGAGGGGGTGGTGGTTTTGCGGCGGTGGGGCTACGATTGCTGGACTGGGCTGGGCGGCGCACAAGTTAGGAAGGAGGAGGAGTAGGAGTAAAGGGGAGGAGATAGAGAGTAAGTGAGAGGTTGATAGAGGGAGATAGGAGATTGAAGAGAGATAGGGAGGAAGGAGAGTAGAGAGAGGAAGGTGGATTGATGGCTGCGGGGTGCACGCAGCGGGTCTGGCCCCTGGAAGAGAGAGATAGTGAGGGAGGGAGAGACAACACGAAAGAGAGAGTGAGAGAGATGAAGAGATAGATAGAGAGAGTATAAAGGAGAGAGAGAAAGAGAGAACGCGATGGGTATGGCGGTGGAGAAACTTGGAGAGGAAAAGAAGAAAAAGAAAAGGAAAAAGGGATTTTATAATATAATATAATTAATATTTTAATTGGATCAAAATTAGACTAGTTTAGAATTGTTCTCAAAAATTTTGTAAAATAAGAAATATTATGCTGAGGAGTAATGTGAAATCGGATTTAAGAAATTCATTTGATTTGAAAATTAAAAAATCTTGAAATGCATCACTGATACTGGTCGACACCTGTATGGCCGTATTTTGGATTAACTCAGAAAAATCCCCGAAAATATACTAAATTGAAAAATATGATCTTGAAATAATTTGGAAGTAGATTCTATAATTCAACTCTGATTGTGAATTAAAAATCATAGAGTCAATTATCGGTATCGGTCGACATCGAATGCAGAGATTTTTCTAAAATAATTCAGAAAAAATTTGAAAAATCTAAAATATTAGAAAATAAGATCTGAAACAGAAACCGTTTCAATCTAACTATCAAAAAGATAAAATCAAATTTGTATGTCGTATCAAGTACCGATATTATAACACATACATCTAAAATCGGGGGTTACACTTCTCCCCACCTTACATAAAATTTCATCCTCAAAATTTCAATTCAGATGGGAGAACAATATTTACAGTTCTTGAAGCAGAATGTTATGGGCCTACGATGCTTCTGCTGTGTCACTCTAATACCTATATGAAACTCTGGACTGAGTGACTAGTATCAGATATCAAATAATAAGAAAGGAATCAAGATTATGGAGAAATGAGTAGAAATCAGAATATTTGAAATGATAAGTGAAATTAGAAAATATTAGGAGACAAGGAATGGATTGTCAACGAAATGAGATATTCTTGTACTCATAGCTAGATCACCAAATCCAGATATAGATGAGTTCGAATCTGAATCTGGTTGTACTGTTGGTAAGAGTTCGAGCATTGACTTAGGTGGTTACCCACATTTAGGTGAAATTAGACTCTGATACCAATCTGTAACGCTCCGATCTCGCGGATATGCGAACGCTATGGCGACGTACATAAGCAGGGTGAAATTACCCTCACATACGTACGTTAAGCCTTAGTACATGAAATAAACACAATATGCACAATTATTTCAGCAATAAATAAGCACAAGAATACCTGCAAAAGGGGTTAATGAAAACGATAGATATGAAAATAGGAGTAAATATGAAAGTACTGATAAAATAATAAAAAATACCTATAATAATAAAGGTGGCAGGTCTCCAACAATATCTCGTCGTGTCAGTTCTCATGATTCTCGAACTCGAATCTCAACCTAGGCATGCAAACTCAGGGTCATTAGGAAGTGACCTAGTGAGTGGTAAAATGAATTGAAACAGTAATAATATATTATAATAGTAGTACAACTACAATAATATATAATATATATTTAACTACCAGTGATATAATATAATTATGCTCACGTTCGGTGTAAGTGATACAAAATATTATATTTACACTATAACAATAGTAATACCTAGCATGCATATTATAATGGTAATGCTACTACAATCTTATGCAATTATATAAAAGAATAACAATAAGATTATCGAGAAGAGTCTTATATATCATCAATTTTTATACTATAAGGTTATTATAATCAATATGAGTTTATCATTTATATGGTATGATCAATATGAGTAATAAGATACATTACTTAATTATATATTAACAAAATCAAGTTGGTTAATGAACATGTATTAGGTATTAATTATAGTATATTTATTTTTTAAACTAATAGTAACAGTAGCATGATGGTATCATGATAAAAATATTTACACATGAATACATGAAACAGAGAATACATAGAATACAGAATGTACGTGTACATGAATAGTTTGTCTCCACGTGAAGTGCACAGTATACATATGACATAATGGGATAAGATATCAGGAAGTGTAACAAGTATAAATGAATAATAATATACATGTATCGAGCAAGTCATGTTATTTAACAATAATAACAATCAGTATTGCTTAGTATTTTAATCAATCTCTTTCAGTGTCCCATACCATTGGCAGTTCATACCGGAGCCCGTTCTTCTCCAGTACCCATCTGAACATGGCATACGGGTACCATTATTTAAACGAGAGAGTGACCAATAACAAGCGTTCTCAATGATACTATTATTTATACTATTTTATTATATTATTGAAAACCCAATGGTCAAGGAGCTCTGGTCAGTGAGTGTACCCCGTGTATACCCAGGATCACGACGTAAACATACCCTTGGCTGCTGAGACCAGGGCCAGCCCGCTAAAGCTGAACAAGTAATGGAAAATAGGAGCTCAATGAGCTATAATAGATAGTAGACAACACTACTTTGTCCCTTGCAGTGGCCTCTGATTGATCCAAACCTGCACAGAAAAGTATAAACTTTTAGGAACAGTGCTAGGTCCTCGATGCTATCGTGTAGCTTAGGGTAACAGGTCGTGATCCACAGGGAGGGACAGTGATGGAAGCGTTGTGTAAGTTTCTTTCTTTTAATTTACTGAAATTAGTTAAACTTATCTTCTCAGTATTATAAAAAGAAAACAAAAATAGTTAAGTTAAGAAGGAGATGGTAGAAGAAGAGATGGTGGAATTGTTGTTGTTTTGTTTATAAAAGAAAAGAAAAGAATAAATAAAAGAGAATAAAAAAAAGAATTGTACTTCTAAACTAATGAACTGAAAAAGAGAATAAAAAGAGTACTTACCTTTGTTGTTGAATAGTATTAAAGAATTACCTTGAAGTAAGCAAAGCAATAGAGAAGAATAAATAAAAGTAGGGCTTCGGTGAGATCAAGCACAATGAAAAAAAGTGAGAAACATCCATTGATTGTCACCTTCAATATAAGTCTCTTAAGAAAGGATTACAATAGTGTCACTCTACAACAATTCTTTCTCTCTTTTAATCACATAACTCTCTCTAACCTAAGCTATAAAGAAAAATAAAAATTTACATTGAAAAAGAAAAGAAAAATCTAAACTAAGTCTTTCTCTGAAATGGTGCCCCTATGCCTTTGAGGTTATAGGTATTGATAGGAGAAAAAAATAGAAGAATATGAAGCGTATGAAGATAGGGAGAGCAGACTATTTTTGAATTTGAATCCTCTCCTTATCTCCAAACTTGATTTATCTAGAATTCTATTCTGAGCTGCAGCTTATTAGGATATTGATTGCTAAATATTACTTATCAAATGATAGAATTAGAAATGATGATCAACATAAGAATTATAGCCCTTTAAGTCTTCTTTTTATATCATCTTGAATCATCAGATTTGAATTTCAATAGCAAATGTTATGATTAAAATACTAAACAGTATTCAGTCTAAATCCGAGTCTAATTGATTTAGAACTTCAAATTTACTTGAATTTTTCTCCTTATCTCCAAATATGATTGCTTCATCTCTTCTATTGATCTTCTCTCTATCTATTTATCCTCTTGAATTTTTAATTTATCTTTTAGAATTGATGAGATATCCATTTATCTTCATCAAAATCGATAGAGTCTTCAAAAATTCATTTTTTCTTTGATTTAGTTTGGTATTATCTCATCTGATATATCCCGTCTTCAAATAAGATGCTTTTAAAAGCTCTGAATTTGAATAAATCCTCTTTATTTGCTTAATCTTTTGAATTTTTTGGATTTATTGGATAAACCTGTCAATCTCTCTCTTTTCTTTGTTAATTACATTGCATACCACTAAATATGAAAATATATTAAAAAGCAAAGTTCTATTAAAAAATAAATGAAGAAATGTGACATATGTGATATTAAATATGCAATGTACATGTATGATCAGACCCCCACACTTATCTTTTGCTCATCCTCGAGTAAAATAAAAGAAAAAACTAAACTAACCTAACTCAAATTCGTAGAATTACGGTTGCACTTTGCATGTGCAACAAGCCGTTAAACCTCCAGGTTACCCCTAGAGGACGAGTTTTGTCTCATGAGAATTTTCAATGGATTACACCCAAAATCCATAGAGAAAAAGATATAAAATATTAGTATTTTTGAAAAGGCATTTGAAGGGAAAATATTTGAAGTATTAATGTAAAAATTCAAGTAATCTATAAGTCATAGGATTATCAAAACTTAGTCCTTCCTCAACTTAGTCTCTATTTAATATTTGTTATCAATCAGAAAAGGATTAAAATTGTATTTCTCATCTAATCTATCATTTTATCCTAAGTCATATGCACCTTATTACAGTGATAATTTGACTCGGCATTATTCAATTCTAACTCATAATACCTTATTATTATTATTTTTTATTGATGGCGGTAATATCCCTTAACTCTATTAGGCTTTCTAATTTGCCCATGTAATGAGCTTTAGTTGGTGACTCCCAACCAGACAGTTTTAGCGCACCGGTGAGAAAATACCCCAAGGATTTAGGACTCGAGCAAATACCATAAAACTAAAGATTTTTATTTATATGAATCAAATTTACTCGTGAATACTTACGGTTTATGAGGCACAAATACCCACTTGAGGATTTTTTAATAAATATATATATTTTTCTTTTTTTATAAGGCATAAGAATCTTTGTTTTTGAACCCTAAGTGTGTAAGTGTATAAAGTATGCGTGTTTTCATTAAAGTAAAAATCAAGACTAAATTACTTTTTCAATTTTTCTTCCTAACCCTAGAAATCAAAAAAATATTTTCATTTTGATCAAGTATAAGAAATCCTAATTATGATCCTCTTATTCCTTAAAATTAACTTAATTTCTTACAGAAATAAGTCAAAGTATTATTTTCATTTTCAAAAGTTTTTAAAGAAAGGATTTTTTTTATTAGTAAAGTTAGTATGTTAGTAAACCTTCCCCCACACTTAACTCATGAATTGTTCTCAATGTATGAATGAAATGCAATAATATATGAAAAAGGAGAAAGGGAAGGAAAATTGTCACCTCAAGGTGGTGGTTCTGGTAGTGGTCTCATTGGGCCAAGTGTTTCTTTTCAATCTAGATACTGTGAATTTTTATGGAACCCACCTTTTATGACCTCTTTCCTATTAACATTTTTATACTCCTCACTATGAATAGGATCATGCAAGATCCTAACATGAATTTTTTTCGATTATATGACCAATCTTGGGATATCATCATAGACTCATATTGATCTAAACCTCGGTCTAACAATAGAATATTTTTGTGGAATATGATTTGGGCTCAAAAATGAAGGGAATAGGAACCGATACTGACTCAGGAATAAAATTCAAATCAAGTTTAGACTCAAGAGTCAGAGTTGGTTCATGAGTTTGGTCCAAATCATAGAATGAATTTCACATTCATTTTTCAACAATGGAATGTGACTATCCAAAATAGTGGTTCATGTTCAAGCTCTATAGGGATAGGAATCAGTGTTGGCTTCGAAATTGCGTCCAAATCGGGTAAGGATATCAGAGTCAACATAGATTTAAAAGTGAAACTGAATCACAATATTGGGAATTGGTGTCACATTTATCTTCAAGTTCAATCTCATTAAAATGAAAACTTGCCAATTTGTCATTGGATTGATATTTGTCAAGTTCAAAGTTTTGTGATGAATTGAATCTTGGTTAAAATTTTTAAGATCCCATGATTCTTTGTCAATATGGTTAGGAGAATCAGGAATGGTCAAAAATGTATTAGGTAGAGTTTTCTCATTTCTATCATTAATTGTTTTGATCAAATGACTCACTTTTACTTCTAGCCTATTGAGAGATTGGGTAACATTAATTCTGGACTGAATTAAGTCTTTCGTACTCTTTTCTAAGTCAATAGATTCTTCTTGTTGTGGTTAGACATGGAAATTAGATTAAGGATCTTGGATTTGAGAATTGTTTGAGAGCATTGAGTTCAGTTGAATTTGCACTTGTCGTGCGGACTCAAGGAAGGCTTCTAAACTCTTTTCTAAAAAAGATTTTCTTCTATAGGTTGGTCTTGGTATGGAGTTATGAAGTTATTTGTTGGTAAGATTGTTGATAGTAAGACAAGGGGGAGTTGTATCCTCACTAACTCGGTGAAGAGTGGTGATGATTATCCCATTCATGTTCATAATACTAGGATTGGGGCATATATTGATTCGTATAAGACCATCTGGCATACTTGGTTGGTTAAAGTTATGTAATGCCAAGTTGGTAATATTCAAATTGAAAAAGGTTGGGATGAAGTATGGATCACTATATGCAATGAAAAAATTATAATTGTAATTCATATCACAAAGATATCAAAAATAAAAACAAACAAATAAACAAACAAAGAAAAGAAAAATCTAGCTTAAGTTCGGTAGACCTTTAGACCTAGACGACTCCTAACTGTTGATTATTCATAGGAGGTATATTACAGAACCCGACCACAAGTTAATCAGCTAGCTAGGGGCAAGATTGGTGGGAGGTATCCATGCCTAAGTAACGAGCCTAATTATGCCAAACCACCAGCCTTTGGAGTTTCGCCCCTCAATCCCCACCTTCGACAACGATTTGGTAAGAGTCAACTTCTAACAACTTTCCCCTTAGGACAATCCTATCTGAGTCTAAGATGTCCCTAGGGCCAACGTCTACTCAATTTTAAGTTAGGTTGGATTAATGAGTGAGGAGATGGTTTGTGGGCTAAGAGAGGGTAATGACTTCCCCACCTTATCTTGGTTAAGGATATGCCCTTAATCTTTTTAGTGCAGTGTACAAGTATAAAGTAAAATGTAACACTCAAGCAATATGAATCATTCAAAATGTGTTTCCTAAACTATATGTTGCACACATACCTTTGCTCCAGAACTCTTCAATAATAATGTAAAAGATAAACGAATTAGACACGTGCCCTAAGATGCAAGAGTCTAAATATTTTTTAGCATTTACAAAGCAACACATTACTGTTGATTTAAAATTAGTATATACAGTGATCTAAATCTGAAAACTAATAGCTGCAGAGGGTAAAACTTTGAATTTTAAGTAACCTACAAGGAGGCAGGTTAGTAGTCCCTCCACAATTTCCACGCAAACGCGAGTTTTGCCGTGTTTTCGTAGCAAAATTGTGGTTCCCTGATCTCTGCTTTCTAGAGCAGAGGCTCAGGGTAGCAATATATCCACTGCAACTCTTTATTTTCTGATATTAACCCCTGTATATCAAAACATAGAAGAAAAAGAGATTAATTCATTAAAGTAAATCAAAAAGAAAAGAAAAATTACCGTCTCTCCCCGGTAACAGCGCCAAAATTTTGATCGATTTGCACAGAAAAACAGACTTTCAGGAACAGTGCTAGGTCCTCGATGCTATCGTGTAGCCTAGAGCTAACGAATCGTGATCCACAGGGAGGACAGGGATGGAAGTATTGTGTAAGTTTCTTTCTTTTAATTTACTAAAACTAGTTAATACTTATTTTCTCAGTTTTATAAAAAAATTAGTTAAGTTACGTTAAGAAGGAGATGGTGGAATTGTTTTTCTTTGTTTATAAAAGAAAAAGGAAAACTAAATAAAAGAGAATAAAAAAAGAATTGTGATTCTAAACTAATGAACTGAAAAAGAGAATAACAAGTACTTACCTCTGTTATTGAATAGTATTGAAGAATTACCTTAAAGTAAAGCAAAGCAATAGAGAAGAATAAATAAAAGTAGGGCTTCGGCGAGATCGAGCACAATGAAAAAATTAGCAAACTTTCATTGATTGTCACTTCAATATAAGTCTCTTAAGAAAAAATTACAATTGTGTCACTCTACAACAATTCTTTCTCTCTTTTATCACGTACTCTCTCTAACCTAAGCTATAAAGAAAAATAAAAATTTACATTGAAGAAGAAAAAGAAAACCTAAATTAAAGCTCTCTCTCTTTAATGGTACCCCTCTGCCTTCAAGGTTACAGTTATTTATAAAAGAAAAATAGAAGAATAGGAAGCATACAAAGATAGAGAGAGCATACTATTTCTGAATTTGAATTCTCTCCTATCTCCAAACTTGATTTATCCAAAATTTAATTCTGATCTGCAGCATATTGGTGTATTGATTGTTGAATATTACTTATCAAATAATAGAATAGGAATAGTGATCAATATAAGAATTATAGTCCATTAAGTCTTCTTTTTGGATCATCTTAAATCATCAGATTTGAGCTTCGATAGCAAAAGTTATGATTAAAATACTAAGCAGTATCCAATCTGAATCCGAGTCTAATTGATTTAGAACTCTGAATTTACTTGAATTTTCCTCCTTATCTCCAAATATGATTGCTTCATCTCGTCTATTTATCTTCTCTCTATCCATTTATCCTCTTAAATTTTTAATTTGTCTTCTAGAATTGATGAGATATCCATTTATCTTCATCGAAATTGATAGGGTCTTCAAAAATTTATTTTTTCTTTTGAATTTAGATTGGTATTATCTCATCTGATATATCTGGTTTTCAAATAAGATGGCTCCTAAAAGCTCTGGATTTGAATAGATCCTCTTGATTTGCTTAATCTTTTGAATTGTTTGGATTTAATTGGATAAATCTGTCAATCTCTCCCTTTTTTTGTTAATTACACTGCATACCACTAAACATGAAATATATTAAAAAGCAAAGTTTTATTAAATAAATAAATGAAGAAATGTGACACGTGTGATATTAAATATGCAATGTACATGTATGATCGGGCTCTCCCCTGCAGTGGGACTATAATAGATCCAGCATCCACCTGATAAGATTTAATCAACCGTTAAGTCTCCCCCATCCTCACGTTATATTTATTATATTTAAACTACACAGTATATCAGGAACAAGAACAGTACATGGTACATGTAATACGATAATAGGACATGAGCTTTGTTATATCATGAACCAAGATAACAGAAACAGAAAACAAGAGATGTGAAATTTTAGAGGTGACCCCTGTGGCTTAGATCGATGTGGCACTTAGTTCCACACATCGCATATCAACAACACTCATGTCCAGTAACAGGAATATCATATCGATATCAATAACATGATATAGTCATGTAACAAGATACAATAACATCCATATAGCATGAACAGTGATTCATGCAACATGAATACAAAAATAATCAATGCATGTGTACATGTGAACCTATGTAATAATGTTATGAGAACAAGAAATAACTGTGTACAGTGATACTAACATATGAAATAACGGTATCCAGTGGAATAGCGTATCCGTGTATCAGTGGTATATGAACATGAAATAATAATGTCCAGTGTAACAGTATCAGTGTAATGGTTATACGAGCACATGAAATAACAGTGGCCTAGTATAATAAAATATCCATGTAACGGTGACAGTGTCAAGGCGATATATGTAATAAGAACATGTGCCAATACATATATATTTATATATTAGTATTTGTTACAATAATTTCACTATTAGTAACATGGTCAATATCACAAAGTAATTAAACACAATTATCTAGGTTACTATATTTAAATTATCAACTTATTTATAAATCTGAATTTTCTTTATCAACATCTTTTAATTACTTGACATAAATATATTGATAATTCACCTGTGAATATATTTAATCAGGAAACAAAATGAATTGTTATTTTATTGAACATGTTTAAAATACAATCATGTATATTCTATTTATAGTGATTTGTCAATAATTACAATTTAATAAATAACATTTACTGTGATTTACTAATAATCATGTTTTATTAACTAAAGCAATTAATTAGTTACATTTAACAAGATAAAATATAATTTTAAAAAACACTTACTTAGCTATTATAAGGATGTAGTTCATCTTTATACGATCACAACAGCTCCAGAATCGTCCAATTCAGAGTCCGGATGGTGCAGATATAGCCCGAAAACTAAAATTAACAAAATAGATTAAATATGTAATAAATATGTCAAAAATGCAAATGTTATAAATTACCAGAGTTTTTCTATAAAAGTACCTTTATTTAGAGAAACGGGTTGAATCCGGGTCTAGTTCCTTATTGGGTTCAAAACCAACTATCCAAACCTGATAACTAAGTTAAATGGATGTGGATTTGTAGCTAACGGGTCAGGTTTATTGGGTTTAGGATCCAATAGAGAAAAAAGAGAGAGAATGAGAGGGAAACAGGGGAGCAGGGTAGAGCTGCCCTGGGTGTGGCCGCATGGCTGCGCGGCCACGGCGGCAGCCCTGGATAAGAGAGATGGGGTGAGAGAGGAGGAGAAAGAGAGAAGCGAAAAGTGGAGAGGAGGTGGTGGCTGTGTGACGGTGGTGCAGCGACATGGGAGTTAGGCTAGGCGGCACACAGGTTAGGAAGGAGGAGGAGAGGAGTAAGAGTAAACGAAGAGGAGATTGAGAGTGAGTGAGAGGTTGATAGAGAGAGATAGAGAGACTGAAGAGAGAGAGAGATGGGGAGAAAGAATAGAGAGAGGAAGGTGGATTAATGGCCGTGTAGACTGTCCAAAAATCACTGAAGACACGTCCTCAGACGTGGACCTCACTCAAACGCGAACCTTTCATCTAATGGTAAATGTTGGCATGAGACTGCCCAGCGTTCCCCTTTAAAACGCGGAGCTCAACCAAACTCGCGTCTCAACTCAAGCGTGAGCCTGCGAAGCCCGCGTCTCAACTTAAATGCGAAGCTCGACCATGCCCTTGTCTCAACTCAAGCGCGAGCCTATGAAGCCCGCGTTCCAACCCAAACACGGAGCTCAACCAAGCTTGCATTCCAACTCAAATGTAAAGCTCAACCAAATCCGCGTCTCTACTCAAACGCGAGCCTGTGAGCCACACGTTTCAACAATAGAACAGAATTCGCGAAGGTCACGTTTCTGTTGTAACTGGCCTATTACTAGGTCAAATGACACCACGTAAAGTGGGGAGTTAATTCCCATTATGAAGGGATTCTAGGGGACAATTCTACTCTTGAATACCCCTATAAATAGCCATAAGAACTATAGGATAAAAAAAAGAAAAGAGAAAAGAAAAGACTTCTTTCTGGGGTGAAAAAGGGAGAATCTTCTTGTATTCATAGGGGAGAGAGAGAAAGAAAGAAATTTCTTCTTTAAAAAGAGAACTCTAACACTTGCTGTGTCCAAGTGGGGTGATCTTACATCCTTAAAATGATTCAAGAAAAGCTTATCACTTAGCCGGTCAACGGAGAATAAGATTCACTCTCTATCACCACACGAAGAACCCAGCCTTAAATAAAGGAGAGATTCAAATATTCTCCCCTCTTTTGTAATCAGAATTGTTCCATTGTAATATTTCATCCACTCAAAGAAATTTTATTTCACATTTTTCTGACCAAACAAACGATAGCAACTCCGCTAGGGACTTATTTCTCTACCGATGAGAATGCTGTGGCGCAAGCTGATGTCAAGCTCATAGGATCAACAATCGAATCACTCATCATCGAATTTGATCAAAGAAAATTTGAAGAATTTCTTTCCTCAGGCTCTGGTAGCCCAAAAGCAACGCGACGTTACCACAAAGTCTCTTCAGGGACCCGCTCTTAAGTTTCTTCGGAGACTTCTCCAAAAGTGGCATGCCTCATTAAGCAGTGCCTAATCCAACGAGGTTTTGAAAACCTCCCGTGTAACCCACACGGCCCGCGTCAACGTCTCTCAGGAGACCCACAGGACCAGTATGCTAGCTCGCGATGATGAAGGCCAGTCCTGCCATCTCTCTCCTCTCTAGACTTCACAATTCCAGGTTGTCGAGGGTTCCCCACAGCTCTGAGACTCAATCGGATGCTAAACGTTGGCGAAGGCATCGTACCCGTCGACAACAAATTGAAGATTTTGCAGTTACAATCTGCATTGCAGATACAGAACGCGAGGTTCGAACCCGTTTCTTTGAAGCAACATGAGACTCGTGTTCTTCAAACGTGCATCTCAACGCTCAAAAGCGAGGTCCGCATTTTTGCTCCAAAACGTCAAACTCGCGTCTATGCAGATGCAAAACACGATGTTTAGACCTGCATTTTTTCTGAAGCAATATGAGACCTACGTTCTTCAAACGCACTCTCAACGCCCAAGCGCGCGATCCGCGTTTTTGTCTCAAAACGCGAAACTCGCATGAAATCTGTGCCAAAACGTGATTCCAGCGTTCATACTACTCAACACGAAGTTCGCGTTCTGCAACAGACTCTGCCAAAATGTGAGGCTAAAACCCGCATTCAGCCTCATATAGCCAGGATCAAAGCTGATCCAAAAAATCCTTATCCCCAAGGATTCAAGGCTAGTCCTTTGCATACCCCTGCAACGGATCTAAGGGATTATCTGACAAAAAAAGGAGTGTCCATCAATCACTCCCTAATGTTGTTGTAAATGGCTCATTACGACAGTAATGCGTTGCAACTCTCATACGAGCAAGCCGTTGGCATTCAATCAGCTATCAACCGCCCCTAGTCTCTAACTCAGTCAAGAGACGCCGCTCCCGCAAGAAGAAGTCATTCTTTGACATGGAGTACCCTGAGGCAACTTCAAACATGGTGGGTCCATACACTACACCGAGCAAGTCTAAAGGGAAGCAACCGATCGTCTGATCTAGCGAGTCTGACGATGAACCTTCTTCTAATTTGAAAGAAATACTGAGGGAATTAGGAGTGTACCAACACACTCGCATCCGGACTGGTACAATTGCCCTGGTAAACTATAGTGCCTTAGCCAGAGGTATTGACATGAAAGAGGCACACCCCACCATCATGGAATCATATGCCTCTAACTCTTCTACAGAGAAAGAAGTCTTCGCATACATAATTGTAACGCCCCGATCCCGCGGATACGGAGACGTTACTGCGACGTATATACGCAGGTCAGAAATACCCTCACGTATATACGCTAAGCATCAGTACATGCAAGAATCAGAGTACAGAAGCAAGTGGTGCATTATACATTCCAACATATGAGTATAATTACAAAGTTATCACCAGATGTGACACAATATTACAAGAATATTACATCACCGACAGGCGCAAATGAGAGAATACAAAGTGAAGTACAAGTATGAACAGTATAAAGGCACTCACGAGTTTACAAAAGGAAAACTCGAGAGGCGAACAGGGGGCCTGGAAGGATAGAGCTTCAGATGGTCTGCTGGAGTTCCAAGCTACCGCTGCACCTCTTAGGTCAGCAACAAAGAGAATCCCCTAGCTCCAAGCTCCAGGACCTGGACATGAGGATCCAGAGGAGTCAGAACTCCCCCAGCGAGTGGTGATGCGAAAGCCAGATGGCGTGCTGAGATAAGCACAAGTGTATCGATAAAACCGAATCATAATCATGCATTGAAAATCGTGTTGTGAGCATAAGCATGCAAAAGCAGTAGATACATAACAAGTGATATCAAGCAGGGAATACTCATAGTATGATAAGATAAGGGAAGGTAACGAGACGAGCAGTAAAGTAGATAGGGCAATACCAGACATCTCCTAAACTAACATAAAACCGACAAAACCGAATAAAACCGAGTAAAACTAATTACGAGCAAAACCGATCACACGACTCAGGTCACGGCTCCATGAGACTAGTACATCGAGAGAATAATCCAAACAGGAAACCCTCATCTATATACCTTTATCCCATGCCACCATAATCCAAGCGCATACAACCCGCGTTACAAAACGGCACAACAAATTGTATATTAGCATCTTATTATAATTGGGCCGTCTAAGTTCTAGGCTTCAGTATGTGTCCTATTCCACATACTTCCACTCACAACTTATAGAGCAAGTTATTTGAAAACTGATGAAGTTCGATGAATCATGTTTCGGATGGGCCCCGTACATGCCCGGGACAACGGTCCAGGAGTATCCGGTGCTGAGCCGGAACGTACCGCTAGGTACCGGGACTTATTTACGCCCGAACAGGAATAGAGTATCGCAGATCCCATAGAAATAGGCCTAGGGCGTGTGCATACCCGGCAGGAATGAACAGGAGTAGGGGTGCCAGCACATCCCACGGAATCCCTGGTGGCCGCCAGGTGATCCCTCAAGTAGGTGGCCACGCGTGACTCGATAAGACCACCATAAACATGATTAATCAGGGCCCATCAGTTTCCCCAAAACCGGGTACAAGTTGTCTTATAATAATATAGTATGTAGTTAGCAATTCATAGGAATAAAAAGATCAGTACATGATTAGGAATTCAGGAGTATATGAGTACTGTAGATTCGGGTCACTGTATATATAATACAGGATAACAAGCACATGATTCAAGTCATTGTATGTAATACAAAATAATATGGCAGGATTCCCGTGAATGTGATAGCCATAGGTCAAGTATCAAGGTGTCAAGAAGCAGGTGGTAAATCATATTATAATGAGGAACAAGCGCTAAGTAGTAAGTCATGTCAGGTGGTAACACGTCAGTTGCTAAATGATACAGACAGGTGTATGTCAAGTGTTAACATGACAAGTATGTACATCACAATATCAAACGAGAATACCGATATAAATACATAATGTTATACAAGTCAACCCGACGATGCGGGAAAGTCCAATGGGAAAGCGAGAACACTCGCCTAAATACGGAAAATACTGTGAAATCCCCAATCTCTGGAATTCAGGTAACTAACGCGTAAACGCGTTCAATAAAGGAGGAGAGAGAATGGAGACGCGGGAATCGCAGACGCGGGAATCGCGTTGCGTAGATGTCACAAACGCGGGGTTCGAGACCCGCGTTCTAGCAATGACACGAGGAGAACGCAAACGCGAGCATGAACTCCGCGTCGCGTTGATATAAGAACGCGAAGGTCGCGTTAAATAATTACTTGGACGCAGGGGTAAAATCCGCGTCTAGTAATTAAAGAGAGTGACAGGGGGAATGTGAGAGACGCAGGGAAAGACTGAGAGAGACGCAGAGAATCAGAGAAAGAAAGAAAGGAAAAACAAGGAAAAAGAAGAAGAAAGAAAGAAGGAAAGAAAGGAAGAAAAGAAAGAAAGGAAAGAAAAGAAAGAAGAAGGGAAGAGGGGATGATGGCCGGCGATGGCCGGCGGTCACCGGCGGCGGCCGGAGTTGGCCGGAGTTGGCCGGAGAAGGCGGCCAAGGCTCCAAGCCCAAGTTATCAAGTGGGGGTGCAAGTCTAGTTCATTTGGAAAATTTGGTTTTGAAAATGGTGGTTCGGAGAGCGACGAGTAGGTCCGTTGGAAAGAGAATGACGAGGAGAAGAAGATGGTGTGTTTCGTGGTGGCTAAGGTGGTGTAGATGGTGGTGGGGAAGGTGGTGAAGTTGGTGGTGAGAATGGGTTGTTTGGTGTTTCTTGGTGGAAAAGAGGAAGAAGAAGGTGGAGTGGAGGTGTTGTTGTTGTTGGAAATGGAGGAGGAGATGGAGGAGAAAAAGGTGGAGGAGTTGGTGGAGTTGGTGGTGGAGATGGAGGAGAAAACGTGGCCGGCCAAAGGAAGGGCACGGCTAGCTTGGGCTGCTGGTTGCTTGCTGTTGGCTGCTGTTGGAGAAGAAAGAAGAGAAAAAAATGAAAGAGAGAGGAGTGGGGGTGTTAATATAAAGGGAAAGTTTAGGATTATTACAAGTTGCCATTGTATCAAAACAAAAGAGACTCAACCACCATGTTTCTTGCGTCTCATTCACCCAGACTTGCGTCTAGGCCAAAGAGCTAGACGCGGAGATAAAATCCGCGTCCAGCAGAAAAAGCGAAAGTCGCGTTTAACAGAGGAGAGAGAGAGAGAGTCATAATGACTTATCAGAGTTGATCTGAAGTACATTTAATGCAGAATGGATGCGAATCTTCGCATTAAAAATTAGATCTGAGTCTGGTGAGACTCGCGCTGAGAAAAGAGAGAGAAAAATGAGAAAAAGAGAAAAGTGAAATATCTGGATAAAATTCCGGTATCTGGGAAAACACCGAGAACTCCGGAAAAGCCCGAAAAATAAAGTAACTCGAAAAGCTTCCAAAAATTCTCAAAAATAATAAATATTATTTAAAGATTTTTGGTGAAATCAGTTTTTAGAAATTCAATTTCATTTTCAAAATAAAAATCCTAAAGTCAACCGTCAATATCGGTCTACACCGGGTTGGCCGGATTTTGATAAATTCAGAAAAATCCCAGAAAAAATATTTAGATAGAAAATGTGATTTTAAGAAATAATGTGAAAGCCATTTCTAAAAATTCTACTCCGTTTGTAAATTAAAAATCTGAGAATCGGTCAGTGGCACTGGTCCACACCGGTTTTGAAGATTTTCAATTTAATTCTGAAAAATTTTAGAAAATCATGAAAAATCTAAAATATTGAAAAATGATGTTTGAAACTGAAATCGGTCAAATCTGAATACCAAAAAGACTAAATCGAGCAATAACCTTAGATCAGGTCCCGGTCAGACTAGGGCTGAATCCGAGTTCACGAATCCGGATCCAAGGTAAACGATCATATAAATATCTCATAATACAGAACAAATACAGAAAGTAAATAAAATAAAAAAATACGATCAAAAAATATGAATACGCAACTAAGTACGTATTCCAGGAGCGGGGTGTTACATTCCACCCACCTTACAAAAATTGCGTCCTCGCAATTTTGATAAGGGGAAGATGAACGCAGGAGAGACCAGGGTTGATAATGAGAGAATGATAAAGTAGAATATTTACGAAAGATTACCAACTCAAAATACAAAAGATCAGGGTAGCGGTTATAGTGACACCCTCGGATTCCTGTTCTGGGTACTGGGTTTCATATTCGGCTGTTGCTACGCCTGATGCCTCCGCTGACATGTTGTAGACTTGACCTCTGCCAGGATCTGCTCTAGTTCTTGCTCCTCTCTGTGGCTGATCATACTGCTGGGGCAGGAATGGGGCTCTTCGGTCAATGGGTTCTGGGTTCCTCCTTAATGGTGGAGCTGGAAGTGCCGGGGGTGTTGCTCGTGCTGGAAATGTTGATGGTGTTGGATAGGTCCTCTTGAATGGGCAACCACCTGTCGAGTGATTACCGGATCCACATACCAAACATAGTCCATTAGCCTTTCGGCAGTTGCGTTGGATGTGTCCGGGCTTTTGGCAGTACCCGCATATCATCTGCTGAAGTGGAGGTCGGAATGGTCGCTTGACTATCGGCCCGTTGGTGGTCCTGGCTGCGTCTTCTTCGTTCATCAACTGAAAGGGTCTCTTTACTGATTTGTTCTGAACCTGGTTCTCATTCTTCCTTTCTAGTCCTCGTTCTACTTCACGGGCAATGGAGAGAACCTGGGAGTAGGTCTTCAGCTGTTGAGGTATAAGATACATCTGGACATCCATCTTCAGCCCTTGTTGAAATCTGCTCGCCCGTTTTTCTTCGTCTGCCACCATATAGGGAGCAAATCTGCTGAGCCTCAAGAATTCAGCGCATATTCATCAACTGACCGGTTTCGCTGTTGTAACCGGATAAATTGTTCTTCCATGTCCCTTTGAGCTGTTGCAGGGAAGAATCTCTCGTAGAAACCCTTTGAGAACTGGTCCCATGTGATGGGTTTCTTCAGTGTCGTTTCTTCCGCCAACCACCATGTTCGGGCCACATCCTTCAATTGTATCTTGGCCACTTCCACTTGGTTCTCATCAGGGACTCGGGCCGCCTTCAAAAGATCTGTTGTGTCTACCAGCCACTGTTCTGCATCTAGGGGCTTCTCGGTGCCTGAAAAGATCGCCGGCTGTAATCTTCTGAAGTCTGACACGTTACCTGGCCTCTGCTCCCGTGGTACAACCAACAGTCTTTGACGTAGAGCTCTGTCTGCTGTTGTTGACTCTGCATCATCCCTTGAAGTACCCTCATCAGGTTATTATTGTCTCTGCTGGATCCATCTTGAGAAGTACCAGCACCATTACGTGTTCCCCGTCTTTCCATATTTGAGTTGGTTGAAGGGGGTAACAAGAAGGAGCTAGAAGGTAAAAGATTAAAGGGTCTTAGGATTCAAGAAATGGATCAGAAGGAAGAGATAGATAACTCTGCACTTGTAGTTGGATTGTATAATCAGGACTCTTGTATTCCAGTTGCAAATTTCTTTATCATTAATTTGCCGTCTGGGCGCATTGAGGATGTGAGAACCTAGGCTCTGATACCATCCTGTAACGCCCCGATCCCGCGGATACGGAGACGTTACTGCGACGTATATACGCAGGTCAGAAATACCCTCACGTATATACGCTAAGCATCAGTACAGGCAAGAATCAGAGTACAGAAGCAAGTGGTGCATTATACATTCCAACATATGAGTACAATTACAAAGTTATCACCAGATGTGACACAATATTATAAGAATATTACATCACCGACAGGCGCAAATGAGAGAATACAAAGAGAAGTACAAGTATGAACAGTATAAAGGCACTCACGAGTTTACAAAAGAAAAACTCGAGAGGCGAACAGGGGGCCTGGAAGGATAGAGCTTCAGATAGTCTGCTGGAGTTCCAAGCTACCGCTGCACCTATTAGGTCAGCAACAAAGAGAATCCCCTAGATCCAAGCTCCAAGACCTGGACATGAGGATCCAGAGGAGTCAGAACTCCCCCAGCGAGTGGTGATGCGAAAGCCAGATGGCGTGCTGAGATAAGCACAAGTGTATCGATAAAACCGAATCATAATCATGCATTGAAAACCGTGTTGTGAGCATAAGCATGCAAAAGCCAGTAGATACATAACAAGTGATATCAAGCAGGGAATACTCATAGTATGATAAGATAAGAGAAGGTAACGAGACGAGCAGTAAAGTAGATAGGGCAATACCAGACATCTCCTAAACTAACAAAAAACTGACAAAACCGAATAAAATCGAGTAAAACTAATTACGAACAAAACCGATCGCACGACTCAGGTCACGGCTCCATGAGACTAGTACATCGAGGGAATAATCCAAACAAGGAAACCCTCATCTATATACCTTTATCCCATGCCACCATAATCCAAGCGCATATAACCCGCGTTACAAAACGGCACAACAAATTGTATATTAGCATCTTATTATAATTGGGGCCGTCTAAGTTCTAGGCTTCAGTATGTGTCCCATTCCACATACTTCCACTCACAACTTATAGAGCAAGTTATTTGGAAACTGATGAAGTTCGAAGAATCATGTTTCGGATGGGCCCCGTACATGCCCGGGACAACGGTCCAGGAGTATCCGGTGCTGAGCCGGAATGTACCGCTAGGTACCGGGACTTATTTACGCCCAAACAGGAATAGAGTATCGCAGATCCCATAGAAATAGGCCTAGGGCGTGTGCATACCCGGCAGGAATGAACAGGAGTTAGGGGTGCCAGCACACCCCACGGAATCCCTGGTGGCCGCCAGGTGATCCCTCAAGTAGGTGGCCACGCGTGACTCGATGAGACCACCATAAACATGATTAATCAGGGCCCATCAATTTCCCCCAAACCGGGTACAAGTTGTCTTATAATAATATAGTATGTAGTTAGCAATTCATAGGAATAAAAAGATCAGGACATGATCAGAAATTCAGGAGTACATGAGTACTGTAGATTCGGGTCACTGTATATATAATACAGGATAACAAGCACATGATTCAAGTCATTGTATGTAATACAAAATAATATGGCAGGATTCCCGTGAATGTGATAGCCATAGGTCAAGTATCAAAGTGTCAAGAAGCAGGTGGTAAATCATATTATAATGAGGAACAAGCGCTAAGTAGTAAGTCATGTCAGGTGGTAACACGTCAGTTGCTAAATGATACAGACAGGTGTATGTCAAGTGTTAACATGACAAGTATGTACATCACAATATCAAACGAGAATACCGATATAAATACATAATGTTATACAAGTCAACCCGACGATGCGGAAAAGTCCAATGGGAAAGCGAGAACACTCGCCTAAATACGAAAAATACTGTGAAATCCCCGATCTCTGGAATTCAGGTAACTAACGCGTAAACGCGTTCAATAAAGGAGGAGAGAGAATGGAGACGCGGGAATCGCAGACGCGGGAATCGCAGACGCGGGAGTCGCGTTGCGTAGATGTCACAAACGCGGGGTTCGAGACCCGCGTTCTAGCAATGACACGAGGAGAACGCAAACGCGAGCATGAACTCCGCGTCGCGTTGATATAAGAACGCGAAGGTCGCATTAAATAATTACTTGGACGCAGGGGTAAAATCCGCGTCTAGTAATTAAAGAGAGTGACAGGGGGAATGTGAGAGACGCAGGGAAAGACTAAGAGAGACGCAGAGAATCAGAGAAAGAAAGAAAGGAAAAACAAGGAAAAGAAGAAGAAAGAAAGAAGGAAAGAAAGGAAGAAAAGAAAGAAAGGAAAGAAAAGAAAGAAGAAGGAAGAGGGGATGATGGCCGGCGATGGCCGGCGGTCACCGGCGGCGGCCGGAGTTGGCCGGAGAAGGCGGCCAAGGCTCCAAGCCCAAGTTATCAAGTGGGGTGCAAGTCTAGTTCATTTGAAAAATTTGAAGTTTTGAAAATGGTGGTTCGGAGAGCGACGAGTAGGTCCGTTGGAAAGAGAATGACGAATAGAAGAAGATGGTGTGTTTCGTGGTGGCTAAGGTGGTGTAGATGGTGGTGGGGAAGGTGGTGAAGTTGGTGGTGAGAATGGGTTGTTTGGTGTTTCTTGGTGGAAAAGAGGAAGAAGAAGGTGGAGTGAAAGTGGTGTTGTTGTTGGAAATGGAGGAGGAGATGGAGGAGAAAAAGGTGGAGGAGTTGGTGGAATTGGTGGTGGAGATGGAGGAGAAAAAGTGGCCGGCCAAAGGAAGGGCACGGCTAGCTTGGGCTGCTGGTTGCTTACTGTTGGCTGCTGTTGGAGAAGAAAGAAGAGAAAAAAAATGAAAGAGAGAGAAGGAGTGGGAGTGTTAATATAAAGGGAAAGTTTAGGATTATTACAAGTTGCCATTGTATCAAAACAAAAGAGACTCAACCACCATGTTTCTTGCATCTCATTCACCCAGACTTGCGTCTAGGCCAAAGAGCTAGACGCGGAGATAAAATTCGCGTCCAGCAGAAAAAGCGAAAGTCGCGTTTAACAGAGGAGAGAGAAAGTCATAATGACTTATCAGAGTTGATCTGAAGTGCATTTAATGCAAAATGGATGCGAATCTTCGCATTAAAAATCAGATCTGAGTCTGGTGAGACTCACGTCTGAGAAAGGAGAGAGAAAAATGGGAAAAAGAGAAAAGTGAAATATCTAGATAAAATTCCGGTATCTGGGAAAACACCGAGAACTCCGGAAAAGCCCGAAAAATAAAATAACTCGGAAAGCTTCCCAAAAATTCTCAAAAATAATAAATATTATTTAAAGATTTTTGGTGAAATCGGTTTTCAGAAATTTAATCCCATTTTCAAAATAAAAATCCTAAAGTCAACCGTCAATATCGGTCTACACCGGTTGGCCGGATTTTGATAAATTCAGAAAAATCCCAGAAAAAGTATTTAGATAGAAAATGTGATTTTAAGAAGTAATGTGAAAGCCGTTTCTAGAAATTCTACTCCGTTTGTAAATTAAAAATCTGAGAATCGGTCAGTGGCACTGGTCCACACCGGTTTTGAAGATTTTCAATTTAATTCTGAAAAATTTCAGAAAATCATGAAAAATCTAAAATATAGGAAAATAATGTTTGAAACTGAAATCGATCAAATCTGAAAACCAAAAAGACTAAATCGAGCAATAACCTGAGATCGGGTCCCCGATTCAGACTAGGGCTGAATCCGAGTCCACGAATCCGGATCCAAGGTAAAACGATCATATAAATATCTCATAATACAGAACAAATACAAGAAGTAAATAAAATAAAAAAATACGATCAGAAAATATGAATACGCAACTAAGTACGTATTCTGGGAGCGGGGTGTTACAATAATGGGCACTCCCGAAGAAGTGGCCAAGCGAATCGAAGAGCAGGCCCAAATTTAGAGGGAACAATTCTGTATGATTCGAGCTTAGCAAAATCTATCGACACTCTTGAGTAGATGCTAGCATAGCTGCTTAAGAAGAAGAAAAAGGGTGCAAAGAACAAGGGGAAAAAGAAGGAGGGAGAAAGCTCTTCTACTCAGAATACTGAGAGTGAAAAGCACTCAAAGCCCGAGTCCCCCAAACCTTCATCTGAAGAGGAGGATAGTTCAGAAAGTGGATCTTGTCACTTTAGGAGGATAAGCAATCTAGAACAACGCCTCAAGCCCTTGTGCACTGAGTCAAAATATGGGGGTAGTCCAACCCTACTCAGCAGAATGGGACACAACTCCGTAGCCTCCAAGATTCAAGGCACCTGTTGACACTTAAAAAAGACAAGATTCTTATTGGTCCGAACAATGTCTAAACTTGTTGACATTTACAAAAGACAAGTGACAGACGAGCTGAAGACCAGTTTTCCACCCATCCCCGAGGGACAAGGAAGCAACTTGGACTCCACTGATCCAGCAAGCAGACAGTGAACCCGGATTGTTTCTAAACAGACCTCAGCAGGTCTAAGGTGCTAACACTTAGCATCGCATGAGCCCAAAGGGATAGCCTCGTTTGAGAGGCTAATATCACTCGACTTCGCCTCGAAGCCATCCAAAGCCTCGCCGGGAAGCTAACTCGCAACTTCGCCACAGGGGACTTCCAGCTTCGCCGAAGGGTTTCTTTCGGACTTCGCCGAGAAACTGCCTCTAGCTCCGCTGTGAGCTCAATGCGGGCAGCGCTGCTATGAATCTTCTATGGTCAACCTTTGACCAATCAAATCTCCGGATGAGATCGGATCCAATCAGATCAAATCCAATTAAGATCAAATCAGAGATCAAATTTGGCAGTTGATTGCCACAATCTCTTGACTCTTCTTAAAACGAGTAAGAAGATCAGGGGAAATCCTCCAACGATATGGAAAGGATCAAAACAGATCAAGAGGATCAACCGACCTGCCATTTCTAGCTCCGCAGAAGCTATCCTAGCCTCGCAGCAAGGCTACTTTCCAAATTCAAATAGATTCGGTTCAATCTGTTTCTATATCTTCAAAGGGGACGATTATACCCTTGCTCTCCCTATAAATAGCCCACCAGGTGTACAAGGAGAGACATATATAAAAGGCATACATGCGCAGACGCACACACAAAAAGAGGACTCCACAAGCAGAGGCTTCTTCATAAGCACCGTGCGCTCTCGAATTCAGAGACCTTTTAGAGAATTGCCTTCTCTAACCAGGGTGTTGATACCCTAACATCGTCCTTCTTCTAAAGGAATCTCCGGAACCAGGCGAGAAGGAATTCCTAATTGAAGGAGATTTTGAGAAGCAGCAAGAGGGTTCTACCAACCCTCTATTCTCTGATTCCCCGAACCAGGCGAGAAGGGAATCTCATCGCTCGCATCGTCAAAGGGACAAAGTGGTCGCGCGCTGACCAGACTCCTATCGGCACACTTCTCCAGAATCTCTGAGGAGATCTACTTGTAATCTTTTTAAGAATACTTGTAATTTAGCTCCTCAAACTCTTTTTTTGTAAGTTTTTCCCCCTTGCAAACATAATGGAAAACAAGATGGCGACTCCGCTGGGGATCAAATTCTTCACTGCCGAGAATCAAGTGTCGCAATGCGACGAACAGACCTTCGGGTCTAACTCTGAATTCAGAAAAGCCGGTGCAGCCAGAGCTTCTCTGGCTAAATCTTCAAGGAAAGTCTCTGCGGAGACTGAAAAGGTTCCCTGCGAACCTGCTGCAGTCCTCTGGCACAACAAGGAAGCATGTCCCCAGTCTGATTCCTTTATTTGTGAGAACTTGGTGGTTCAGTTCGATCAAGGAAGATTTGAAGAAGTCCTCTCTGGGGGTGGCCCAAGGCTTCGAGCACGGAAGCATAGGAGGGTTTCCACGACCAAGGTTTCAAATCAGAAACCGGAAGCAGAATTCTACCAACACCCCTCAGCCTCGTGTGTGGCTAATCAGGTTCCTTGCGAACCTAAGCCTCCTCTGCCAAGGCGGATATGGAGGCCTAAACAGAAGTCTTCAACCGAAGCTTCAGGCGTAGCTACGCCTAAACCGCGCCTCTCTCGCGAAGAAAAAGACAAGATGCCTGTCTGCTCCAATCATAAAGTTACGACGGCAATCATACCGTCACCCAATTCAAGAGCAGCAATGCCTCGCGTCGGCCTTGTTCTCATGAGCGAAGCTACTGTACCACAGCGTACGCGCAGGGTTCGTGACCGTGAAGCTAAAGCCAAAGTGCCATCTAAGGCTAATTACCTTCGCAGCAGCATAGCGGGTAAAGCACCACAGCGTGGTCCGCTTTCCAGTGCGTCGAGCACTAAACTCTCGCTTTATGGCGAAGCTAGAACCAAAGCACTATCCAGTGCTAATCCCATCTGCAGGGATAAAAGAAGCAGGACATCGTCCTATGTGCGAGCCAAAAGAGCCTTTGCGCTCGATTGCAGAGACCCAACCGGGTCTGATTTGAGGAAATTGTTGACGGATAGACAAACCTCTTCCCCCTGTTGTCAACAAGTGGGATGTCAGCTGGTGACACTCCACTCGGTCCATTGCCGGCTGGGACCAATCCCCGCCACGCCTCCAAGACGACGGTCAGTTTTTGATCGACTGACGGTACAAGACCCGATGGAACATCACAGAAGGAGCATCCCGCGAGATCTACCCTCTGCATCTGTCAACATGACGGAAGAGGACGAGAGTCCCCAGATCCAGATTACAACCCAGGCTTAGGCGAAGTCTTGGTGCATGAGGAAGGTGTTTTCCGAAACACCAGATCTAGGGTGGCGATACCCTACACTTATGAACAGCCTTCTTCTTCAACGGCCCTAGCCTCGCCGGAGCCCAGGAGATCACTCCAACCATCGGATGAAGAAGATGAAGATAGTGGGTACGCCTCTTCGGCGACAGTTAGCTCGGTGCGAACAGACAGAGCATCAGTCAATATGGATGATAACGTCAACGACGACCTTCGTCGGCGCCTGGAAGCTCAGGAGCAAACTTCCAAGACTCAGCAAGAGGCTCTGGACAATATTCAACAGATGCTCGCACAACTCCTCAGTAACCGGAATAACAATGATGCCGGGAGCAATCACGATGAGGAGGAACATTTCAACAATGAGCAGCCAAAGACGGAGAATTCCAAAGGAGGGTTCTTCCTTAGACGCCGAAGTCCTTAAGGGCCTCCAAGCTCAGATCGCATCCCTGGCTCAGAGGGATGAATTAAAGAAGGTAGGGGCAGTCCGTCCTTATCCGCTGGAGTGGGATTCGGTGCCGTATCCACCGAAGTTCAAACCGCCAACGCTGCATACCTATGATGGAAAGAGCTCGCCAAATCAGCACATCTACTATTTCCGGTCTCAGACTGGTAATGTTATAAGCAATGACGCCATCATGGCTAGGCTTTTCATTGGCACCTTAAAGGGGGTGGCATTTGACTGGTTTCGCAGTCTTCCCCCGGGCTCTATCAACTCCTGGATCGACCTGGAAACTCGGTTCCTCTCTCGTTTCTATGAGGACGATACCGAAGTGACCATGGACAAGCTCCTCTCCACTGTGCAGAGGAAGGGCGAATCTGTCCGTGACTACATTGAACGGTTCAGAAACTTATCCTTGATGTGCCCAGCAGGGATGCCATTACCCATGCTCTTGCAGACATGCAGACACAACTTCCTAGACCAAGTGAAAGTTCGCATGGGGGCTGTTAAAGCCCACACTTGGAAAGAATTGGTCGAACAAGCTGAGATAGCCGAGAAGTCGGCTAAAAAGTTCGAACCATCCGCCCCTAGAGGCAAGTGGGCGATGAACAATAAAGGGCGTAGCGATCTACCGCAATCTTCTCAAGCTAAAGGCAAAGAGACTATGTCTGTGGAGTTATCCGGAGATGTGCAGTCGAAGGCCAGGAAGAGCGTCTCCAACAGCCAGGAGTCTAAGTTCCCTCCAAAGCAGTACTCCTTCAAAGACGATCAGGTGGTCACGATATTCCATCTGCTCCACAAAGGGAACAAGATGAAGCTGCCAGATGCTCGGCGTCCCAATGAGATAGGGCGCATAAACGACCCTAAATATTGTCTCTACCACAGGATGATCCACCATCCTACTGACAAGTGTTATGTCCTCAAAGACAGGATACAAGCCCTGGTCGATGCCGGAGTTCTGACGTTGAAGACGGAGCAAAAGAAGGTTACTGCCAATATGGTGACCCTCGAGTTTGGCAAAGCTCCAAAGATCACAGTTCCTGACGGGACTTATTCCGTCCCTGCACCACAGTTGGAAGTCAAGCATCCTCCAGCTACAGCTCAAAACAATAAGGGTCTTGTTCCCTTAACATTGGAGACAGGAGAAGTCATGTGGATACATCCAGACCTCGTCCAAGACGTACAGCGGGATCCAAAGCAGCCCCACTCAAAGGGCAAGTCTTGCAATGTCATCTCCATCCTGCCAGACGACGGCAATCTTACATCGGCCTCCCTCAGTGATTCCGAAGGAGAAAAGCATGCTTGCGTAGCGCAAGCCGATACGCCTCAACAAACGGGCACCCGATCCGGAAAATCATACTTGAGGCAGTATGAAAAGTCTACTGACGAGACACAACAGCAAACGACGTCAGTACAAGTACCAGCATCCACTCCAATCCCAGCAAAGGGAAAAGAGAGGCCTAAGGAGGTACGGTTCGACCACGTGTTGAAGAAACCACCAGGCCAAGGGTTTGATACGCCCTTTCGGTTTGACATATTGGCTCAGCTGGCCAATATCCCAGGTCGTATCACCATACACGAGCTCCTTCTCCTCTCAAAAGAGACAAGGGAAGCACTCAGGGATGCGCTAGCCAACTCAGAATCCTTTCTGACATGCATGCCTGAACTCCTAATGATGACGCTCAGTCTTCTTGCCCAGAATGCCATCATGTACAACTGAGGGTGCCTGCTATTACCTTCACGGCGGAAGATATACTTCTCAAAGACAACAAGCATGATCGACCTCTGTACTACACCGGATATATCGGTTCAACATGCATTGAGAGGGTACAAGTCGATCCAGGGTCTGCACTCAACATCATCCCCAAAAGGCTTCTCTACTTCCTCGGCATACCATTGTATAGGTTGTCCGCAACCACTACTACAATATACGGTTTCAACGCCGGGAGCAGCCATCCGCTTGGGAAGATCCGGCTCCGTTGCAGAATCGGGAGCCTGAAGTCGGAAGTGACATGCTATGTCATTGATGCTGACACATCATATAACCTGCTGCTGGGACGGCCATGGATCCATGCCAACTGGATCGTCCCTTCCACCCTCCATCAATGCTTCAAATATGTTGAAGATGATGCGACAGTACGAACTGTCTTCGCTGAAAAGCAACCCTTCAAAGGGGTGAAAAATTACTTCACTGATGCTCTCCTGTATCAAGAGGCCGGCGGAGCACTCAAAGAATCGTTGCCAGACGATGATGAAAGTGGCAACGAGGCGGATTCAGAATCCGAAACAGGCATGCCAGCCATTCTGATTGGCGAACCAATTATAGCATGTCTCAGTAATCCCTATGTAATACTCCTTCAGAGGATGAGGGTGAATGGGTAATTAATAATAATATTTCTTTTGATTATCCCGCGACTATTGGGCTATTTGAATCCATTACGGATAGCTCTCTGCACATGCCTTTACACAAGCCAAGTGCGTCCAGTACGCCCATGGAATCCGCAGAGGAAGCCGTCTTGGTGATCCCGCCATCCAAAGAAGGTCAGTTACCGATAATCTTCGGTAGAACCCAACCACGGGGACTCACAGCCGCAGATTTAAGTTCAGACTCAGACACTCCATAATTCTTTCATTACGCGCAGTCAGCGCGCCACATTATGAAGAAAATGGGGTACGACTTGAAGCATGGAGCAGGCCTGAATTTCGAAAAAGGAAGGCGCAGTTTAATGCGGAACTTTGTGCCTAAAGGGAAGCCTGCAAATTACTATGATAGTACACGCAGGGGGTTAGGGTACGTTACACCCACATCGTCAGCAACGGTTCAAGCCAAGGACGACGGATCAGCTCCATCACATTCGGCTTCATCCTCCGAGTGGGACTCCGATATCAGCATAGGAGGAATGTTCAAAGACCTCACTGTTAATATGACCTCAAGTAGTCAATTGGAGCTCGCAGAAGCCACTGACGAGGAGCAATGGGCCCAGCAATTAGACCTTCAATGGGAAAAGCGATTTGAACTGCGCGAGCCACCCACTGAAGACAAGGTGATGCAGGTCAATCTGGGAAGTCAAGACCATCCCAAACCCATCTTTATAAGTGAAAGCCTATCACTTATAGAAAAGAAGGAATTGATAATGCTCGTAAAGGAGTATATAGATGTCTTCGCATGGAGCTACGAAGATATGCCCGGACTTGATCCACAGGTCGCTATGCACCGTCTGAACATCAAGCTCGACGTCAAGCCAGTCAAGCAGCAACAACGTCGGTTTCGCCTGAACATCATGGAAGCTATTGAAGCCGAAGTTCACAAGCTCATTGCATGTGGCTTCATCCGGGAGGAACAACATCCAGATTGGGTGGCTAATATAGTCCCCGTCCTCAAGAAGAACGGGAAAATACGAATCTGCATCGACTACCGTGATCTCAATACGGCCTGTCCTAAAGACGAATTCCCACTGCCCATCACCGATGTCATGATCGACAACACGTGCGGGTTCGAAAGGATGTCTTTCATGGACGGCTTTTCAGGGTACAACCAGATTAAGATGTATCCCGACGACGAGAAGCATACTTCGTTCCGAACACCATTGGGGGTATACTGCTACACTGTAATGCCCTTCGGACTGAAGAACGCCGGAGCAACCTATCAGCGGGCAATGAGTATGATCTTCCGCGATCATCTCCGAAAAACGGTGGAGTGCTATGTTGACGACATCGCCGTCAAAAGCCGCAACAAGAATGAACATCTTCGCGACCTGAGAACGATGTTCGACATAATGCGGGCTCATCAACTGAAAATGAACCCAACAAAATCCTTCTTGGGAGTGTCAAGCGGCAAATTCCTTGGTTTATTGTCACATCGAAAGGGATTCATCTTGACCCAGACAAAGTCAAAGCTATCCAGAGCATGCATCCACCGAGGAATCTCAAAGAGCTTAGAGGCTTGCAAGGCAGGCTGGCTTATATCAGAAGATTCATTGCAAATCTCTCAGGCCGCTGTCAACCGTTCACCCGACTCATGAAAAAGGGTGCTTCCTTCGCATGGGATCAAGCTTGTCAGGAAGCTTATGAAGACATCAAGAGGTACCTCACAAAAACCTCCAGTCTTGGTGGCCCCTACATCAGGGAAACCGTTCTTTCTTTATGTAAAGGCTATGGACTACTCCCTCGGTGCCCTCCTCGCTCAAAAGGACGACAATGGCCATGAGCAGGCCATTTATTATCTGAGCAGAACTCTCATAGGAGCGGAATCTCGCTACAACCCTATCGAGAAAGAGTGTTTAGCTCTCGTCTTCGTTGTTCAGAAGACACGACATTATTTGGTCGGCCAGACCATACATGTCATCTCCAGAGTAAACCCATTGCGTCTTCTTATGACGAAGCCAGGATCATTGAATTCAAGACTGGCTAAGTGGGCACTTTTATTGTCTCAATACGACATGATCTTCACGCCTCAGAAGGCGGTTAAAGGCCAGGCCCTTGCAGAGTTCTTGGCTGCTCATCCAGTTCCGGAGCATTCAAAACTTCACGAAGATATCCCTGATGAAGTCTTCGAGTCTTATGCAACCTCAGAAGAGGAAGTGTGGCAGATGTTCTTTGATGGAGCATCGCGAATGGGCCCTAAAGGCAAGATTATTGCCGGAGTGGGGGTTGTGTTTATCTCCCCGCAGAACATGTTCTTCCCAGAGCATTTTCTTTGACAGAATCGTGCTCCAACAATGTAGCGGAATACAATGCTCTGCTCATTGGCCTTCAGCTCGCTCATGGAATGGGGGTACGCTACCTCGAAGCTTATGGCGATTCAAAACTGATCATCAATCAGGTTAAAGGCGAATACGAAGTCCGTCATGAGGACTTGGTGCCTTATTACCATACAGCCCTCGAGTTGGCTAACCTATTTGAAGGTTTTTACATCGGGCATGTGTCTCGATCTCAGAATACCAAGGCGGACACTCTTGCTGCATTAGCAAGACGCTAGCCTTGCCAGCCGACACCGAGTATCACCTCACAGTCGCAACTCGACATCTTGTATGCTCCAAGCACATGCTAAGAACTCGAGAAGTCTATAATGTCTCCACGGATCTTGAACCGAGGGATTGGCGCTTTCCTTTCATTGACTATGCTTTGCACGGTCTACTTCCAGATGATCCTAAAGAAGCGGCGTCCGTCAGACGAAGGTCTCTCCATTTCTACTACGATCTGACTCTGAAGACACTTTACCGTCGTTCATATGACGGTGTCCTCCTCCGTTGCCTTTCCAATTCAGAGGCACAGGAAGCGCTCCAAGAAGCGCACGACGGCACTTGTGGAGCTCATCAGCCAGGTCCAAAGCTTAAAGACAGGTTGCATAGGATGGGATATTATTGGCCAACTATGATAGCCGACGCCATCCAATATGCACGAAGGTGTAAAGCATGCCAGATTCATGCGGACTTCATACACCAGCCCTCGGAGCTGCTCCACCCGACCGTTGCTTCATGGCCATTTGAAGCATGGGGAATAGACGTCGTAGGGCCAATCAGCCCTTCTTCGACAAGAGGTCACCGGTTTATCCTAGCAATAACCGGTTACTTCTCAAAGTGGGCGGAGGCTATACCATTGGCCAAAGTCAAAACCTCTAATGTGGTTCACTTATCAAACACCATGTCATCCATCGATTTGGTGTCCCTAGGCGGATCATCCACGACAACGGTCCCCAATTCATAAGCCAAGTATTCTATCGGTTCTGCGATAAATACCGAATTCAGAATGTGACTTCAACTGCCTATAATCCTGCTGCCAATGGCTTGGCGGAAGCATTCAACAAAACAATCATCAAGCTGCTCAAGAAATTCGTCTCCTCGAATAAGCGAGATTGGGACGAAAAGCTCGGTGAATGTCTCTGGGCCTACCGAACCACGATGCGGACACCGACAGGCAATACGCCTTTTTCCCTGGTATATGGGTGCGAAGCAGTCCTCCCATTGGAAATCCAGATGCCATCATTGCGTATAGCTCTGATTACTAAAACCACATCAGAGGACAATGATCGCCTACGCCTTCAAGAGCTCGAAGCTTTGGACGAGAAGCGACTACAAGCTCAGCAGCATATCGAGCTATATCAAGCTCGAATCTCAAAAGCCTTCAATAAGAAGGTCAAACAGAGAGTCTTCCAGAAAGGAGACCTGGTCTTAGCCGTCAGACGACCGATGATTATGACGCACAAGACCAAAGGCAAATTTCAGCCTAAATGGGAAGGACCGTTTGTAATAGAAACAGTCTACTCAAACGGAGCATACCGCCTCATGATTTCAGATGGCAACCTACTCATGATGCCGATCAATGGCAAGTTCTTAAAGAAGTATTATCCTTAATCAAGGATCCTTCTCTTGATCAAGTTAACACTTCACCTCTGATCAAGATCTCCGTGCCCGAAGCATACACAAAGAGAGCCTTTCTCTTCCTCCAAGCGAGGTTATACAGCCATAAACCGACAGGAACCTGGCCGTGCACCAGTTATCCTAAGGAGAGTCAGGGTTATGCAGACATTAACCCGATAACCCAATATCCTTAACGATTAAGGATAGAGGAAAATGTTGGCCTGTAAGCCCAACATAAGTCCTCGACAACTCATCATGCTGAGGGGAAAAGCATGGCTAGCCCAATTCAAACGGTAATTGGTAAAGGCATATCAAACCCGTTGACAGCTGGGGATTTGCTAAAAATCCTAAGGGATCAGTTCCCATTTGATTCCCTCTCCAAAATCACTTACCAATTCTCATCCATAGAATGGTAAGACCACATATATTCCGCTGTTATGTTAACATTAAACCTATGACAGCAGTCCCCTCATTTCTCCCTGTGAGAATGAGACCTCCAAAATCACTTACCAATTCTCATCCATAGAATGGTAAGACCACATATGCATTTCGCTGTTACGTTAACATTAAACCTATGACAGCAATTCCCTCGTTTCTCCCTGCGAAAACGAGACTTTCTCCCAAATTCCACTACAATCTCGATACTTGTCGACATTTACAAAAGATAAGTATCACCAATTTCGAGCTTGTTGACATTTACAAAAGACAAGTCTCAATCTCGATACTCGTTGACATTTACAAAAGACGAGTATCACCAAATTTTGAAGCTTGGTGGCGTCCCAACCGGTTATGTCATTGCAACTCTGAACCAGCAGACAGCCAAGTCTCAACCCCGAGCCCTGTTGACATTTACAAAAGACAGGTCTCGATACTTATTGACATTTACAAAAGACGAGTATCACCAATTTTTGAAGCTTGGTGGCGTCTCATCCGTTATGTCATTGCGACCTCTGAACCAGCAGACAGCCAAGTCTCAACCCCGAGCCCTGTTGACATTTACAAAAGACAGGTCTCGATACTTATTGACATTTACAAAAGATAAGTATCACCAATTTCGGGCTAGTTGACATTTACAAAAGACAAGTCTCAATCTCGATACTCGTTGACATTTACAAAAGACGAGTATCACCAAATTTTGAAGCTTGTGGCGTCCCAACCGGTTATGTCATTGTGACCTCTGAACCAGCAGACAGCCAAGTCTCAACCCCGAGCCCTGTTGACATTTACAAAAGACAGGTCTCGATACTTATTGACATTTACAAAAGATAAGTATCACCAATTTCGAGCTTGTTGACATTTACAAAAGATAAGTCTCAATCCCGATACTCGTTGACATTTACAAAAGACGAGTATCACCAATTTTTGAAGCTTGGTGGCTTCTCAACCAGTTATGTCATTGCGACCTCTGAACTGGCAGATAGCCAAGCTTCATCTACCATTGAGCTTAGTAGTGTCCCAACCGGTTATGTCATTGCGACCTCTGAACCAGCAGACAGCTAAGTCTCAATTCCGAGTCCCGTTAACACTTACAAAAGACAGGACTCACCGATGCTTGCTGACATTTACAAAAGGCAAGTATCTCCCCTTCAGCCCCGCAAAGGGCTAACCTCGAGATCGCTGACGTCTTAATCGGTTATGTCATTGCGACCTCTGAACCGACGGATAGCCACGTCTCAAAGATTACGTCCTCAAGCAAGAACAAGATTGGAGATTCGACAGAAGCCAAAACAAAAGAAAGAATTTCCATTAATTCCAAAAGATGGGGACACATGGAGGCACGTATACAATGACCTACAAGCGTACACTGTACGATCTGAGCTGCTCTCCGAGGGCGTTTAACCTCGTCTTTCTGTCATCAGCAGCCTGGGCAAGCGCTTGTGACCTCAGCTCAGCCTCATCAAAGTCCATCGCCTGGGCCAGACGAGCTTCGACCTCCGCCAAAGTTGCCCCCTGTGACAACCTCTGCCGCGCAAGCTCCTTACTCTCAGCTTTGAGCTCTTCAAGCCGCGCAGTTTCTCAAGACGCACCGGTATGGCCTTGGATAAGAGGAGATTTGCTTTCCTGATCTTTTCCTCAGCCTTCGTAATCTTATCCTCAGCGCCATTGAAGAGCTGCAAGAGTTCTCAAGGTTCTCTGAATGAAGAAAGAAGAGGAAGAGGGAAAGTCAAGAAATTTCTCTGAAAAAGGAGATCTTTTCCTGCTCAGCCCGATCGGGCTTTTATAGGCCAATCAGCGCCTGAAACGAGGCCTCGAAAAGGGCGTATGCCGCCGTTTCGAATTAATTCGAAACGCCGCCCAAAGCGCCTTCCCGAAAAGCGCTGGTTCAACTCCACTAAGGGTTAACTTCGCACTGGAGCAAAGTGCGGACTTCGCACAATCCTTCAAGGACTTCGCCAAAAGGCTTACCTTAGCCCTCTAAAAAGGCGCTGACATGCCAGTCTCGCAAAGATCACTCAAAGAAAGGACTATGTCCTTAACTCCGCATACAGTTTTGCCCGGCTATGGCCAAACTCTCAATGAAAGCAAGCAAAAATCAGATGATTAGAAGATGAACTTTCATTGATTTAAAAGGAAGGGTACATTGATATTACATCAAAGTTGTTTTTCATACAACACACCCAGTTGCTTAACAAGGTCATCAGCGCAAAAGACATACAAGTGGTTTTATCCGCTTCTAAGTCAAACCGACTGGACAAAGAAGGCCTTCCTCCTGCACAAAGCCATAATCAGTGATGCCGCAAGGACACGGTCATTATTCTCCACAAAAATGGCAGATCTTGCCAGGCCATTTTTGTTGAAGCCTGGCAATAAAAACCTATCGCCGCCAACATGATAGATCACGTATGATTGGAATCGGCAGTGATACCAGTGATATAACGGGTGTAAGGCCCGCTTTCCCGAAGTGGATAGCCCCCAAAGGCCACCAAAGTTGAAAGTTGGCAATGATGCCAGCAATCCCACAGGAGATGCCCACTACCTTGAAGCGGATCATCTCCGGTAAAAGCGGCAACCAGCCTCACCTCAGAACGAATCATCTCGGATAAGAGGCTGCCAATAGCCTCTGGGACACGCACCCGTCGCCCCAAGTTGTTCCTCCTGCTTAAAAGTAAAGCTTCAACCGGGGAAGCATAAGGCAATTTTTCGATCTCTTTCATCAAGATACAAGATCGACGAGCATAGCCCACTGCAATGCAAAATCAGAGCAAATTAGCACAAAAAAAACGGCTAATCAGAATCTTTTGAGTCAAAGCAATCCAAAAGCAGAGGACAAGCCTCCCTGCACAGCACTGATGGGCTGGCTCAACAAACGCCAAGTCCAAGCCTCGCCTATATGGCTAGCCAGACTGACCCCGTGGGATGCAGTCTTAGCTCTGCCTATATGGCAAGACTGGCTCAACTATTGAAGAGACCAAATCCCAAGTTCTGCCTGTGCTGCGGACTTAATGTGCGGTGATCTTCCTTTGATCAAGTCAAGATGGTAGCTTCACTGGAAAGCTATGCCAAAATCCTCCTCTGCAGATCAGTTAAATAGAGAACAAGGGAAGCTAATCCCTGAAGCAGCTGCCAAAGCTAAATTGAGGGAGATGAATTCCCTAAAATCGGTGAAGTCGTTGAATGATCAAGACTTACCGGTCCTTGGCCGAATAATGACCAGAGTGGGCACTCCCACTAGTTCAGAGATCTGATTATCTCTTTCAAACCAAGAGAAGAGAAGAAGAGCAGATCACTTCTCTCTTCAGAGGACCTCAAGTGTCCTATTTATAGGCCCCATGGCCTGAGCGCTGCCACCTCAAGCGTGGAAGCACGAGCGCATTTAAGGCATTTATTACGCCTTGAGAATAGGGACGGCTTCCCTTGGAACGTGCAAAGGAAGAAAACGTCTCCCTCATAAAGGCACTTATGGCGCCTTGAAGAAAGGGAATATCCTCCCTTGGAAACGTGCAAATCGAAGAATATCTCCCTCGATCAGCACGAAGAAAGGAGTAATCCTCCTCGTAACCGGCCCACGGCAGTTGGCCTCGGGAAAGCGACAGATGTTCCCAAGCGAACATATCTTCAGAAGCCCAGATGCGGGGCTACTCGCACGCGAAGCTACCCAGACGCGAGTCTACATGATTCCTCGGCGAATCTACATCCCAAAGCAGGATTGAAGGCGAAGCTGAACTCAACCATCATGGCGACGTTCATACTCCACACCACCACCGATCAAAGCAATTCAAAGTGTTTCGTAGTCTGAGCCATTGCAGACTTTCGAAAACTTTGAAGGGGGTCTTGTTGACACTTAAAAAAGACAAGATTCTTATTGGTCCGAACAATGTCTAAACTTGTTGACATTTACAAAAGACAAGTGACAGACGAGCTGAAGACCAGTTTTCCACCCATCCCCGAGGGACAAGGAAGCAACTTGGACTCCACTGATCCAGCAAGCAGACAGTGAATCCGGATTGTTTCTAAACAGACCTCAGCAGGTCTAAGGTGCTAACACTTAGCATCGCATGAGCCCAAAGGGATAGCCTCGTTTGAGAGGCTAATATCATTCGACTTCGGCTCGAAGCCATCCAAAGCCTCGCCGGGAAGCTAACTCGCAACTTCGCCACAGGGGACTTCCAGCTTCGCCGAAGGGTTTCTTTCGGACTTCGCCGAGAAACTGCCTCTAGCTCCGCTGTGAGCTCAATGAGGGCAGCGCTGCTATGAATCTTCTATGGTCAACCTTTGACCAATCAAATCTCTGGATGAGATCGGATCCAATCAGATCAAATCCAATTAAGATCAAATCAGAGATCAAATTTGGCAGTTGATTGCCACAATCTCTTGACTCTTCTTAAAACGAGTAAGAAGATCAGGGGAAATCCTCCAACGATATGGAAAGGATCAAAACAGATCAAGAGGATCAACCGACCTGCCATTTCTAGCTCCGCAGAAGCTATCCTAGCCTCGCAGCAAGGCTATTTTCCAAATTCAAACAGATTCGGTTCAATCTGTTTCTATATCTTCAAAGGGGACGATTATACCCTTGCTCTCCCTATAAATAGCCCACCAGGGGTACAAGGAGAGACATATATAAAAGGCATACATGCGCAGACGCACACACAAAAAGAGGACTCCACAAGCAGAGGCTTCTTCATAAGCACCGTGCGCTATCGAATTCAGAGACCTTTTAGAGAATTGCCTTCTCTAACCAGGGTGTTGATACCCTAACATCGTCCTTCTTCTAAAGGAATCTCCGGAACCAGGCGAGAAGGAATTCCTAATTGAAGGCGATTTTGAGAAGCAGTAAGAGGGTTCTACCAACCCTCTATTCTCTGATTTCCCGAACCAGGCGAGAAGGGAATCTCATCGCTCGCATCGTCAAAGGGACAAAGTGGTCGCGCGCTGACCAGACTCCTATCGGCACACTTCTCCAGAATCTCTGAGGAGATCTACTTGTAATCTTTTTAAGAATACTTGTAATTTAGCTCCTCAAACTCTTTTTTGTAAGTTTTTCCCCTTTGCAAACATAATGGAAAACAGCACCGACCCTACATACTTTCGACGGTATAGAGTCACCGAACCAGCACATATACTACTTTAAATCTCAAACTGAGAACGTAGTATTGAATGATACTATCTTGCCTTGTTTATTCATTAGCACTCCCAAGGGGGTTGCCTTTGAGTGGTTCATGAAGTTGCCGCCGGCTCTATCAAAACTTTGGCCGACTTGGAAAAGCTATTTCTAACTCGCTTCTTCGAAGACGATATGGAGATAGCAATGTCGACTCTCCTTGCCATCAAGCAGAATAAAGAAGAGTCTATCAAGGCTTTTGTGGAGAGATTCTGGAGTATGGCACTCCGTTGTCCAAGTGACATGTCCCAATCCACACTGGTGGAAACATGCCACCACAACCTACAGACTGTACTCCTCGCCAAGATAGGAGTGGAAGAATGTCGCATTTGGAAGCAGTTGGTGCAACCAGGCAAGCAGGCAGAAGAAATAGTCTCCTGGGTCAGGGCTGAAGAAAAAGACAGCAAACCAAGACCCTAGAAATTGACGCGACGCAATCCAGAGTCATCTTCTCAGCCAAAAATATGAGATACTCTAGCAACGAAGGTTAAATCAACTTTGAAACCTAAATCAACCAAAGGGGTGGAGCTCCTGGCCAAGCACGTGCCAGTAAAGCAAACTCCTTCAAGGATGAGCACGTGGTCTCTCTATTCAAGTTACTCCAGAAGAGTAACAAACGCAGATGGCCAGAGTCAGACGCCTTGACGAAGTCAAGAAGATTGATGATCCCAACTACTATTTATATCATAAGATGTTGGGCATCCTATAAAGAGCTGTTACATCTTTAATGATGTTCTTCAATATCTAATCGAAGCAGATGTCCTCAAACTTCGTCCAGAGCAAAATAAGGTGATGTCTAACATGACATCCTTTCAATTTGGCAAAGAATTCCTGTCAGTAATGGCCAGAGTGGTTCCCATCCCGAGAGGGAAACTGAGGGTGATCAATATTGATCCTCACAACAAAAAAGAGAAAGGCCTTGTCCCTGTCCCTACTTCTCGAGGAGAGAATCATCCGACATTATCGAAAGCCAACAATAGACAACTTTCACACACAGGAAATCCAATGGCAAGGCTAAAGCATCCTCCAGCAATGTAATGGGTATCTCTACCAAAGAAACTGAGGAAGATGTTGTTTCCCTCACCAGTTCAGGAGAAGAGAAGTCTGCCTTGGCTGCTAAGACAAGTACTCCTTCCAGTCGAAGACTCGATCTGGCAAACAATACTTGAAATAGTATGGTTAGTTGGTCGCAAGCTCTTCCCAGCCAGAGAAGGAGACAACCAAGCAATCTACAAAGCAGTCATGGACAAACAAAAGGAGCTTCGTTTTGCCAAAGTCCTTCAAAAAGATGATGCGAGACCATTAACTTCCTTCTGCTTTGATGTTTTGGCTCAGCTGGCCAACATCCCTGCTCGGATCACTCTATACAAGCTTCTCAGACTTTTCAAATCCTCGAGAGAAGCTCTAAGAGAAGCATTGGTAGATTCTGAGGTTTTCTTAACCCAGATAGCTGCCATCCCAGAGGAGGAAGAAGATGGGCACTGTCATCAGGCCTCCAGATGTTCCCCATGCATCACATTCTCTCCGAAAGATATGCAAATAAAGATGAAACATGATAGACCCTTAAATTCCGCGGGCAATGCAGCATGTAGAGATTCTCACCCATCGATTGAGCGTTATATAGATTACCATTTATGGCTTCAATGCCAATGGTACGCGCCCGATGGGCAAGGTCAAACTCAGATGCCAAATTGGGGATTTGAAGTCTAAAGTGTGTGTTATACCATTGACGCTGACACATCTTACAACCTGCTGTTGGGATGACCATGGATCCATCATAATTCCATCGTCCATCTACCCTTCATCAAGTAATGAAATATGCTGATGAACAGGAAAGAGTGAGAACATTAATTGTTGAAAGGCATCGATTTAGAGGGGTATAAAATTACTTCACTGACTCTCTCCTCTACTAAGATTCTCTTGAGACTGATGAGAATTTCCAGCCAGAAGAATCAGACTCTGGCAATAAAGTATACATGGAACTAGAGGCAGAAGAAGAATGTCTTTGGGAGATAAATTCTCTTTAAAAAGTTTTAATAAGCTCGATTTCAATACCATTGCCAATATTGAAGGATAGTGGTTTATCAATGAAGACTTAAATTTGGTTTACTTTTCTGCGTTTGCTTCTGATTTTGTACCATCAGATGCTAGTGCTGACGTGGATAGTAACCAATAGTCAGCAGCAGATGCTTTAACATTACTACATGTACCAATCAAGTCATCCTTCATGATGTGTGAAAAGACTAGTGATGCACAAGGAGCTTTCTTCGAAGTGCCAGCTAAACGCAAGGGTCAAAAGCAGATTCTATTCGAGAGAATCGAGTCTGAACCAGTGACTCGTGAAAGCTCGGAAGACAATCCTGAGACCCACAGTTCTCTCATTATGGGCCAAATGTATATTATTTGATGGAGAATATGGGATATAACCTGATGAAAAGGTTTGTTCTGAACTTTGGCAAAGAAATACGAACACTACTCCGAGCTTTTGCCCCAAAAGGGAAGGCCCCGGACTACTATCATCAAACTCAGAGGGGGTTAGGTTACGTGTCAACTCCAATCCCCACAGGCTCTGAGTCTAAGGAATTGTTATATCACGATCACTCATCAAGCATGTCATCATGGGAATCAGATATCAGTGTTGATGTTATCTTCGAAGATCTTTCAGTGAATATGGTTTCAACTAGCCATATGGAAGATGAAGACAAAGATGAAAAAAATGATCCAGTCAGACACAGATCCCTGATTCAAACACCTAAATACTCTCTGGGATATCCACTTTGAGCAGTGTGAGCCACCCATAGATGATAAAGTGATTCAGATCAACCTAGGAGATGAGATTAACCCCAACCCATCTTCATAAGTGAAAGCTTACCGCTCTTCGAGAAAAGAGACCTAGTACATCTTATACAAGAGTACATAGACGTCTTCGATTGGAACTACAAAGATATGCCCGGACTTGATCCTCAAGTGGCTACGCATCGCCTCAACATTTTAAGACATGAAACCAGTAAAGCAATAGCAACGACGATTTCGTCTAGAAATAATGGAGGCAATTGAATCGGAAGTTAAAAAGCTCATAGACACTGATTTTATCAGAGAAGAACAACACCCTAACTGGGTTGCCAACATCGTTCCCATCACCAAGAAGAATTGGAAGATCTGAATTTGCATCGACTTTTGTGATCTGAATGCTGCATGTCCCAAGACGAATTTTCTCTCCCGATCACGGATGTTATGATCGACAATATGTGTGGTTTCGAGAGGATGTCCTTCATGGATGAAATTTCAGGATATAATCAAATCAATATGTATCCTGAAGATGAAAAACATACATCTTTCAAAACACCACTAGGGATATGATTCTCACCGTTATGCCATTTGGCTTGAAGAATGCAGGAGCGATTTATTAACGGGTAATGAATATAATCTTCCGCGAGCATATACGCAAGACCGTAGAGTGCTACGTAGATGATATTGTAGTTGAGAGTTGTACCAAAGGTGATCATATTGCAGATCTGAAGAGAGTATTCAAAATCATGCGGGAACATCAACTAAAAATAAACCCAACCAAGTCCTTCCTGGGGGTATCCAGTGGCAAATTCCTTGGGTTCGTTGTGACATCCAAAGGAATCCACCTTGACCCGAAGAAAGTCCGTGCTATCCAGGAAATATAATCTTCAAGAAATCTCAGAAAACTTAGAGGATTGCAAGGACAACTGGTATACATCCGGAGATTCATATTGAATCTATCAGGACGTTGCCAACCCTTCACCAAGCTGATGAAGAAGGGAGTCTTATTTATTTAGGACAATGCTTGCCAAGAAGCGTTCTAGAAAATCAAATAATGCCTCACGCATCCACCCGTCCTCCAAGCTCTAATGTCAGGGAAGCCCTTCCTCATATACGTTCTAGCTATGGATCATTCTCTAGGAGCCTTACTAACCCAAAATAATGATCAAGAATAGAGTAAGTAATCTACTACCTAAGTAGAATCATGATCAGAGCGGAACATTGTTACAACACGGCCTAAAAAGAGTGTCTAGCTCTAGTCTTTGCTGTTCAGAAAATGCGACACTACCTGGTGGGCCAGACTATTCACCTTATTTCGAAAGTTAATCCTTTGATATTGCTTATAATGAAACCATCATCGATAAACGATCGATTGACAAAATGGGCTATATTGCTCTTGCAATATGAGATACAATTCCTACCACAGAAAGCTATGAAAGGATAAGCAGTGGCAGACTCTTTGGCTGAACATCCAGAGCCAGGCTGAAGTCTACATAACCCAAACGTATTTCAAAGAGCAAGTCTGGCAATTATTCTTTGACGGCGCACCAAGAATGGGTCCCACAAGAAATATTATAGCTGGAGTGGGGGTAGTGCTCTTATGTCCACAAAACTACGTGATCTCTCATGCATTTTCATTAACCGAGACGTGTTCCAATAACGTCACAGAATATAATGTTCTCTTGATCGGGATGCAACTTGTTGAAGATATTGGAGTAAAGAATCTTGAAGAGTACAGTGATTCAAAGCTCATCGTCAATCAGGTTCGTGAGGAGTATGAAGTCCGACATGAAAACTTGGTACCCTATCACAACGCAACGATTAACACGATAGAGAAGTTCAGAAGTTTTTACATTGATCATGTACCACGTCAGAAAAATACGCATGCAAATGCATTGGTGTCTCTCACTTCTTCATTGGCCCTTCCAACTAGAGCTACGGAGAAAGTACTCGTCTATAGCCCCGACTTGTACTGGCCAAAATTTGCCTTTGAAGAAAGTCAAACTCCAAGAGGAGACCTTTAAGTCGAGGAGGTTTTGGAGACTTCAACTGGTCCAGAATTTAGAGATTGGTGATTCTCATTCATTGACTTCGTCTTATACAACATCTTGCCTGACGACCCCAAAGAGGCAGCCGCCATCAGAAGAAAGGCTCCTTGATTCTACTATAATGCGATCACATGGACATTATATCGCCAATCGTATGATGAAATTTAACTCCGCTACCTTTCATACAAAGAGGCACATGAGGCACTCAGGGAAGCTCATGGTGGTATGTACGGAGCTCACCAACCCGGACCTAAGGTCGGACACTGGCTTCGAAGACTTAGCTACCATTGGCCGAAGAAGATCCCTGACGCCATCGCCTATGCTAAGTGATGTCATGCCTGTCAGATCCACGGTGACTTCGTCCATAAGCACCAGGATATCTTCATCCAACGTCCTCTTCATGGCCATTTGAGATGTGGGGAATGGATGTTATCGAGCCCATCATCTCTCCAACATCCAAAGAACATCGCTTTATTTTGGTTATAATTGACTACTTCTCTAAGTGGGCGAAAGTTGTCCCCTGAAGGAAGTAAAGATATCAGACGTGATCAAATTCGTCAATCATCACGTACTCTATTGCTTTGGTGTACCCCGTTGAATTGTCCATGATAATGGACCCAATTCGTCAGCCAAGCATTTTAAATGTTCTACAACAAGTTCAGAATTTAAAGTGTGTCTCCAACAACATACTATTCAGCTGCCAACGGTCTTGCAGAAGCCTCTAACAAAACTATTGGAAAGCTTTTTAAGAAGTTTGTCTTAAGAAGCCAGCGCGACTGGGACAACAAATTAGGCGAATGCCGATGGACCTACTGCACAATGTTGAGAACCCCGACAAAGGTTACGCTGTTCTCTTTGGTGTAAGAATGTGAAGCCGTACTCCCGGTAGAAATTCAAATTCCATCTCTATATATTGCTTTAACAATGGAGACGACAGACGAGAATAAGCATCGATTACGACTCAAGGAGTTAGAAGCTTTGGATGACAAATGTCTGAAAGCTCAACATCTAATCGAGCTCTATCAAGCTCAGATTTTCAGAGCCTTTGATAAGAAAGTCAAGGAATAAATTTTCAAGAAAGAGGACATTGTCTTAGCTGTCAGAAGACCCATGTTATGACACGTAAGGCGAAAAAAATTTAACCCAAATGGGACAGACCATTTGTAGTAGAATCAGTCTACTCAAATGGAGCATACTGCTTTTTAACTCCGGACGATGATTCGCTCAGGATGCTAATCAATGACAGATTCTTGAAGAAATATTATCCTTAAGGAGAAACTTCTCATAATTAAGTTAACAATACATCTCTAATCGAGGTGTCACCCTAATCAATCAGATGGATTAGGGTTTGAGATCCAAGATATTTAGGAGAGCACCAAAGAAACCCTTCCTTCTTCAATGGATTACATCACGGTCGATCGACGCCGAGCCAATGGAACATTGGTAACATTATGATGCATGATTTCAACATTGAAGCAATAACAAAATTGGAAACTCCGGTTTTAGCTGTCACTCTTCTTATGATCAGGTTAATACTACACCTCTGATCAAAGATTCATCCTGATCAGTCAGATGGATTAGGGTTTGAGATCCAAGATGCTTAGGAGCACCAAAGAAAAGATTTCTCATTCAACAGATCACATCATAGTCGATCGACGCCGAGCCGACCGAATATTGGTAACATTATGATACATGATGTAAATATTGAAGAAAAGATAAAGGCAAAATGTCAGGTTTTAGCCTTGTCACTCTTCTCTAGTATATAGACATGTGATCGGCAAAAGGCATGCACAAATATAAGTAAAGGAATGTGAGTCGATGTTACTGCTTTTGCGATTCTTTGGTACTAGCAAAGTGGCTATACGGGTCGTATCCACAAGGAGGGAGAGCAATGGAAGCTTTGATGCGACTTCTTTGTTCAAAGTAAAGAGAAAGTTCTTTGTTTCAAATAAAGAATTGAAAAGAAAACAAGTATTGTTTCAAAGATTTCTTGGATTTGGTTGATGTTTGTAAAGATGAGTTGTCTTAAAGGTAAAAATGCATGGCTAACTTTCTACTAAGTGCTCCCACTAATCTCTAACTTCTTGAAAATGTTGCCTCACGATAGATCATAGGAAAGTATAACATTTATGCATAGGAACTATTCACGTTGGATACCGAATGAAAGTCCTTCCTTTAACTTAGTTTTACACGGCAAAACTTGAACATTCCCTTATCAAGATCCAATCGAAGGCGAGAGTTAGGGAAGAACCAAGTGCACAAATGTCATCAGCAAAGAATAATAGGAATACCTCTAACTTATGTAAACAAGTAAAGTTTACAATCTATAGACCATCAAAAACCAATTAAGCATGAAATATAAGAAAGGGAATACTTGTAAATAAGTTAGTGTTAGAACTCTCGTCTTAGGATGTCATAGCTCTCGTTTGCACAAGGCTTGTTTGACACTATTAACTCATTTGGGTTATCAATCAAGTTGTCAGAGATTAGTGGGTTAGTAGTTAGTTAGCCATGTAATGAAAGAGTTAGTTAGACATGAGTAAGAAAAGAAAACAACAAGAGAGAAGAAGTAAAGAGAAGGAGTATTACACTAAAACAAGAAAAAAAAAAAGCAAATGAAAACTGAAAATCCCCTAGAGGGGGGGTGAATAGGTAATGGCTATACTTAATGGAAAATAATGCGAAATTAAAAATAAATTAGCAATAAGCAATAACAATTAGATAGATCTTGCAAAGAGTAAGCAATGTAAATGCAAGTAAAGATAGAGAGTAGAGTTTAGAGAGATAGTGGACAATCGCAAACACAAGAATATATTTCGAGGTTCGAGCCACTGCTCTACGTCCCCGCCTTCAACACGATGAAGGATTTCCACTGTGATCGATCCCACCGGATCATCAACCGATTACAAGTTCTCACTAAAACTTTTTGGACACACTTGTCCTTTCTTACGGTGCCGCAACACCAACTAGGAGCTCACTAGCTCGCTCGAGGCCGCAACCTCTACAACTTCTCAATCGAAGAAAACGGTGATCAACACTTGATCACAAAGATAGCTCACAAGCACAGCCCTATAATCAAGATGAGGAAGTGAAATACTTAAGATTGTGTAGTGCAAATAGCAAGTAGAGAAAATGACTCAAGCTAAAACACCAAATTTTGAAAATAGTTGGCTCAAGAGAAAATCTTTTGCAAAGAGGCTAAACTTTAAAAAACTTTGATATGAGGCTTTTAAATCTTGTTGTTGAGTTGTTTCATACTCCCCCTATTTATAGGAAATAAAAATAAGGTTGGAAAACTCAATAGATCTGTTGGGAGAAGACCCAACAAACGACAAAATGGAATCTGCCCGTTGAGAGCCAACTCAACAAAGTTTTCTGCTGCCGGTCGACCCGGCGGTCGACCGCCAACGGTTGAGTTTTTGACCGTTGGGAAAGCGGTCGACCGGACGGTCGACCATAAATCCCAATAGAGTGTAAAAACTCTCTGTCGGTCGACCAGCCCGGTTGACTGGAAAAAACAGAGAGCACTGCTTTTGCTTCTGGTCGACCGGTGGGTCGACTGAAGTGCACTCGTGCACTTTGGTGCACGTCGGTCGACCGCCCGGTCGACCGACAAAGCAGTTTAGCTCTGCCAGCGGTCGACCGGCCGGTCGACCGGCTAAGGGCAAAAGACAGGTTTTTGAATGTATTTGAAGTCAAAATTTTTCTAATAAAATTTCTTTTGTTATGTAGAAACAAAATAGAGTTCTAGGGCTTTGACCAAGTAGAGTGTGATTATAGATCAACAGCAAATAATTTAGAACTATATTTTGATAAAAATATTTTCTAAAAACAAAAGCTGGTTTTTTCAAAACTTGTTTTTTCGAAACCTGATTTTTCGAAACTTGGTTTTTCTGAAACTCGGTAAGAAACCAGATAATAAAATTTTGTTTATAAAACACTAATGATTAAGAAATGTGTGTGTGTGACAATCCCAAAAGCTATCTTCTTTCATCTTGGTTTTGACAAATATCTATAAATCCTAACTAAAATGGAAAACGATAAAGATATAAATTTTAAAACAGTCTTCTTGATATGCTTAATCCTTGAGCTCTTCTAGTGTGGTAGGCTCTGGGATCTAAATCTTCTTGGCTTCTAAATGTGTCAGTCTTGTGTTGGAGCCGAAATGCAACATAAGATTTTTCCTGAAACTTAATTAAGCACTTTTGTTAATACCTAACTACATATGATTTGTTATTATCAAAACTAAGGGCAAATGGCCTTTGGGCCAAAAATCTCCCCCTTTTTGATGATGACAAAACATATGGAGTTATTACAAATATTTTGGGAAGAGGCTTCAAGTGAAGCTCCCCTTAACATATGCCTATATAAGAATAAGACATAAAAGAGCTAAATGCACAATAAAAACATATATAAAGAATATAACAGCTATAATTATATGCCAACCATCTATGCATAGTAAGGATACAGAGATATGAAAGTGTATGCACAAATGGTTACCTCCATCCATCCAGAAATACCTCTAGCCTCCAAATAAGTGGTAGATGGTTGAATCAACAGGGAATAAGAAACAATACACAACTAAACACATATACCACATAGAGACAAGAAAGATAACTTTCATATCAGAAATAAATATGTCCATACAGCATAGGAGGTTCATGCCAACCTCAAAAACCAAATACACATGATGTCCACAAAACAAACTACATACTCAAATCCAAATACAGAAAATAAAACATAAAAGCATAAAAGCTAACTCCCATAATAACTCCATCAAATAACTCTTCCCCTTTTTGTCATCAACGGGTCAGCCCTTCTGGAAATCAGGGTCTTCAGGAGAAGCTGGTGCCTCAGGAACAGCAGGAGGAGGAACCCAAGCATCAAAAGGAGGAACGGTGGATGGAAGTGGCTGTGAGCGACCACGCGGAAGAGGAGCCGGCCAAGTGTGCTTGTTGTAGATGTCATGGACGCAGGTCTGCATATAGCGAATGGAATCACAGATGTGGTTGAGATCATTGTCCACTCGCTGCTCTAGCCGTTGAAAGTGAGCGACCATCTCAGCGGACATCTGCTGGCTATGCTCCCGAAGCTGAGAGCAAGATAGGGATTAAAGGAAGCAGAAGAGCCAGAAGAAGATCCTGGAGCAATAGCAGGAATGATATGCTGCGGCTGAGGAGCAGGAGCATGCTCCCTAACACGCATTCTCTTGAGGAGAGTGTTGTTGATGTCAACTGACGGTTCGATGGATCGTTCAGTTGAAAGATCAAATCGGAGTTGCTTTAGAAGACGTGTAATAAGCATCCCAAAGGGCAAATGCCGGTTTGGGACCAGAAGATGATCGGACGTCATATAATCATTGATGAGTTTGGAAACATTTATTCTAATGCCTTTCAGAAGGTAATAGATCAGGAGAGGAGCAGAACCCCTGTCGTGACTATACTCTCCTGATTTTGGCAGGAAGTTATAGAAAACGACTTTAGCCAAGACTTGGGCGGTGAGAGTATAATACTTCACCTCCTCATTCCTAACTAAAGCAGGGTTATCATCATCGTGAAGCAAAAAAGATGCCGTGTGGGCAGACTCACCGTCAGGATAAGTAAATTCATGAAGATCTACATTATAAACATCTACCCCCTCACAGGAGAGGTGTAGGAGATTTACAAATTTTTCAAGAGAAATATTTATATCCTTACCTATGACTCTAGACCGGATATGATCATGTTGAAAGGATAGGTTAGAGTAAAAATAATGGACTAGTTCAGGATAAACTTGTTCTTCAATTGTGACAAAATTTTCAAGTGAACTAGTACTAAAGATATTTGCAAGATTAAGGTGCTCAAAATCACTGAGCATCACAGTCCTATCAGAGATGACATGTTTATTGTGGATTATAGTATATCTATGATATGCATTTTAGGAGATAAAGGGGCTGGATGATGATTCAGGGGTTTTCCCTTTCTCAGATCGGGATCATTTGGACATGATGATGGATTAAACTAGATAAAAGCACGAACTAAAGATGGATAAACAAGATTAATAAGGAAAATTGAAGAAATAAAGGAGAAATTTTAGTTATACCTCAAGATCCAAGAGAAATCCCCAAAAACTACAGATCTGGAGCCTGAGAATGATTTCCACAAATTTTGTAGAGGAAATTTTGGATTGAAAGGAGTTTTAGTGTGCTGGTTGAGTTTGGGAGGAAGAAAATTGAAAGGGAAAAGAAGGAGAACCGGTTGAGAGAGATGAGAGTGAGAAATTTAGTTTTTAGGGCTTTATATGCAAACTGGTGAAAGACAGGTTACCCGACTCCCGGTCGATCGCCTGATCGACCGGCGCAAACCAAGAGCAATCTCAGTTTCAATCAGTCGACCGCCTGGTCGACCGGCTTCGGCTGAAAGATTTTTTTTTATTTCAGGTTATATCGGTCGACCAGACTATGACAGGCTAACTCGGTCGACCGGTCGGTCGACCGGAACACCCCTAAACACAGTATAACTATTTTGTTTTAATGTTAATTTTCTTTTTTTAAAAGGAAATTTGAGACTAATATATATTTACATATAAAACATGAAAGCATTGGGAAATTTTTAATAGGCATAAAAAACACATAAAATAAAATTTCATTTTTATTTTATTTTATTATTATTAACAACAAATTTTTTTTATATTTTAATAATTAAGCAATAAATTTGAGATATTGAAGCCGAACACCCTTTTAAGGGTTCTGAACTTCTCCTCGACATTCCTCTAGATAAGAGTTGAGGCGCGCAGTTGCTATCTCCATTTATTTGCTTAATTTTGGTTAAATAAATTTTTATATTTGACAATATACTTATAAAAACATTTATTACCAAAAAAAATCTTGATACATGGACAAACAAAAATATGGCTAGTATAGAAATAAAAGAAAATTAAATACACAATCTCAACTATAGTCAAGATACACAAAAATAAGGGTATGCAAGTCTATATAAATAAAGCATGTTATCACAAAAATGAAACGAGCAAATCCCATGCATGTATAGGTCTAGTTAGAAATAAAATACTCAAGTGGAGAAGTTACCAAAGCACGGGCAATCTCCAAAATAGGTGCATCTTTGATAGCGATGCAAGTAACGATTTGTTCGTTAAGCTTTGATGCATCCACCACCCGGGCACTATCTCCCCCTAAGTCTTGGAGGAGGACGACGCACCTGTATCAATTAAGTTTGGCATGTCCTTTGATACCCAAATCTTTTTGGGTCCTATAGGGTTAGTATTTTCTCGAGCCCAAACATTCTTATTAGTCATGTTTAATTTTGCATAACAAAATTTTGCTAAATGGTCTTTGCGGCCATAATGTGCACAAGTATATATTTTTCCATACATGAATGCATGCTTGTGTTGATGTGAGTGTGCATGTGTGTGTGATGCATGAGGAGTGTGTTTCCTTTGAGTTTTTCCTTTAGGAAACATAGATGCAAATTTGGTCATGTCAAATGCACACTTTTCAAAGTTGTATCTAAAACCTTAATACATTTTTGAATTTTCAAAAATTCATTTTTATTACAAGAAATAATTGGGCTTTTACTCTTATAAGTAGTTTTATATTTTTCAAAATCTATTTTCATTTTTCAAAAGATTTTGACAAATCATTTTTCTCATTCAAAACAATCTCAAATTTATTCTTTAATAAATCATTTTTCTTTTTCAACTTTTTATTTTGAGCAAGGAAAATTTCATATCTATTTTGTTATTCTTCAAAAAATTGAGCTAATTCATCCATAGTCAAATCCTCATCTTCTAAATAATTTTTTAGGTTTACCTTAGAAGCTTCATCACCATGTGCCATGAAGCACATATGTGCGGTGTCGATCTCCTCTTCATATTCTGTCTCCGAATCATCACACGAGGCCACCATCGCCTTCTTCTCCTTTTGTACGTTCTTGGAGGTAGTAGCTTGTAGAGAGGGGCAATCCGCAATTAGATGTCCCGTTCTTTTGCAATGGAAGCACGAACCCGTTTCCTCCCTTTTCTTTTCAAATCTTCCTTGAGGTCTTCCTCTTCAGAAGTTGCTTTGTCTACCTTTCTTGTAGAACATCTTGCCCACTTTTCTAATGAGTATGGCAAAGTCCTCATCGTAGTCTTCCGATGACTCTTCTTCATCAAAGGAGGATTGAGTTGCCTTGAAAGCTATTGCTTTCTTCTTTGGTGTCTCCCTTTCTTCTCTCACCTTCATCTCCATCTCATGGGTTTTGAGATTACCGATGAAGCCGGAGAAGTCCATCTCCTCCCTATCGTTTAGCTCCTTGAGTGTGGTTGCCTTGACTTCCCAAGATTTGGAAAGAGCTCTAATGACCTTTCGGATCTTTTGGTCATTGTCAATCTTGTCACCTAAAGAGGATAATGCATTAGTAATCTTAGTGAAACGAGTAAGCATTTCATCTATTCTTTCATTTTCAAGCATGTAAAAATTCTCATATTGAGAACTGAGCAAGTCAATTTTGGATCTCTTGACTTGCGACGTCCCCTCATGAGTAATGATAAGAACATTCTAAACTTCATAAGCGGATTTGCAATCAATCACACGAGAAAGATCATCTTCATTTAATGCTTGTGTAAGTGCATATTGGGCTCTAGCATTGGGCTCATAGTCCTTAGCGGTTGTTTCGGACCATGTATTCTCATCATCATGAGGTTCAACAAATTCTTTGGTAATGGATTTGACAACTCTAGCTCCTAAGGACTTTAGGAATAGGTTCATTTTGACCTTTCAAATGGGGAAGTTCAACCCATCAAATTTGGGTGGGGATTTGATGCTAGAGAAGTCAAGTGATGCCATGAAAACAAGTTTAGTGCACAAACAAATAAAAATGCAACAAATAAATATAGCCAAATAAAGAGGATCTCCCTAAGGTGGTTAAACCAAATGCTAGGGTTAGGCTCTGATACCAATTGAAAATCACCTAGAGGGGGTGAATAGGTGATGGCTATACTTAATGGCAAATAATGCGAAATTAAAATAAATTAGCAATAAGCAATAACAATTAGATAGATCTTGCAAAGAGTAAGCAATGTAAATGCAAGTAAAGATAGAGAGTAAAGTTTAGAGAGATAGTGGACAATCGCAAACACAGGAATCTGTTTCGAGGTTCGAGCCACTGCTCTACGTCCCAGCCTTCAACACGATGAAGGATTTCCACTATGAGCGATCCCATCGGATCGTCAACCGATTACAAGTTCCCACTAGAACTCTTCGGACACACTTGTCCTCTCTCACGGTGCCGCAACTCCAACTAGGAGTTCACTAGCTCACTCGAGGCCGCAGCCTCTACAACTTCTCAATCGAAGAAAATGGTGATCAACACTTGACCACAAAGATAGCTCACAAGCACAACCCTACAACCAAGATGAGGAAGTGAAACACTTGGGATTGTGTAGTGCAAATAGCAAGTAGAGAAGTAGAGGAAATGGCTCAAGCTAAAACACCAAATTTTGGAAATAGTTGGCTCAAGAGAAAATCTTTTGTAAAGAGGCTAAACTTTGAAAAACTTTGATATGAGACTTGTAAATCTTGTTGTTGAGTTGTTTCATACTCCCCCTATTTATAGGGGATGAAAATAAGATTGGAAAACTCAATAGATCTGTTAAGAGAAGACCCAACAAAAGACAAAATGGAATTTGCCCATTGAGAGCCAACTCAGCAGAGTTTTCTGCTGCCGGTTGATCGGGTGGTCGACCACCAACGGTCGGATTTCTGACCGTTGGGAAAGCGATCGACTGGACGGTCGACCGTAAATCCCAACAGAGTATAAAAACTCTATGTCGGTCGACCGGCCCAGTCGACCGAAAAAAACAGAGAGCACTGCTCTTGCTTCCGGTCGACCAGTCGGTCAACCGAAGTGCACTCGTGCACTTTGGTGCATGTTGGTCGACCGAGCAGTTTAGCTCTGCCAGTGGTCGACCGGCCGGTCGACCGGCTAAGGGCAAAAGACAGGTTTTTAAATAAATTTTGAAGTCAAAATTTTTTCAATAAAATTTCTTTTGATATGCAGATACAAAATAGAGTTCTAGAGCTTTGACCAAGTAGAGTGTGATCATAGATCAATACCAAATAATTTAGAACTATATTTTGATAAAAATCTTTTCTAAAAACAAAAACTGGTTTTTCCAAAACTTATTTTTTCGAAACTTGATTTTTCGAAACTTGATTTTTCTGAAACTCGGTAAGAAACCAGGTAATAAAATTTTGTTTATAAAACACTAAGGATTAAGAAATGTGTGTGTGACATTCCCAAAAGCTATCAACTTCTTTCATCTTGGTTTTGACAAATATCTATAAATTCTAAGTAAAATGGAAAACGGTAAAGATACGAATATTGAAACAGTCTTCTTGATATGCTTGATCCTTGAGCTCTTCTAGTGTGCTAGGCTTTGGAATCTAAATCTTCTTGGCTTCCAAATGTGTGAGTCTTGTGTTGGAGCCAAAATGCAACATAAGATTTTTCCTAAAACTTAATTAAACATTTTTGTTAATACCTAACTACATATGATTTGTTATCATCAAAACTAAGGGCAAATGGCCTTTGGGCCAATAACCAAATAAATGGAAAGATGAAAGAGAAGTATTACTTGTATAGGCTTGTCACCTTCAAATACAACTTGTTCACACTCTCTCTTTCACCGTAATAGCTAAACTAAACTAGAGGAAGAAGAAAAATATATAACAACTACAACTCTTAGAAATAAAGTAACGACAACACTCTAAATTCTGGATATCCCCCATCTAAAGAACCCCAAGGGGGTGTTTATAGGCACTAGGAGAAAGGGGGCTAGGGGGACAACCTCCGGCCCAAAACGCTGCGCGGCTATGCCAGTATGGCCGCGAAAACGCTGCTAAAGCCGCGTTTTCGCGGCTGTACTGAAGCGGCGCGCGCAGCGCCGCCTCGGTCCCTTATCAGTTGTACTTTCTTAATTTTGGATTTGATCTCTCTGGTCTAACAGAATCTCCTCCTGAGGTCAATGGCTACTTCGTAGGTCTTTATTCACCCATTAAATGGTGATTTAGAGTCTTCTTTTTCATTGCACACCATGGACCTAGGATCACAAAAGCAAACCATTGTTATCAGTATTTTTATAAGATATATGTGCAGATGTGATAAAAATTATACAATATTAGAGACTAATCACACCTCCACACTTATCTTTTTGCTCGTCCCGTGCAAAACAAAACCAAGAGAATTATTACACCACTTTCGCAGGTGACCCGATTGCACTAAGCATGTGCAACAAGCTTTTAAACCTCTAGATTTTCCTTAGAGGAGGAGTATTGTCTCCTGAGGGTTTTCAGCAAATTGCACCCATAAAATCCAATAAATGAAGAAAAATATTAGTTGTCAGCAAATCTCTTTCAAGAAAAAGAACTTTCAATCATCTATGTAAAAATGACCAAATGATATAAGAATTAGGTTTAACCCTCATAAGTCCTCCTATACTTTAGCCTTCATAAAAGAAGAAATTATGATTTTTGTTTGAATTTAGAAAGGATCTTGTACTTCTAACTCATTCTATTATTTTGCTTTAGATAGATATACATAATGTATAAGTGTGATGTGCTTGGGATTTTTCAACTCAACTTTAAATGCTATTTTATTAATATTTATCTAGATGTTTATTTTGGTTTCTTTAGACTTTCTACTTTACTAATGTAACATATATCAAATCGATGACTCCCAAACTAGATGATTTTAAGGCACCGGGTGAAAAAATACCCCTCAAGTCAAATATGCAAGTAGAGTAGGCCACGAAATCAAGATTTACTTATATATATATATATATATATATATATATATATATATATATATATATATATATTTGGCGTGAGTAATCATGCTTCTTGAGGCACAATTACCCAGCCTTTTTTTTTCAAAGTTGTGTCTCTAAATCCCAAGCATGTGTGTATGGTTTATGCATATTCTTCTAAGGCTAAATAAAAGATATGAGTTATTTTCCTTGTTCCTTCCAACTCTTAGTCAAACCAATATTTTCCTTTTTATTTAGGATAAAATAAAGATTCCTTAATAAGGTTCCCTTAATTCTTACAACCATTTGGTATTTTTATAAAGAGTATAAAAATTCTTTTTTTAGGAGGTTTTGTTTTTTGGAAAGAAGAAAGATAAAAGAAAGAAAGTTAGCACCCCCCACACCTATCTAATGCATTGTCCTCAATGAATGTCATATAAATGCAAATGCAGTAAATAGGGAAAATAAATGATATCACCGCCTCCGCCGACTCGGGCCAGCCGAAGTGCTGGGGCCGGCCAAAGTGCTGGGGCCTGCCGAGCGTGAACGCCTGAGGGTCTCCTCAACACGTTCCAGCCTAGCATCTTGAGTTTCCAGTTATCTCCTTAACCTGATTTGACCTCTAAAAATCTTTTTTATGTCCTTCCAGATAGAGGACATGAATGCATTGGTCTCGGTAGGGGGTGGTTGTTGCCAAAATTGTGGGTCATCTTCCTCATCCATATGTTCCTTTGATGATAATTCAGCAGGAACATATTCGAGCTGGATGGTAGGTGTCCAGATCGAATGCAGGCAGCTATTGTAGGCACTGGTGATGCGCTCTGGGGTCACTAGTACTCTATCATATTCAATAAATTTCGCATCAGGTATAAAGTTTCTGCATAGACGGGTGATTAGGACAGGTAAAGAGTATTTCACACCCCTAATGCGTTGGGAGTTGGCAATCAGCTGCTGCAAAAGCATGGTGTTTACACAGACAATGTGTTGCCTCATCATGAGGCTGTGAATAATTTGAAGTGCAGGTCTATAGAAGGAAGTGGTATGATCAATACCCAAATATTGCGTTGGATCCAACGTCCAACGCAATGAATGTTATGAAATGTGGTATTTGCTCGAACACCATGATCGAGCTCAGTGCAGCGCACCCCTATCAAAGTCATGTACTCAATTAAGGGCAGTGGTGCAACATGCTGAGGGGGGATGGGATTTGGGTGACCTCTTCAATGGTATCCCGGGTGACCTCAAAGTCCTCGTGATCCAAATGGACAACAAAATTGTCATGGTCAATGTTACAACATCAATACCCAAATAAAAATTTTTCACTAAGTCAGAGCAATAATAGACATCAAGATTTGTATTGTCATAAACCAAGCCATACCATTGGCGCTCCCTAATCCGATCTAAAAACACAGTACCATACCCTTAAACATCATTAAATATTCAGAAGAAATCTTTTTTCAGGAAATATGGTAGGAGCCATGATCTAGATCTGAAAATAGAGAGATTGGGTAAAGAATTGCAAACCTCCCCCGAAAATCTTGTGGGAAAAACAACTACAGATGGCCTGGAGAAAACCAAGCAGCAACACAGCAACAGGAGAAGATCTGGAGAGTACTCTGAAAATCAAACAGAGGGGGAGAAAATCGTGTGGTTGTCTCTCCTAGACAGCCGCGGAAACGCGGCTAGGAAGGCCTGGCCGCGGCTGTTCTGTGAAGAGAGGGGAGGTGCTTCGGTGGAAGATGGTGGGGGCCTTGGCGGCCGCGGCCGGCCTCTGGGATGCCGCGGAAACGCTGACCAAAGAGGCCTGGCACAGCCTTTTGGTGGAGAGAGAGGATGGGGGAGGGTGGTGCTATGGAGTCTCCTCTCCAGATCTGAAATATAAGATGGGTTTAGGTTAGTGGAGAGGGGGAGAGGAGTATAAATAGGGTAGAAAAAGATGGATTCCAATTTACCCCTAGGGTAAAGAGGTATTTACAAATATACAAGGGGTGGTGATATCATATGAACAATTACAAAGAACCCTCCTAATCTGTATTTTATTTACACTTCTATTTTTATGATTATATGTTTATTATTATTATTATTTTTTATTTTATTTATTGGTGTGTGGATGGCTATGGTCAGGTGTAGGATGGTGCGAAAAGACTCAGCACACTTTCAGCCTGTGACACAGGCTCTGTGGTCAAAAATGGCTTCAAACTTTACCAATTCACTTTGAATTCCGTATTACTCTTAGGATCGACGATAACCACATCACCATGTGGGAAGACGATGCGCACAATGAATGGTCCAGACCAACGAGTTTTAAGCTTCCCTGCGAAAATGTGAAGCCTCGAGTTGTATAGCAGAACCTTGTCTCCCGAAGCAAAGTTTTTTCGATTGATGATTTGGTCATAAAAAATTTTAGTTCTGCTTTTTGTGATCTGTGCATTCTCATAGGCCCATTCTGTATCTCCTCCAATTCTGAGATCTGCAATCTTCTGAGTTCACTGGTTTTACTTAGATCGAAATTGAGTTGCATAATAGCCCATAGAGTTCGGTGTTCTAACTTGACTGGCAGATGACATGATTTTTCAAATACGATTCTATAAGGAAACATCCCCAGGACCATCTTAAAAGCTGTTCGGTAAGCCCATAACGCATCGTTTAGCTTGACCGACCATTCCTTTCAGTTTTGTCCAACAGTCTTTTTCAAAATGAGCTTGATTTGTCGATTGGTCACTTCGACTTGCCCATTTGTTTGGGATGATACGGAGTGGATAACTTGTGATTGATGGAATATTTTCGCATCAGAGCTTCAAAAACTCTATTGTAGAAATGCGACCCATTATCACTAATTATCACTTTAGGGGTGCCAAAATGGGAGAAGATATTTTCCTTGAGAAATTTGACAACCACTTTGTTATCATTAGTCTTCGTAGGCACAACTTCTACCCATTTAGAGATGTAATCTACTACAACCAAGATGAACTGGTTGCCGAATGAATTTGGGAATGGTCCTACGAAGTCGATACCCCAAACATCAAAAATTTCAGTTTCAAGAATCAGGTTCAGGGCATCATGTCTCTTTTCTAAATTTTCCTAATCTTCTGACAATTTGCACATGACTTGCAAAAGTGGAATGAGTCTTTGAACAAAATGGGTCAGTAAAACCCACTTTGTATAACTTTCTCTACGGTTTTGCGGGGACTAAAGTGTCCTCCGCATACAAGTTCATGGTAAAAACTAAACCCAATCCTCCGTTCTTCTTCTGGTATGCATCGTCGAATAATCTGGTTAGGACAATACTTAAAAAGATACAGCTCTTTCCAGAAAAAGTACCATGCTTGGATAAAGAAGTGATAGTGGTCTTGCTTTATTCAGTCAGCGGGTAATTGTCCAGTGGCCAGGTAATTAAGTATGTTCGCATATTATGCTTCCTTGAAAATGGCCAGGATGTGCTCATCTGGAAAATCCTCATTGATCGGAGCTTGGATGATAGGTTCGTTCAGAATTCTTGATAGATGATCAGCTATCACATTTTCTATACCTCTTTTATCCCGAATTTTCAGGTCAAATTCTTGAAGCAGAAGGATCCACCGAATCAATCGGGCTTTTGCTTCCTTCTTAGCCATAAGGTATTTCAATCCCGAGTGATCCGTGAAAATCACCGTCTTTGATCCTAACAAGTAGGGCCGAAACTTTTCTAACGTAAAGACAACGGCCAAGAATTCCTTCTTGGTCATTGTATAATTTTGTTGGGCTTCATTCAGGGTCCTACTCGAGTAGTAGATCACGTGCTGCCTATTGTCGATGTGCTGTCTAAGAACAGCGCCGACAGCAAAATCGGAGGCATCGCACATGATTTCAAACGGTTGTGCCTAATCTGGAGTAGAAATAATAGGCGTAGATACAAGCTCTTGCTTAAGCTTTTCCCATGATTTGAAACATGCTTCGTTAAAATCAAAGGGCACATCCTTTGCAAGCAGGTTAGTTAAGGGCCTAGCGATTTTGCTAAAGTCCTTAATGAACTGTCGGTAGAATCCAGCATGCCCTAGAAAGGATCTGATATCCTTGATGCTTTTGGGTGGTGGAAGCTTAGCAATCACTTCTACTTTTACCTTGTCCATTTCAATTCCTCTCCTAGAAATCTCATAGCCTAAGATAATCCCTTGTCTCACCATGAAATGACATTTCTCCCAGTTCAGAGTTAGATTCTTTTCCTTGCATCTTTGCAAAACCAACTCTAGATGATAAAGACATTGATCAAATGAATCTCAGTAGATGGAGAAGTCATCCATAAAAATCTCAAGAAAATGTTCCACTATGTCGGAGAATAAACTGAGCATGCACCGTTGAAATGTCGCGGGAGCGTTGCACAATCCAAAGGGCATGCGTCGGTAGGCGAAGGTTCCGAATGGGCAGGTGAACGTAGTCTTCTCCTGGTCTTCTGCAGCAATAGGGATCTGATTGTATCCCGAGTACCCATCGAGAAAATAATAATACTCATGTCCAGCCAAGAGTTCAAGTATTTGGTCGATGAAGGGTAGCAGGAAGTGGTCTTTACGAGTGGCCGCATTCAACTTTTATAGCCAATACAAACATGAACCTTGGTAGGCAATCTTGTTTGTACCAACTCTTTCTGCTCATTCTCTACCACCGTAAAACCAGCTTTCTTGAGGACCGCATGAACCGGGCTAACCCATTAGCTATCAGAAATGGGATAAATGATCCCATTGTCTAATAGTTTCAAAATTTCTATTTTTACAGCCTCTTACATGAGTGGGTTAAGCCTGCATTGTGGGTCCCTCCTGGGAATCACTTCATCGGTTAAGTGAATTCTATATTGAACTATTGCTGGACTTATCCCCTTGATATCTTTCATGGTCCATCCAATGGCTTTCCTATGTCTCTTCAGATTAGACATCAAGCTGTCCTCTTGTTGCTCAGTCAGATGGGATGCTATGCTGATTGACAGGGTTTCTCTTCCGCCCAAGTAGGCGTACTTGAGGTGTTCAGGTAAGGCTTTTAACTCTAGGGAAGGTATTGATTCATTGGAGGTGATATCTAGAGTTTCGGTCCTGTGATGGGGTACACTTGAGCTTGATGCCCAGTCCACTGCTGAGTCTATGATCTGATCCATATTGAAATCCTCAGACTCTAGATCGAACTCACTCTCTGTTTCCATCTCTATGCTCTCTTCATGTTCACGGGTCAAATTTTCAATGGAATTGACCTCAAAAGTCTGATCATTTATATCTCTGGGTTGTCTTCAAATATTGAAGACATTTACTTCCTTTGTCATGTCTCCAAAGGTCAATCACATGGACCCGTTCCTACAGTTAATTATGACATTGGCTGTAGTAAGGAATGGGCGCCCTAAGATGACTGGAGTTTGAGACTGCAGATTTAACACAGGTTGGGTCTTAAGCACAATGAAGTCAGGGGTAAATGAAATCCCCGACTCGGATAAGGACATCTGTGATTTTCCCCTTGGGGATTTTCACAGATCGGTCTGCTGACTGAATGGTGACTCGAGTTGGACTCAGCTCGCTCAACCCAAGTTGCAGGTATACTGAGAGAGCCAGCAAGTTGATACTTGCTCTCAGGTCAAGGAGTGCTCTACTAATTTCTGTTTGTTCTATGGTATAAGAAATTGTAGGATATCCAGGATCTTTGTATTTTACCGGAATAGGACCAGATAGAATTTCGTTTATGTTTGTTGCCAAGAACACTTTTTTGGGCACATTCATCTTTCTCTTCTTCATACACACATCGTTAAGAAATTTGGCATAGGCTGGAACTTGTTGGATAGCGTCAAGAAGAGGCATATTCAATTTGACCTGATTAGACATCTCAAGTATTTTCTCCATGTGCATGTTCTTATTATTGTTCCTAAGCCTATTGGGAAAGGGTGCTATAGGCTTATGAACTTGTTCAGTAGCTGTGTCTTTGTCAGACATTTGTGAAGTAGATTGGGGAGAGCTGGCAGATGTGAAAGCAGGAGCAGGATCAATGAGAGTGAGATTTTTCTGCTAGTAGTCCTGATTTTCCACCTTCTTTCGTGATCGAAGAGTATGAACAACATTGCACTGGTTGATCTGAGGATCCTGAATTTCATATGCTTGATAGGAATTCTTAGGGTTAACAAGCGGCTGACTAGGTAAAGTACCCTTTGGTCTTTCACTTAGAGAGTTAGCTAATTGACTCATCTGCATTTTCAATCTCGATATAGCCTGTGAATGATTGCTCAATTTTTATCCTTGATTTTGTATGAAGGCGGCTTGAGACTTCATAAAAGCTTCCAAACTCTCTTCCAATTTACTGAATTTATTTTCCATTAGTAAACTTTGGAAGGAGGAAGATGGAGTTTGACTCGAAAAATTCGTTTGATGATTGGGATGGTGGAGATTATTGGAGAAATTTGGCCTAGGAAAATTATTCTGGGCCCAAGAGAAATTTGGGTGATTTCTCTAATCAGGATTGTACATTTGTGAGTAAAGATTGTGTGGCGGCCATGAGTAGGCTGCATTCATGTGTTCCGGTAGCACTGGATGATTCTGGAAAATAGGGCACTCTTCAAAACATGGTTCGGTGCCTGACAGTATGAACAACCTGGATTGTGAAATGGTGGTGGGTTGATTGGTTAACATTGGCTGGCTCTTTTATGTCTAGAGCCTCTATTCTCCTCATCAGGGTCGCGATCTTAGTTTCAGTAGCTATGGATGATTCTAAGGATAGGAGCCCTCCTTTCAAAGCTATAGACTATGAATTCCTTAGTTTTTCTAAGGTTGGCTCCCATTGCAAGGTTTTCTCTGCTAGATCCTTAAATAAATCCCAATCCTGGTTTTCATCCTTTTGCAAGAACCCTCCCTGACACATGGTTTCTAACAGGGTTTACGTTTGATAATCTAAACCATCATAGAGAATCTAGCACTGACGCCATTTCTCTACACCGTGATGAGGGCACTGAGCTAGGAGATCTTTGAATCGTTTAAAGTATCTTCAGAATGGTTCGCTCTGTTCTTGCCTAAACTGCATGATATTCTTTCTGATGAGGGCAGTCTTGTAATTGGGTAGAATTTCTTTAAGAAGGCCTTGACGAAATCATCCCACGTTATAACTGAATCTACAGCCAAACTGTACAACCATTTCTTAGCTAGGTCCTTTATAGAAAAGGGAATGAAACATAACCTAACGACATCGTCTCCTAGCTGGGGAATGCACATCATGAGGCATACTTCTTCAAATTCCCTAACAAAGTAGTATGCATCCTCCGATTCTAAACATGAAATTTTGGAAGAGTTTTGATGAATTGAGACTTTAATTCAAAGTTATTTTCATTCGCCTCAGGAAGTTTTATACAAGATGGCACCGAGGTTCTGATCGAGTAAAACCTATCCTGTAGCGATGCCATCACCAGTTCTCGATGCAAGGATAGAGAAGTGTTTCTGGTTAATCTGAAAGTTACAGGATCTCTCACCCACTCTTGCATGCAGCACACTACAAACAACATATAGACAACAAACAATCGAAAAAATAAAAACAAAGATAAAGAAAGAGAAATAACCACCAAGTCTTAGTCTAAGGTACCTAGACCTAGATGATTCCTAACTGGTCGATTCTCCAGGGGAGGTTATTGCAGGAACTCGACTGCAAGCTAATCGGCCAGGACAGGGCAAAACTCGGTGCGAGGTATCCGGGCGTGAGCCACGGGCCTTAATTATGCCAAACCACGGAGCTTTCTAAGCTTTACCTCTCAATCTTCTTTCCTTAAACAGCGATTTTGCGGGGGTATAGTTCTTGTAATTTTCACCCTCGGTTAATCTCTTAGTCAGTCCGAGATGTCCCTAGGGCCAACGTCTATCAATTTTTTGTTAAGGCTTGGGTTGTGTGGGTGCACTTGGAGATGGTTTTTGGACTAAGGAATGGTGATGAAATTCCCACCTTATCTTGTTTATTTGGGGTTTTGCCCTTAATGTCAATTGTGCAAGTGTGCATTATATTCACAACAAGATAACACTCAAAGCAATAAATCACTCCAAAATGTTGGTCCTATTCTATATGAATGCACACGTACCTTTCTCCAGCGCTCTTCAATAGAAATTGAAATGAATTGAAATAGACACGTACCCTAAATGCAAGAGTCTAATTCGATTTTCAATTTAGCAACAAATGAATTTCTGTTGAGTTTATTACAAATGTATAAGGTGAAGCATACAAGGGAGCTAAAAATTTTGAGAAAGCAATTTTTTGAGCGATTTTCGGTAACCCTACAGAAGAGCTTTTGTTAGTACTCCAATCGGAAAAATTCGCTTTTACACGAATTTTTCGAGGGTAAATGAATTCCTCATGCAATGTCTTCAGCCACCAATCTTACTTCATGTAGTAGTTAGCTCCTTGATACTTCTCCTACACACAAAAACAAAGAAGAATCTTTAGTATTGAACAATAATGTGGTTCCCTCCCCGGTAACGGTGTCAAAATTTGATCGGCAAAAAGCATGCACAAATATAAGTAAAGGAATGTGGGTCGATGTTACAGCTTTTGTGATCTTCCATACTAGCAAAGTGGCTATACGGGTCGTATCTACAAGGAGAGAGAACGATGGAAGCTTTGATGCGGCTTTTTTGTTCAAAGTAAAGAGAAAGTTCTTTGTTTCAAATAAAGAATTGAAAAGAAAACAAGTATTGTTTCAAAGGTTTCTTGGATTTGGTTGATGTTTGTAAAGATGAGTTGTCTTAAAGTTAAAAACGCATGGCTAACTTTCTACTAAGTGCTCCCACTAATCTCTAACTTCTTGAAGATGTTGCCTCATGATGAATCATAGGCAAGCATAGCCTTTATGCATAAGAACTATTTACGTTGGAGATCGAATGAAAGTCCTTCCGTTAACTTAGCTTTACACGGTAAAACTTGAACATTCCCTTATCAAGATCCAATCGAAGACGAGAGTAAGGGAAGAAATAAGTGCACAAATGGTATCGGAAAAATTAATAGAAATACCTCTAACTTATGAAAACCAGTAAAGTTTACAATCTATAGATCATCAAAAACCCGTTAAGCATGAAATATAAGAAAGGGAATATTTGTAAGTAAGTTAGAGTTACCCTCATCTTAAGATGTCATAGCTCTCAGTTGCATAAAGCTTATTTGACACTATTGACTCATTTGGGTTATCAATCAAGTTGTTAGAGATTAATGGGTTAGTAGTTTGTTAGCCATGCAATGAAAGAGTTAGTTAGACATAAGTAAGAAAAGAAAATAACAGGAGAGAAGAAGTAAAGAGAAGGAGTATTACACTAAAATAAGAAAGTAAAAGCAAATAAAAACACCAAGTAAATAGAAAGAAGAAAGAGAAGTATTACTTGTATAAGCTTGTCACCTTCAAATACAACTTGTACACTCTCTCTCTTTCACTATAATAGCTAAACTAAACTAGAGGAAGAAGAAAAATATAAAACAACTACAACTCCTAGAAATAAGGTAATAACAACACTCTAAACTCTGGATGTCTCCCATCTGAAGAACCCCAAGGGGGTATATATAGGCACCAGGAGAAGGGGGCCAGGGGCAACCTCTGGCCCAAAACGCTGGCGCGGCCGCGCCAGTACGGCTGCGAAAATGCGGCCGGAGCCGCGTTTCCGCAGCTGTACTGAAGCGGGGCGCGCAGAGCCGCCTGCTGTGCAGCATCACTTCGGCCCCCTATTAGTTGTACTTTCTGAATTTTGGATTTGATCTCCCTGGTCTGACAGAATCTCCTCCTAAGGTCAATGGCTATTTTGTAGGCCTTTATTCACCCCATTAAATGGTGATTTAGGGTCTTCTTCTTCATTGTACACCATGGACCTAGGATCACACAAGCAAACCATTATTAGCAGTATTTTATATAAGATAAATTTACAGATATGGTAAAATTATGCAAGTTAGAGACTAATCAACATGCACCCATCTTCAACTTAGAAGAATAGGTCATATTTGAAGTCGATCATGCCTAAACAACAATTTTAGACACTCTTCTTCCTGATCATTTCTCTCGATCCAGAAGGATGGCTTCTCTAGCCTGACTTTTCCATATGCAATAGTGGCATGTCTCCCTTCTCTTGTTCGATTAATCAAAGCTCGACCCAATGACAAGGCATCAAATAGTCAGATGAGTTGATTGAATGAGTTTATCTAATGGCTTATCAAGCCAAACTCAAACAAGAAGGTTTGTGATGCATCTTTTCAGAACTTTTCCGGTGTTTTCATATTCATATCAAAATATGGCGATCGATCGACTCCCATGGTGGATTAAATGAGTTTATCTGATGGTTTATTAAGCCAAACTCATTGAAGAAGGTTCGTGATGCATCTTTGCAGAACCTTTCCAGTATTTTCACAATCACATGAAAGTGTGGCGACCGAATGAGGATCAGAGAGGATTCTACGAGGAATGTTAATCTCTGAACAAAACCCCACAAAGTTTATATTCTTTCTTTAATCCTTAGTGAGATTCTAGAAGTCATCTGTGGAGCAAAACTCAAAAGATACACCATGTTACTCACAGTAATACAATAATCCAATACCTCCAATGGCTAAGGAAAGAGGAAAATTTTGGCTTTTAAGTCCAAAGAAAAATCCTCGACAACTCATCATGTTAAGGGAAATGGCATGGCTAGCCCATCTCAGACGGTAGTTGGTAAAGGCATATTAAATCCGTTGATAGTTGAGGGTTTGCTAAATTCATAAGGGATTTGATCCCACCTTTTCCTACCAAAATTTTTTACCAATTCTCTTCAATGGAATGGTAGAACCACAAAAAGCTGTAATTATTTTCGCAGCGAAATAATCACAAATCGAACAGTCACGTTAACATTATACCTCTGGCAGCAAAATCAACATATTTCCAGTTGGATAGAATTTCAAGTTGTCAAATCTCTTCAACAGAATGATGAGTCCACTAAATTGCTCAAATCGCAAAATTTTCTTGCTAAATTAAAAGCTACACTTCTGACCAAAATTGCTCATATTACAATACAAATTCCTGTTAAGTTAATATCACACTTATGATAGTGATTTTCCTGATTTTTGAGACATATGATGCTAAGTTAAATATCACTGATTAGTCTACAATTCTGCATCTACATATCGCATTTTCCTACTGATTTATAAATAAAATGACGCTCCTTACCCGTATTTTGTTCCATTTTGCAGATAATCAAGAGTCTATGGGCAAAAAAATAATAAGAATCTAATTTAACCCAATTTTGGGTAATTAAATCTCATTTCTTGGAGGCCAAATTAGAGAGCTTCTAGAAGATGCATTGGATACAGAATTTTCAGGCAAATCTGACAAAATTCAGATCCAAATACCCAAATTAAAGACCATATAGAAGCTTCTCGCGACGAGACGAAGCTGTGGACCAAATTCAAGGACCTAAGTCCCTGGTATTACCATGAAAATACGGCAATTGATGCGTTTCTGCGACAATTTAGTGGAGGCACGTGTCGATTTTTGACACGTGGCCTCGTCTCGTCAAACCCTAGCTCCTTTACCTATAAATATGGAATTTTTAGACTTGAGACGGGAGGAGATAGAGCAAGTGGGGTAGGATTTCTCTCTTCTAGTTGCAGAATAGGATTTTCTTCTTTTTTCTTCTGTATTTTTCTTTCTTTTTAGATCTTGTAATAAGTTGAAAGGGAGAGAGAGATATTGATGTAATAGAGAGTGACAATCTACATAAAGGTGTATCCATTATTATTTATTGTAATTTTCTCCATCTTCTACAGGATACTTAGCTAGTTTTCTTCTCATAGCAATCTAACTATAACCACTAACTAGCTAACTTCTTACTTGATAATTCACATGAATCTAATAACCTTTAAAAGGGCTTGTTCTTGCAAGAGCCATTGATGATTCATGATGATGGATTTTAGCATTCTAACATCTAACCACTAACAAGCTAACTTGCAATGTCTTCTTTATTTCATGCTCACCTCTACTTGATTTTGATGATCTAATAGTAGCTTGCACCTTGTTGTGTGGAATGGATGTGTTTGAATGTGAAGAGTAATTTCATGTACTATACTTTGTAATGCTCTTGAAGCCAAAGACTCGTGATGGCCAAGGATCCATGTGAGGCAACTATCACTAAGAGGTGAGCATGTTAATAGAGCAATTAGTAGTTAGTAGCCATAAGTTTTCTTTCATCGTTTTTTTTCTTTTCTTTACTTTGTTTTAAAAACTATTTTCAAAACTTTTTTATCATTTTTCTATCGTTATTTTCACCATCTTCTTAGTTCACATTTGTTTTCATTTTCTTCACCACAAGTTCTTTTTTTTTCATTTTCTAAATCTACTTTCTAACTCACTTCACAAAGTTTTTCTTTAACCTTCAACATTGTTTATTTTCGTGTTTCACCATCACTTCTATTTTCTATTTTATTTCTTTCACCAAAACAAATTCTTTTTGCTCCACAAATTTCATCGCCTTCTCCACCTATCACTTATGGCTTTCTTTTCTTTTTCTTTTTCTCCTTCTTTAATAAAAAAGAACTTGTCAACATACACATGAACGAACTGTTAATGCTTCTATCACTTTCCCTCACTGAAGATTCGACCCGTATAGCCATCATGCTATAACGAAAGTATCAAGAAAGCCAAAACACACACACTTTTGCACTAATTTCAAAATACACATTTTTAAGTGCTAGTTTTACCCCGATCAAAAATGGCGTCATTGCTGGGGATGGGAATGGTTTTGGTTTCATATTTTGTTAACATTTTCTTCTCTGTTTTGGTGTGCAGGTCAGTTTGTAAAACTTAGCATTGTAGAAGTGTAGTCTTACTTACATCTCCTTGCGCTAGAAAGCGGGGTCCCTGCTTCCTTATTTTTGCCGTGAAAAAGCCAAAAAGGCCGCGAAAATACGACATTGTTATGCATCAAAGCTTCATCTTTTGCAGGGATCTTGCAAGTTGCATATATTGTTGTATTCTTCTGCTAATTATCTGCTTTAATTGCCTACACACTATAATAACTAAAGAACTAAAATATGATATTTGGATACTTTAAAATAGTTTAGACATTTACATTTAGGCACATGTCAATTCAAATTCAATATACTGTATTTTGTTCTATTGTTGTGATCTGGACTGAGGTGTACACATGGCATTGCATATAGCATAGGACAAACACGTAGGTGATTTACTCACTTTATGTGTTATTCTTATCTATATTCCACATTTGCACAAATTAGACTTAAGGGCATAACCCTATAAAGATAAGGTGGAGAAGTCATACCCTTACTTAGCCCAAAAATCACCTCTCCACTCACACAACTCAGCCTAAAATAAAAATTGATAGACGTTAACCCCTAAGGACATCTCGGACTCATTGAGAGATTGACTGAGGGTGAAACTTATGAGAATCATACTCTTGCCAAATCAGTGTCTAAGGTTGGAGATTAAGAGGTTAAGCCTCGAAGATCTGGTGGTTTGGCATAATTAAGGCCCGTTGCTTACACACGGATATCTCCCACCGCATTTTGTCCCTACCTGGCGATTAGCTCGTAGTCGGGTTCATACAACAATCTTGCCTAGGTAATCAGTCTAAGTTTAGGTCAACCTTAGTATAGGCTTGGTTTTGATTTTTTTCTTTTTTTTGTTTGTTTGTTTGTTTTTTTTTTCATTTTTGTTTGTGTTTGTTTCTGAAATGGATTTTAATAATAATTCTTTCAATCATCATATGAATTCATATTACACATCGACCTCATTCGATTTGAATAACTCCAATCCAGCTTTGAATAATATGAACCAACCAAAAAATCTAGATTTGATTTATTCGACTCAATATAACCTATATCGCTTATCCGATAACCAATATTTTCAAAATAATTTCAACTCTTCACAGAGTCAATGGGGATTCATCCCCTCGGGTCTAATTTTCAACCACTTTGTCCATAATTTTCATAATATTTACAATATTTATTCCTCGAATTTGCTTCCTATACTCTATTTCTAGAACAATCCATTGAAGAAAATTCAAGTTAGAAAAAAATATGGAAGTCGTACAAGCCATGCTTGAGTCCTAATAAAACAAGCTCAACCATAATATTAACAAACTTTTTCATATCATGCTTCATATATTCCTTTTCTACAATAAATCATAGAAGAAAGATTTGAGTTAGAAAAGAGTATAGAAGCCATGCAGGAGGCCGATCAAAAATTTCAGGAAATGTTGGCCTCCCCAATTTCATAATATTTTCAAGATTCATACTTAGTCCCACTTCTACAAAATGATCAAACATCAGTCTTAGACACGAGTATAGAACTCTTGCGTGAGTCCAAGGGACAATCTCAAAACTTGTTAGACTCACAATCTTTACAATCTTTTCAAAATCAAAATTCCTATACTCCTTTTCTAGAACAACCATTTGAAAAAAAACTGAGCTAGAAAAGAGTATAGAAATCTTGCATGAGACCTCACAACAATTTTAAAAATCTTTTATCCACTCTATCGATAGCTTAGAAACACAACTGAGTCAATTAGTCAACATTCATAGGAATGAGAAAACTTGCTCTTATCAACTTTTAACCAATCCAGATATCTCAAACTCTATCGATATAGACAGGGAATCATGTTATTTTGAAAACCAAGATTCAATTTCAGCACACCCATTTGAATTTGAGCAAAATCAAAATTTTGAGAACCGCATTAATATTTTGACAAGTTATTCATTGAAATTGAACTTGAGAATGAATGTGATCTTGAATCTCAACTTGGTAATTCAATTTAACTTCTTGTCTCAATATTGATTCCGGTGTCTTTACTTGATTTTAATCTTTTTTCGAGTCAGTATTGGATCATGTGCCAGTACATCGTGAAATTGAATCACCAATCTTTTATGATCAACATATTGAACTTGAACAATATCATACTTTTGAAAATTTCATTGACAAATTGGCAAGTTCTCATTTTTATGAAATTGAACTCAATCAGGAATGTGACTCACATTCTCAAATTTGTGATTCAGTTCAATTCTTGAATCTATATTGACTCCTATTTTGTTACCCAACTTGAGCAACATTCTAGAGTCAGTTTTAATTCGCATACCTGTCATTCTTGAACTTGAATCACCAATCTTAGAAAGTCACATTCCGTTGTGGGAAAATGAATGTGGACTAGAGTTTCAACTTCTTGATTTGGACCCACTTCCTGAACAAATCTCGACTCCTGAATCTTTACTTGATTTCAGTCACTTTCTAGAGTCGGTGCTAGTTCATGTACTTCCTGAGCCCAAATCAATCATTCCATCTTTTCACACTCCATTATGGGACAAAGGTGTTGATAAAAATAACTCTGAAATTATTGTGAAAATTTCAAAATTAGATGGGGTAAAATTTCTAACAAAAATCATCCTTATATACATCATAATTGTGAGTTATATTAGGAGGTTACTGATGGGTTCCTGCGAACTCTACGCAATTTAGATTGGGCCGCATTTCTGGACTAATCAGACCACCACCGGAACCACCACCTTGAGGTGATTTTTTTCCCTCTATATTTTCATGCATACATACATTCACGATGCATTGAGGATAATGCATGAAATAAGTGTGGGAGAGGGTCTACTAATAAAAAGTTTTTAGATTTTCTTTCCTTTTCACTTCTTTTAGGATATTCTTAGAATTTTTCCTTTCTTTAAAAACTTTTTTAAACAAGAGACAAAGTTTTGATCTATTTTTAAGAAAATTAAAATGATCTTAAAACTAAGGAAGCCTTAATTATGATATCTAAAATCTAGTTGAAATAATAGATCTTATTTATGATTATAGGTTAAGTAAGAGAGATTGGAGAGATAATTTTGTCTTGAATTTTTTGCCTTAGATAGTATGCACTCACTTACACATTTTTGGGATGGAAACAAAGACCTAAAATACCATAAAGCATAAATAAAAAGAAAAAATATAGGTATATATGAATAAGAAATCACTTATTAAGCTGGTTAATTGTGCCTTGGGAAGTATGGTTAGCCACGCCTAATGGTGCTCGAAAGAAACAAATAATCCCCCTAAGTTTTGTGGCCTTGTTTACTCAAGTCCTTAAGCCTGAGAGATGTTTTCTCATCTGATGCTCTAAGATCATCTGATTTGAGAGTCATCGGCTAAAGGCTCACTACCCAGGTAAACTAGAAAGCCTAAGAAAACTAAGGAAAGAAAAAAAAAAAAGAAATATATATATGTAAATAAATGGCTTGTTGATTAGAGTTGAAACCCAAAGACAAGATCTTGCTTCTAGACTAAGTTTAAGGAAGAATAATTTTTGGTAGACTTATGATCATAAATCACTTAAATTTTTGTAAAAATATTTCGAAAACTTTTCTTTCTTTCAAGATGATCATAAATCACTTAAATTTTTGTAAAAATATTTCGAAACCTTCTCATGACAATCTTCACTACCACAAAGTACATATTATCTAAGTTTAATGAAAGATAAAATATTCAATCCAATTTTAAATTCTTACCTTAATTAAAGACAAGATCTTGCTTCTAGACTAAGTTTAAGGAAGAATAATTTTTGGTAGACTTATGATCATAAATCACTTAAATTTTGTAAAAATATTTCGAAAACTTTTCTCTCTTTCAAGATGTGTTTTTAAAACACTAACTTTTATTTTCTTTCTTTATGAATTTTGTGGGTGCAATTAGCTGAAAACCCTCAGAAGATAACACTCCTCCTCGAAGGGAAACCTAGGGGTTTAATGGCTTGTTGCACATGCTCAGTGCAATCGCGTTACCTGCGAAAGTGGTGTAATAACATTTATAGTATAGATTTTTTTCTTGTTTTGCTCAGAACGAGCAAAAGATAAGTGTGGGGGTATGATTAATCTATAATTCTACATCTGTATATCGTAGCTTCCTACCGATTTGTAAATAAAATGACGCTCTTCACCCGTGTTTTGGTCTATTTTGCAGATAATCAAGAGTCTAGGGGCAAAAGAGTAATAAGAGCCTAATTTAACCTAATTTTAAGTAATTAAATCTTATTTCTTGGAGGTCAAGGTAGAGAGCTTCTAAAAGATGCATTGGATTCAGAAATTCTGGGTGAATCTGACAAAAATTCGGATCCAAATACCAAAATTCAAGACCATACAAAAGCTTCTCGAGAAGAGACGAAGCTGTGGACCAAAACCATGGACCTAAGTCCTTGGTAGTGCCGCGAAAATGCAATAATTGTCGTGTTCCCATGGAAATTTAGTGAAAGCACGTATCAATTTTCGACGCGTGGCCTCGTCTCATCAAACCTTAGCTCCTTCACATATAAATATGGTATTCTCAAACCTGAGACGCGAGGAAATAGAGTGAGTAGGCTAGGATTTGTCTCTTCTAGTTGTAGAGTAGGATTTTCTTCTTTTTTCTTTTTTTTTTCCTTTCTTTTTATATTTTGTAGTAGGGCTGAGTTGATTCTGGAGGGAGAGAGAGATATTGATGTAATAGAGAGTGACAATCTATGTAAAGGTGTCTCTTTTTTTCTCTATTGTAATCTTCTACATGATACTTAGCTAGTTTTCTTCTCATGACAATCTAACTACTAACCACTAATTAGCTAACTTCTTACTTGATAATCCACATGAATCTAATAACATTTATTAGGCCTTGCTCTTGCAAGAGCCATTGATGGTTCATGATGATGGATTCTAACATTCTAACATTCAAACATCTAATCACTAACAAGCTAACTTGCAATGTCTTCTTTATTTCATGCTGATCTCTACTTGGTTTTGATGATCTAATAATAGCTTGCACCTTATTGTGTGGAATGGATGTGTTTGAATGTGAAGAGCAATTTCATGTGCCATGCTTTGTAATGCTCTTGAAGCCAAGGACTAGTGATGGTCAAGGATCCATGTGAGATAACTATCACTAAGAGGTTAGCATGGTAGTGAAACAATTAATAATTAGTAGTCATGAGTTTTCTTTCATCATTTTCTTTTTTTCTTTACTTTGTTTAAAAAACTATTTTCAAAACTTTTTTATCATTTTTCTATTGTTGTTTTCACTATCTTCTTAGTTCACCTTTATTTTCATCTTCTTCACTATAAGTTCTTTTCTTTTTCACTTTTTCAAATCCACTTTCTAACTCACTTCACAAAGTTTTCCTTTAACCTTCCACATTATTTCTTTTTGTGTCTCACCATCACTTCTATTTTCTATTTTTTTCTTTCACCAAACAAATTCTTTTTGCTCTGCCAATTTCATCGCCTTCTCCATCTATCACTTCTTACTTTCTTTTCTTTCTCTTGTTCTCATTCTTTAACAAAGAAGAACTTGTTAATATATACGTGAATGAACTGTTAATACTTTTATGGCCTCCCGTCCCTGTGAATTCGACCCGTATAGCCATCATGCTATAACGAAAGTATCGAGGAAACCAAAGCACCGACACTTTTACACTGATTTCAAAACGCACATTTTCAAGTGCTGATTTTATCCCGATCAGTCACACCTCTAGCATCCATTTCATTATTAAGTTAAATACTACACTTATGATAATGATCTGCACTTGAGCTTTCTCATCAAAATCAAGACGTCCAATGCTAAGTTAATATCACACCTCTAGCATTCATCCTACTGTTAAGTTAACACTAAGCCCATGACAGTGATTTTCTCAGTTTTCTCAATGAAAATGAGACCTTCTTGATGCTAAGTTAATATCATGCCTCTAGCATAAATCCTTGTCAAGTTAATATACACCTCTGACAATTCAATTTGCTCAAAATGCAAATCCATTCCTGTCACATTAACATTATACTTCTGACGGTAAAAAAATTTCATAAATCCCCAGTGAATCAAGCTCTACTTATTATTATCATCAATAGAATTGCAAGTCTACAAAATTCATTCAAATCATGAATTCAACTCCTGTCAAGTTAACATCACACCTTTGATAGTAACTTTCTCATATTCTCTAGCAAAATTATCGAACTTTGAGTTGCAATATTAATCGTCACCTCTAGCAATCAAATTCAATCGCTTTTATTTATCTGATTTTCAAACACAAAAAAAATAAAGACAAGATGAAGGAAAAATTATCACTTTTATTATTTATATCAAAATTGTAAAGTGATACAAACACTCTCTTAATCAATAAGATAGAGTGTTATAAAAGAGAAAAGGATAAAAAGTTAATCTCACTCAGCGAGAGATTTTATTTGGTCCTTAAGGTGCTGAATATCCCTTTGGTGTGCCTCCTCAACCTCAGCCAAGGCTTGCACCCTCAACTTCTCATCAGATGAAAGCTTTCTCGCAGCAAGTTGTGCCTGAAGAGCTTCCAACTTTGAGGTGCGGACATCGAGCTCCTGTTATACCCGACTCTTGGCGGCCTCGAGCTCCTTTACCTTCTTTTTCTCGTTCGCAAGTTTCTGCTCATTGTCTTGGATTAAGGCTTGTGCCTTAGTAATCATAGCTCAAGCACTAGCTATGACACCTTCTGCGATCTTGATAATGATTCCAGATCGCTGAAGGCCTTCTGTCAAATTCTGATAGCTGGCCTTAGAATCATCGAGATGACGAACTTCCTCAGCTATCTGTTCCTCGACCTCTTTTAGTTCTCGTTCTTGATTTGCGTGGAGGCTGTCCAACACCTGTTGAGTGTTAGTGAATGGATTGGCACTTTTCAGGTTATTCATATCCCTTGAGTACATTCTCAATTGTTCCACCAGCACCTGATGTGCTTTCACTTGATCAGAACTCCCAGTCTGTCGAATATTCTCGACCTGGTTCTCGAGGAGTGTTCACATGAACTCAAAGAAACTTCGCCCAGAAAGCACTAATTCAGTGTAGCACTTCATCATGGTGAAGATTGTTCAATCATCTGGAGGGTCAATTCTTCCAGGATGTCTATAGCCGGGGACGGCACCATTGAGGCATTTCCTGATCCTGTTTCCATGATAGAGATGGGGATGCTCTCAGAAATTGAAGGTGGTGCACTCATCCCTCCTAAAGGCACGGGTGCAAGCTCAGTAAGAACCTGCCTTATTTTCGAGGTCACAACAGGAGCTTCAAGGGTTGGAATCGTGATGGCTTCCTGTGTAACAACCTTAAGAACAGGCTTCACCGCGGAGCTCTCTCCAATAGAGCTCCGACAGAGTTGTCTTCTGCATTGGTACTTGTAATAGGCTCCCCCGCATGAGCCGGTGCAGTATCCCCTACAATCGTTACAAGCGTATCAATAATAATGCTAAGAGCAGGAGTATCAGGAAATTCTTATATTTTACCAAGTTGAGGAGTCAGAAATGGCAAATTCTCTAGTAGATCTCCTGGTTGAGATGATTCCCCGGTCACCGCTATTGTGTTCGCTGGGATTTCCTTAACACTGATCTTGGAAACTTCTGCACCCTCTGGTCAGATCAGTTCCTCAATCATTTCAGCAATATGTGGGAGGTTTTGCCCTCAATAGTTGCAGCAGCCCCTGTAAACGTCATCCAAGTAGATGTTAAGACAATGTCTATAGGGTCGACAAGAAAAAAATTAATGAGCGGAGCTGAAAGAATACCCTTAGTGATAGCAGTCCCTTCAAGAGACAATTATTTCTCTGAGATAGCCACTTGCTTCTCCTATTCGGTTAAATGTGAAAGCTTGCTGGTGTCAAAATTAGGATGCATATTATCCCAGTCAATATCATGTCTTGAGTAATCCGGTTTCTCACTTAATGAAAGAGACAATACTGGGGTAGGTGAAACCCCGGCAGCAAGGATTCTAGCCCCAACAAGTCTAGTAGTTGGACTTTACTCTAGGACCCTCGCTAAAGAAGTCATCTCAACTGGGGATGTAATGCCCCGATCTCGCGGGTACGAAAACATTACTGCAACGTATATACGTAAGTTAAAAATACCCTCACATATATACGCTAAGCATCAGTACTGGTAAGAATCAGAGTACGAAAGTATATTGTGCATTATACATTCTGACATATGAGTACAATTACAAAGTTATCATAGGATGTGACACAATATTACAAGAATATTACATCACCGATAGGCGTAAATGTGAGAATAGAAAGAGATATACAATTATGAACAGTTCAAAAGATGCTCACAAGTTACAAAAGAAAAACTTGAGAGCCTAGCAGGGGGCCTGGAAGGAAAGGGCTCTGGACGGTTTGCCGATGATCCATGCTTCCACTGCACACTCTGATCAGCAACTGGGAGAATTCACAAGGTCCAAGCTTCAAGATCTGGACATGCAGATCCAGGGGAGTTAGAAACTCCCAAAGAGTGGTTTGGTGAATGTCAAGTAGCGTGCAGGGACAAGCACACGTGTATCGATAAAATCCGAATCAAAAGCATGCATTAAAAATCGTATCGTGAGCATACACACCCGAACATGAATGAGACATCAAATGATGAGATGTACAAAAGTGACAAAACCAGTTGTACAGGCTTAGTAGATAGATTCATGAGATCGATACCTTGAGGGGATAATCCAAATAAAAAAATCCTCATCTATGTACCATATACCTCATGTCTCCATCGACTGAGTATGCACAACCTGAGCTGTCTACAATAACAGCTAAAGAAAACAATATGAATTATCAAGAAGCAGTGATTATACGATAACTGAAGTATCCATATAAACCTAGAATAAGCAAGTTAGGAGGTTAAGTATAGTAGGTCAAGTGTAATGTCAAGCAAGAGGCAGACTATGTACAATATGGTAATAGCAGAAGATCTGTGGAGTAGTATGCAGGTGATAAAACCAGGAATATATAATATAATAATAATAAAACTGAAAATTTGAATTAAACCCGATGAAAGCAAACATGGCGAAACCAGAGGTACAACCCAGATTATGGCTTAATAAGATAAGTATGTCGAAGGAATAATTCAAACAAGGAAGCCCTCATCTATACACCGTATATCCCATATCATCGTAATCTGAATGTATACAACCCGAATTGTAAACAACACAACGAATTATAATTAGCACCTTATTATTATTATTACAACTCGTCCTCTCCATATATCTGAGTATGTGTTCTGGCATACGTTCCATCCCACATACATCCATATATAAGTAAGTCGAGGTTGTTATTAAAAACTGATGATGAAACCAATGGGTTATGTTTACAGTGGTCCCACACATACAGGGAACATGGCCCCGGATATTCCGGTGTTGACCTGAACCTGCCACTAGGCAAACAGGAGGTGGGTCTTATATTATGCCCATTCAGGAATGTAACAAGAGTAGGAAGCTAGCGCTCCCCTCGGACACCAGGAGGCCCTCAGGTAAATTCAAAAGTTTTAGTTATACAACATAACTAATACCACTGTAAACATATTCACTACTTGAAGTCCATCAGTTTTTCTCTTACCCGATATAGATTGTCCTTTTTATAGTTTATTATGTAATTATCAAGGAATGGTAGGAGCATGACAGGCTCAGGAGTACATAAGTACTAGAAGTCACTATATATAATACAAGATATCAAGACAGGATTCCTGTAAATGTGATTATCACAGATCATGCAGTCATGTATCAGGCGGTTGGTGATAAGTGATATCAAACAGGTATCAGGTGATAACAAGCAGGAGTCCGGTGTCAAGTAATAGCATGCAGGAATCATAATGACAGTAGATATCACTATCGCATATCTCAGTACAGGAAAACAGTACTGGTACAAGGGATCAGTAAGAATATAGAAAAACAATACAATTTTGAAAAATAGGATAAGTAAAGATTACAAACTCTTCACACCCATCAATAAAAGAATAATAGTTGAACTGTCAAGCAGGTAAGCGGGAAAGAAAGCAAGCGAACATCCAAGCAAAGCAGTGCTGGGGACAATATCAGCGAACATAGTTTTATCACCAAAGCGTCGGTGGAACTTAGGAACGACTCGGCATAAGATGCGAGGCTAAAATCCGTCAGAGTTCCTTCTAGGCGTATGTAGTGGTAAAACACTGAGCGCTAAGCTGCCTTTCCAGGTGTAGCTAGAAAGTCCAGAGGACTTAAGTAAACCTTGAAGAGATTAAGTTCGGAGGCTGAGCAAACAGGTGTATAGTTAGATCGTGCCTGACGAGGCTTAGCAATTAAGCTCGACTCGCAGACACACGGTATAGCTATTAAAACTCAGGGATTTGAGCAAAGAGGAAGTAGTAAGCCGTGCTTGATGAGGTATCCAATAGACTAATTACACAGTCACACGGTTTAGCTAGGCTCTCGGTGAAGCTAGAATACTCCATGGGTTTAGCCCGAAAGCTGATATAGAACCGCAGAGCGATTAAGCCCGGAAGCTAACGACGACGAAGGGTCGAAAATGCATGGTAATAGAGTAGATATCACAGGTATGATATATGTACATAATTAAACTATCCTAATACAAACATTCATCACAGGTGTAATACATGTACAATTCTGGGCACTTGGCCACATACAAATCTCGATACATGGTCTGCAGGATACCAGAATACATGCAGATCAGTACAAATACACAATCCCAGATATTACAAAATTTACACGAATAAAAATACAATCACCTATCAAAGCGGGGATACCCAGAAGGAGGCGAGAATACTCGCCTAAAAATATCGGGTCACGCCATAAAATCCCAGAATTCTGGAACTCCAAATAATTAACTCGTGTACGCGTTCCAATATTAAAATATAATAATAATAGAGAGAGAAGGGAAAGAGAAATCAAGCGAGAGTGGAGAGCTAGAGAGAAAGAGAGGAGAGAGAAATTTAGAAAGAGAGGAGTGAGAGGGGCAACAACCCCTCTCCAGCTCACGTACAGGGCCAGGGGGACCCCTGGCCCTGCCGCGCCCTGGACGCGGCTGTTTGGACACAGATATTGCATAATTATTATTGTATTCCTACATTTATTCTGTAATAATTCCTATAACTCACTTGTCTTAATGTCTAAATTCATGCAGGATATGACAGAGAGAAGATAAGCACAAAACCTAACCAACTAATTCAGATTCTTGAGAGGATTTAAATCATCAACTGAAGATAAAACAAATCAGCAAAGATCGATTCAAATCTAGAGATTCTAGAAGCCATCTTATCTGAGACTAGATCTACTAGATAAGATAATACCAAATCCAAGAGAAAAATAGATTGTTTGAAGAATCAATCGGTTTCGCTGAGGATAAAAGGATGTATATCAAATCCAGAGCAGAATCTGAAATTTCAAGTAGATAAAAGGATAAAGAAGAAATCTATGAAGAAGATCCCCCAGACCCTGGCCCTACGTCCAGGATCTGGTCGTGTGCCAAGCTGCGTTTTCGCAGCTGGCCTTTTGATTTAGGTGGAGCATTTGCTCCCCCTATCTCTTTACGCTATGCTTTATCCATGTTTTCATATAAATACCTGTATCCGAAATGAAAATGGAGACGAAAAGGCTGAAAAGGCATTGAGAGGAGAGTTGTGTGGGTTGTAATGTGAGATTGGAGAAGACCAAGAGTTTTGTAATGATGATTCATAAATAAAATTCAGTATTCTTCCATCAAGATCGTGCACCATCTCAGTCTAAGATTTCTCTACTCTTATTCTTATTTATGATTTCCATAATACATTTTTTACTCTTTTGATTTCGTATATTATTATTGCTTCATTAAACAAATTCATAGATGTCAATCTCTTTTTGCATCTTCTAGTATTACTACTTCTCTTGTCTTCAACATCAATCGGAGGAGGGAGACGTTAAGGCGATAACAAGGAACCAAGACTTGCATCAATTTCGGGTTTCATCTGTTTCTTTTCCTCCTCTTGTTTTCCTTCTTCTTCCATCACTTTAATTTTTTAGTCTTCGTACAAGATTAGTATTTCTTTTATTTTTGTTTTCTTCATATTTTTAATGCATTAAAGACTTGAGTTCTCAAAACAATTATCACACCTTTCTTTAAAAGACTTCTCAACTAGATTAAGGATTAAATTCAGATTTTTAAAGCAAGATTAAATAAGTCTATGTGGATTCAACCCTTAACTTGTCACTATACAATTTTTCTAAAACTTTCTAGCAAGTTTGGATTTTCTATAATTTGTATGTGGTTCAAACAACGATGGAGTTTTTCATGACTTTCGAATTGCGAACAATTTTTGACACCGTTGTCGGGGACTTGTAAAATTTTTGTTTTAAAATCGACATTTAATCTTTTTCTAGTTTTTAAAAAAAATAAAAAAATTATTATTTTTCTTTACCATCCCTAGATTTAACTTCAAACTTGTCTTTTGTTGGGATATTTCATGAATAAGGGAAGACTTGCACAACAGGAAGGAGCTTGCTTGCTAAAATTGTATTGCTGAACTAAATAAGAACAAAACAAAAAAAAATTGCTTACTTCAAAGTTGTCGGAAAGCTTATTATTGTCTAACTTTACTCACAAATCTCCTGTCAGTAGAGTTTTGGAGGTGCTTATTAATTGAACTTGTGCTGCATTAGTGCATATTGTATAAAAAGATATTAAGAGCTACCCCCCTCACATAAGGTCGGGAGTGATTACCCGTTTCTTGGCTCAAAAATCTCAACCACATATAAGTTTTTCCCAAGCTTGAACTAAATTAAAATCAATTAGAACTTGACCACTAGGATTTCGAGATAATTAAGTGGATCTATTGTGGGAATACTCTGGTGAACACTTTCAAGCTTTTGAAGAGAAACTTTCTTATCTTAGAAAGGGTGACTTAGCCATTGCGGTGGTGCCTGGCCTAGAGGAAGGACTAAATTGCTTGTTTGATGGGTTTAATTGGTACGCCCTTAATCCGTCCAACCCAGTTAGGAGCTGTCTAACTAGGGAGAATTTATTCTCTTAAGATTAGTGGTTAAAAATTGATTAACTTGAAATTAAGTTCAAGATAAAGAAAAAAATTGATTAGTTGAGTCATCTTGTGTGCAATCTCACCTAGGACTTAAAAATCCTACTTCAGGGCAGTATCAGTTCATGCGACAGTGGGTTCATGTTAAAGGTCGATTAGTATCCATAACTATTTTCGACCCTACTACTAAAATGGGTGCTACAACTAAAAACCGTCAAATGACCTTAAAGGATAAAATGTATCCTACAAGGTCCACCCAACCATCCTGTATCAATTTGCTGCCACTTATGGCAAATTTTGAGATCAAATTGAAATCACCTAGAGGGGGGTGAATAGGTGATGGCTATATGATAATGGCAATTATGCGGAATTTAAAAATTTAACTCTAAACAATTAGCACAATACAATATTTCTTGCAAGTAAAGGACAATGTAAAATTGCAAGTAATAAAAGAGATAGAGTTAGAGAAATTTGAGCAAACGCAAACACCGATATGTTTCCGAGGTTCGAGCCACGCTCTACGTCCCCGCCTTCACACTTGAAGGATTTCCACTATTGAGGATCCCACCGGATCAACAATACAAGGACAACACTTGTCCGTCTCCCGTGATGACACTTCACCACCTTGAGCACACTAGCTCGCCTTGAGGCCGATGCCTCTACAACTTCACTCAATTACAATGGAAGTGATCACACTTGATCACTTTTACAAATAGCTCACTAAGCACAATCCTAGAACCAAATAGTAGATTTAGAGTATGGGATTGTGTAGTGCAAAACTAGAGAGAAGTAGAGGAATAGGCTCCAAGAAAGGTGATGGAAATTTAGGCTTTGGAGAGAAAAATCTTTTCTTTTGAAAACTTTTGAAATCTTTGAAACTTTTGTCAAAGTTCACTTGATAGCTCTAAAATCATTAGTCATATCATATGAAGTGACCACCTATTTATAGGGGTCAAAAACTGCTCAAGAGATTCGTTGGAGACAAATCCCAAAAGTCAAAGAGTCAGAAAATATAGCTGTTGGGTCTGTCAGAATTTTTGACAGACTACCGGTCGACCGGGTCGGTCGACCGCCAACGGTCAAAAATCCGACCGTTGGGGCTCACCGGTCGACTGGGTCGGTCGACTGGCATTTCCAGAGAGCAGCAGGTTGGGGGCCGGTCGAGTATCGGTCGACTCCCGGTCGACTGATACGCACATGCACAAATGTGCATGTCGGTCGAGTGCCGGTCGACTGCCGGTCGACCCGGTCACTGTGAATTTCTGAAAAATCAGAATTCACAGAACCTGGAAAATTTTGGGTTTTGGTTTTGGGTCTTGGATAAAATGTTTTGGTCTTGAAAAATCATAGAGTATGAGCATGTGTCATACTACTATCAAGATAAAATACTTGGTAAAAATTCTTTTGATAAAAACTTGATTTTCAATGAAAATGTTTTTCCCAAAAACTAGTCTCTCTAAAAACGTATTTCCAAAATAGATATGTTCAACTAAAACTGAGTTTGGAAATAGAAATAGAAATTATTTTGAAGCCATAAACCACTCTAGAAAATGTGTGTGTGTGATATCCCATATCTCTACTTCTACTATTTAGTTTTGACAAAATATTCTAAAATGAAAATAAACAAAGTACAAAACTTGGATTTTTAAGCAAGTCTTGATCTTCTTCTTGAACTTTTCTTCAACGCAAATTCCGAAGCTTCCTATGTGCTTTAGCTTGGGAATGCAAATGTTGGGCAAACTCCAAATTTGTGAGTCTTTTAGCGGAGTTGTCAAAATCTGTTTCTTGAACCTGAAATACTTTAAAATCAAGAATATTAAATACATAACTAAATATGTTTTGCTATCATCAAAAATAACCGGGATAATGGCCTTTGGGCCAACAATCTCCCCCTTTTTGATGATGGCAAAACATATGTAGTTATCACAAGATATTTTGGGTAGAGTCTTCAAATGAAGCTCCCCCTCAACATATGCATATATAAAAATCATACTCAGGCATAGTGATAAAAAATAAACATCACACATATAAAAATAAACATCACACATCCATGCCCATAGAAAATATCAACCACACATGTCATATCATAGATAAAAGGAAATGAGTCTCAACATGACATAAATACATACCTCACAAGATACATGTCCACAAAAAAATAAAAGGTGTCCAACACAACAACAAAAAAATAAGTCAAGTACACACAACAACAAAAAATAAGTCAAGTACACATAACAAAGTAACAACAAAAGTGTCACAAAATATCACAAAATATCTCTCTCCAAATATCTCTCCCCCTTTTTGACATCATCAATAAAGGGGAGGTCACACATCAGCATCACTCAGTCGCCTCGTCATCCTCCTCCTCCTCATCATCTGAGCCCTCGGCCATCGTCTGGTCATCACCATCATCTGAGGAAGAAGAGGAAACTACCTCCTCTGTATCCACGGCATCAACTCTGGGGCGCGGAGGTGGAACAGAGACGCGAGCTCTGGGAGGGAAAGGAGGACCAGCAGCAGGGAGACGACGAGCACCCGGAGTCCCATCAGGAACGACTATGTCCAATTTAGAGAACAGAGATTGGAACTGAACATCCACAAATCTCATGGACTCAGCCATATATGACAAGTCGTTTCGGACCTCCGCCCGAAAAGCAGCATCCATAGCAGCACGAGCCTCCAAATCTGCCCGAAGAGAAGCATCACGAGCAGCCATATCTGCACGAAGTGCAGAGACTTGCTCACCGACCCAGGCCTGATGTGCCTCGATCTGCGAGCGGACCTCAGAAGCAGAAGCACCCTGAAACTCAGGAGCAGGAAAAACAGGAGGTGGAGCTGGAGCTGGATCAGCTGCAGGAACAGGTGGTGGTTGCACAGCTGCGTGTCGACGCAACTGAGCTTCCATCATCTTCAAGGCAGCAGCATTGAAATCTGAAGAGGGTTTTGAAGGGGCTTGACCAGAGAAATCAAAATCTAGAGCCCTAAGCAAATGGGTAATGAGCATGCCGTAAGGCAGACTCCTACCAGCAGTACGAATCTGATCACCACTCATGTGAGAAGCGATCACTCGAGGGAAATTTATCTTAATGCCTTTAAGGAGGCAATAGATAATCAAGGGAACAGGACCTCGAGCATGGCTAAATTCACCGGATTTTGGCACGATGTTATGAAAGACAATCTTAGCAAGGACCTGAGATTGGAGGGTATACTGACTCACAATCTCATTCCTCACTAGATCGGGATTGTCATCCTGGTGAAGAAGAGTGGATGCGGTGAGTGAAGACTCACCCTCCGGATATTCAGGAAAATCATGTAGGTCATAAGAGTAAACATCTATTCCATCAGTGGAAAGATGAAGAATTCTAGCAAATTGACCTAGGGAAATGTTTATGTCCCTACCCATCACACGGGAAATAATCCGGTTCCCACTAAATTCAAAATTGGCATAGAAATAGGGAACCAAAGAAGTGTAAACTTTCTCCCTAATGGAGAGAAAATCTACAAGATTGTTGGCACGAAGTATGTGGGGGATATCTAAATGTTCAAAATCATGCATAGCCACATATCTACCCGAAATAGTATTCCTAGGGGCTAAGTGTGTGTAACGATCAGAGGCAAGATCGTTACGGAACATAGGTTCAGTCCTAGGGGCTTGAGATGAGGATTGGGCAATGCCCTTTCCCTTCTCAGAACGATGTCTCTTTGGAGGCATGATAAAAATCCAATTTTTAGGTTTTTGCAGTTAATGGCACGATCTAGAAGATCAATCAACCTAATATGAAGACAAAGGAAGTGATAGATCTAAGCTAGAAAGGAAGAACAAGTGAAAAATTCGAAATTTTTACCTTTGAGAAAAACTGAAACCCTAGCTTGAAATCCAGAAATTCTGAGAATCCGACGGACGGATCGGCTTGAAATTGAAGATCCGAGTTAGAAAGGAGAAGATTAAAATGGGTTTTGAAGGATTTTAGGATCAGGTGAATGGATTGAAGTTGGGAATTTTGGGGAAAAATGGGTCCTGCGGTCGCTGTGAGAGAGCTGAGAGAGAGAGTGCGAAACAGTGGGAAAAAGGTCAAATATATGCCAGAATACGACTATCGGTCGACTGGTATTGAGGGACCGGTCGACCGAAAAGAACAGAGAGTCCTGCATCTAAATCGGTCGACTGGTCCTATACCAGCAGTCGACCGGTAGCACAAAAAAATCAAAAATATTTTCTCAGACAGAGCCGGTCGACTGGGGTTAGGGGCCAGTCGACCGGTAAGTCTGAAAAATCTGCTACCATATTCTGACCAAAAAAATTTTATAAATAAACATTATAAAAATATGATATATTATAATAATCAGGGATAACACAATTATTTTTAAATCTTCATTTAGTGATCATATCAACAAAACTTCACACAAAATTATTTAATTTTATTCTACATATTTAAGCAAAGGTATAAAGATGTTGAAGCCGAATACCCAGTGACGGGTTCTGAACTTCATCCTCTTGATTCCTCTTGAATGAGTTGAGGTGCGCAATTGCCATCTTTAAGGTATTTGCTCAACTATGAAAATTTTCAAAAGTTTTATTTTATTTATGAAAAATAGGTCTATATGTATACAAGTATATAATCACAAAATCTAAACTATACATATAGATACACAAAAATTGGACATGTGGACAAGTATGACATAAGGCATAACAATACAAGATATTAATACAAGGCATGTACACAACATGATAGAAAGGTAGTTCTATATAAGTATGTATCAATAATGAATCAAAAGCAAACTAACAATTCTATACATATGTATACACGTCAAAAAATCAAAATTGAACATGGCATATACAATCATGTTAGAGTTGCAAGTTTATACTAATCATGTATCAATGAAGCATAAAACTAAACTAGCAATCCTATAACAATTGTATATACAAAATTAAAAAATTCTTAAATGGAGATGTTACCAATTTACGGTTAGTCTCCAAAAATAGGTGCCTCCATGATAGCGATGCAAGCTAGATTTGAACTTTGAGCTTAGTTGCATCTACCACCCGGGCACCGTCTCCCCCTAAGTCTTGGAGGAAGTAGATCCACCTGTGTCACCTACATTTGGAGGATCTTTTGGTACCCAAATCTTTGAGGGTCCTTTGGGGTTAGTACCGGGGCGAACCCAAACATATTTATTCTTAACATTATTTTTAGCATAACAAAATTTTTCTAAATGGCCTTTGCGGCCACAATGAGTGCAAACATAAATCCTACCACTACCATACATGTATGCATGCTTGTGAGTGTGAGTATGTTTCCGTGCATGTGTATGTGCATGTTGTGCATGTTTCCCTTGGGGTGTTCCCTTAGGAAATTTAGAAGCTATCTTTTTCAAATCAAATGCACAATTTTTAAGTGTGGAGTCCAAAGCATCAACACGCTTTTGGATCTCAACAAAATCATTTTTATCTATTGAAACCATGGGGGTTTTACCCTTATTTGCAAGTTTATGCTTATCAAAATCATTTTTCAATTTTTCAAATGCACTAGATAAAACATCTTTTTCTTTAACAACTATTTCTACTTTATGTTTTAAAGCCTCATTTTCTCTTTTTAATTTCTTATTTTGAGATTGTGAAATCTCATACCTATTTTGCAATTCTTCAAAGAAATGTGCAAGTTCATCCATAGTCAAATCATCATCTTCTAAGGTGTTTTCTAGAGTTACCTTTGGTACATCCTCCCCATGTGCCATGAAACACATGTGCGCGGCGTCGACTTCCTCTTCGGATTCCGACTCCGTGTCATCCCAAGTAGCCACCATGGCCTTCTTCTTTCTTTGCCCGTTTTTGGATGTGGTTGCTTGTAGAGCGGGGCACTCGGCAATGAGGTGACCAATCTTCTTGCAATGGAAGCAAGGACCGGGCTCCTCTCTTTTTCTTTCAAATCTCCCTTGAGGTTTCCCTCGCCGGAAATTGCTTTGTCTTCCCTTTTTGTAGAACATCTTGCCCACCTTCCGGATGAGCATGGCGAAGTCTTCATCGCACTCGTCCGATGAATCATCCTCGTCTTGAATGGTTGGAGCGGCTTTGAAGGCTATTGATTTCTTCTTGGGTGCCTCCCTTTCTTCTCGTACCTTCATCTCCATCTCATGTGTTTTGAGATTGCCGATGAAGCCGGAGAAGTCCATCTCCTCTTTGTCATTTAGCTCTTTGAGGGTTGTCGCCTTGACTTCCCAAGCTTTAGGAAGAGCTCTAATCACCTTCCTTATCTTTTGATCGTTGTCAATCTTGTCACCTAAGGAAGAAAGAGCATTAGTTATTTTTGTAAAGCGAGTGAGCATGTCATCAATGCTCTCATTATCAATCATGTAAAAATTCTCATATTGAGAACGTAGCAAGTCAACTTTTGCTCTCTTGACTTGTGACGTTCCCTCATGAGTCACAATAAGCATGTTCCAAACTTCATATGCCGATTTACAATTAATGATGCGTGCAAGGTCATCTTCATTAAGTGCTTGTGTTAATGCATATTGTGCCCTAGCATTAGCTTCATAGTCCTTGGTGGTATCCTCGGACCATGTGCTCTCATCACTAGTAGGTTCAATGAAATCTTTGGTGACGGCCCTAGCTACCTTGACTCCTAGGGATTTTAGAAAAAGGTTCATCTTGACCTTCCAAATAGGGAAGTTCAAGCCATCAAATTTGGGTGGGGACTTAATGCTTGAAAAATCTAGAGATGCCATGTATGATGAATAAAATGCACAATATATAATAAATGCAACAAATGTATATAGCCAACTAAAGGATCTCCCTAAGGTTGTTAGACCTAAGTTGTAGGGTTAGGCTCTGATACCAATTGAAATCACCTAGAGGGGGGGTGAATAGGTGATGGCTATATGATAATGGCAATTATGCGGAATTTAAAAATTTAACTCTAAACAATTAGCACAATACAATATTTCTTGCAAGTAAAGGACAATGTAAAATTGCAAGTAATAAAAGAGATAGAGTTAGAGAAATTTGAGCAAACGCAAACACGCCGATATGTTTCCGAGGTTCGAGCCACGCTCTACGTCCCCGCCTTCACACTTGAAGGATTTCCACTATTGAGGATCCCACCGGATCAACAATACAAGGACAACACTTGTCCGTCTCCCGTGATGACACTTCACCACCTTGAGCACACTAGCTCGCCTTGAGGCCGATGCCTCTACAACTTCACTCAATTACAATGGAAGTGATCACACTTGATCACTTTTACAAATAGCTCACTAAGCACAATCCTAGAACCAAATAGTAGATTTAGAGTATGGGATTGTGTAGTGCAAAACTAGAGAGAAGTAGAGGAATAGGCTCCAAGAAAGGTGATGGAAATTTAGGCTTTGGAGAGAAAAATCTTTTCTTTTGAAAACTTTTGAAATCTTTGAAACTTTTGTCAAAGTTCACTTGATAGCTCTAAAATCATTAGTCATATCATATGAAGTGACCACCTATTTATAGGGGTCAAAAACTGCTCAAGAGATTCGTTGGAGACAAATCCCAAAAGTCAAAGAGTCAGAAAATATAGCTGTTGGGTCTGTCAGAATTTTTGACAGACTACCGGTCGACCGGGTCGGTCGACCGCCAACGGTCAAAAATCCGACCGTTGGGGCTCACCGGTCGACTGGGTCGGTCGACTGGCATTTCCAGAGAGCAGCAGGTTGGGGGCCGGTCGAGTATCGGTCGACTCCCGGTCGACTGATACGCACATGCACAAATGTGCATGTCGGTCGAGTGCCGGTCGACTGCCGGTCGACCGGTCACTGTGAATTTCTGAAAAATCAGAATTCACAGAACCTGGAAAATTTTGGGTTTTGGTTTTGGGTCTTGGATAAAATGTTTTGGTCTTGAAAAATCATAGAGTATGAGCATGTGTCATACTACTATCAAGATAAAATACTTGGTAAAAATTCTTTTGATAAAAACTTGATTTTCAATGAAAATGTTTTTCCAAAAACTAGTCTCTCTAAAAACGTATTTCCAAAATAGATATGTTCAACTAAAACTGAGTTTGGAAATAGAAATAGAAATTATTTTGAAGCCATAAACCACTCTAGAAAATGTGTGTGTGTGATATCCCATATCTCTACTTCTACTATTTAGTTTTGACAAAATATTCTAAAATGAAAATAAACAAAGTACAAAACTTGGATTTTTAAGCAAGTCTTGATCTTCTTCTTGAACTTTTCTTCAACGCAAATTCCGAAGCTTCCTATGTGCTTTAGCTTGGGAATGCAAATGTTGGGCAAACTCCAAATTTGTGAGTCTTTTAGCGGAGTTGTCAAAATCTGTTTCTTGAACCTGAAATACTTTAAAATCAAGAATATTAAATACATAACTAAATATGTTTTGCTATCATCAAAAATAACCGGGATAATGGCCTTTGGGCCAACACAAATCTGGTATGATATAAATGCTCCTTGTCTTTCAGGGATTGACAAACGAGAACCCATACTAACATGTTAGGAAATTAGAAGATATTTGTGGAGCCATGAGGAACAATCAAAAGATGGAGGAATCCCTAAAGCTTAGGTTGTTTCCCTTTTACCTAAAAGAAAAAGCCAAAGCTTGGCTTCTTTCTCTCCAACCGGGCTCAATTTTCACTTTGGTTGGATTAGCCGAAGCCTTCTATAGGAAATTCTACTCCAAACAAAAGGCCGCTTCTGTAAGTCAAACCCTTAACACGTTTCATGAACAAAAAAAGGAGACATTTTCACATATTTTGAAAAATTCAAGAATCTTTTGCTTGAGTGTTCTCATCACGTATTTGAAAAAATCCATTTGATACAAATTCTTTACGAAAGCTTAGACTTCTCGAATAAGACCATGATTGAGTCCCTTTGCAATGGAACATTTACTAGTAAAACTGCCAATGATGCAAGAAAATATTTTGAAGAAGTAGCAGAAAATACTCTAGAATGGGAACCTGTTAGTATTGATGATAAGCAACCCACCACCACAACTGCCACCAACAGAGGTGGTATGCATAGAGTCAACCCCAATATTGAGAGATGCCAAATTGACATTAGTAGTACGGAGATTTGAAGCGTTAGAATTGAGCAAGGGAGTTCAATCTTCAACTCCCGAACCATCTAAGTGAGTGATGTCTCCCGTTTGTGTTCTTTGTGATAGCCAAGACCACTTGGTTGAATAATGTCCTGGGTTGCCAATTATCAAAGCCGAGCAAGCAAATGTACTTAATACATTTTACAAACCCAATTCCAACAATAACCAATTCAGTGAAACATAAAATCTGGGATGGCGGAACCATCCCAACCTTTCTTAGAAATCTTCTCACGGACAAGGATATGGTGGATCTCCATCATTTCAAAGACCATCTTCTAATAATCAATTTTGAAACCAATTCAATGCAACACCATCGGTCCCTCCCTATGTCCCTCCCAATCAAATAAAACCTTCTTTAGAGGACATGTTTTTACAGTTCATGAAGAGCCAAGCTCTGACTAACCAGAATTAAGCCCAAATAAATCACAATCAGAATCAGGTAATAACTAGGATCGAGGTTCAGTTAGATCAGTTAGCGGCATCTATAGAAAAGAGAAAAAAGGCCAATTCCCTAGTCAAACTGTGCCTAACCCGAAAGGATAAAGTGACCCTCAAAATATTCCAAAGGGCCAATTCAAAATTGGATCGAGTTCAAACTGTGAAGTCCAAGCCATTCACACTTTACGATCGGGCAAGAGAGTGGACAACCAAGTTCAAGTTCCATTAAACAATCCCAATAATGAAAACAGGGAAAAAGAGAACGAGTCAACAAAGAAAAATGATCAAAGTATTATTGACAATCAAGAAAAATCCTTTGTGCCCAAAGCCTCATTTCCTCAACATCTTCAAGCCAATAGGAAGAAAAATCATTGTGAAAGAATTTTAAAAATTTTCAAAATGTCTAAATCAACATTTCTTTCTTGAATGCAATCAATCAAATTCCTTCCTATGTCAAGTTCTTAAAGGACCGCACCATTGTCAAGAGGAAAACTTCTGTTCCTCGTGAATCGGCATTCGCTACACAAGCATCCTGTCTCATTCAGCAAAATATTGCACCAAAGTATAAAGATCCTGGGGGTCCTACAATTTTAGTTAGGATAGGAGATCAAGTTATGGATCGGTGTCTACTAGATTTAGGGGCAAGTGTGAACCTTTTACCCTATTCTGTATACAAACAATTAGGTTTAGGAGAGTTACAACCCACAAACCTTACATTACTTCTAGCAGATAGGTCTGTTAAGGTCTCCAAGAAAATTGTTGTGGATGTTATTTTGAAGGTCGATGAATTTTATTTTCCTGTAAACTTTGTTGTCCTAGACACCGAACCAGTGACAAATCCCAATAGTTACTCTCCTATAATTTTGGAAGACCATTCCTTACTACTGTTGATGCTATTATTAGATGTAGGAATGGTGTCATGACCTTGTCATTTGGGAATATGACAGTTGAGCTGAATGTCTTTCACACTAGTTTCCAACCACGGAAATGGATGAACATGAGGAGATCAGCATGATTGATACTTTGGTCAGTCATACCTTTGAGGAGTCTTGTTATGAAGACTCTTTAGAGAAATGCTTAGCCCATTTTGGACATAACTTTGACATCGACGAGTTTTTAGAAGAGGTCAACGCATTATTACTATGTTCCTATCATGTACACTGATCAATGGAAATCCAAGGTAGAACCCTTACCTGTGTCAACATCTGTTCCTGTTCCATCAGTCATCGAGCCTCCCAAGTTGGAGCTCAAGCCTTTGCCAGGCACGTTAAAGTATGCCTTTCTAGGTAACTCCGAAACCTTGCCTGTATCATTTCGTCTTATTTAGACAAGGACTAAGAAGGTAAGTTGCTAAATGTCCTTATTGAATATAAGGAAGCTCTAGGTTAGACAATAGCGAATATCAAGGGAATTAGTCCATCTATGGTAATGCACCGTATCCATCTCGAAGGAGATTCCAAAACCTCGAGAGAACCACAGAGACGTTGAAATCCTATTTTGAAAGAAGTGGTGCCAGCAGAGGTCAGGAAATTGTTAGACGCAGGTATCATTTACCCAATCTCCGATAGTCAGTGGGTTAGTGCAGAACAAGTTTTGTCCAAAAAGTCCGGAGTCACAGTTGTTACTAATGAGAATAATGAGTTGGTTCCAACTTGTAAACAAACTAGTTGGCAAGTGTGTATAGACTATAAGAAACTCAACTCCATGACTAGGAAAGATCATTTTTCTCTGCTTTTCATCGACCAAATGTTAGAACGTCTTGCTGGTCAAGCTTACTATTCCTTCCTCGATGGTTATTCCAGATATAACCAAATTCTGGTTGCTCATGAGGACCAAGAGAAAATGACATTCACATGTCTGTTTGGCACATTTGCCTACAGTCGCATTGTTGGCCCAGAGGCCTTCCACTCTAGTTTTGATGATGATTAACTCATGTAGTTATGTTTACTAATAATCTTGTGATATTTATTTTCAGATACTTAACCAAGATATTAGTAGGTGATTAGCTTCAACAAAGGTGTTTTGGAGCTTTTCACATGGTGATTCAAGAGCCCGAGCGTAAATGTTCATACCTAGCACTCGTTGGAGTCAAGCTCAGTGGATCACGGTTTGGATCGAGTCGACTTGGAGACGGCGCTCTACAAGAAGACCTCGGTACATAGTTTAATTTTTGTTTTAGATCCATTGTAAAGTTAGATAGTGTGATATGCTCAAGTTCACAACACACACACTTGTTTAAGTTTTATGTTTTGTTTTCAGTTTTTAGTTTAACCGATCTTGGTTTTCATGAATAGATAGAATCAACAAGTTTACATAGTTTAATGTATATTAGATTTGTTCTATATACATTTATACTTCAACTATTTAAACAAACTTAGTTTGATAGTCTATTTCATGAGTTTGGTGTTTTGGTATTTTAACAAAACTTATTTTTGGTTTTTAAAGTCAAAAACATTGATATATATACTTTTCATGTATATTGGATTCTATCCATATACTATATGCTTCAAGTTGTTTCAAATATCATGTTTTTGTATTTGGATGAGTTTTGGGACAAAACGAATTTTCAATTCAAAATCCAAGTTTTGGAAAATACGGAATTTGGTTTTCGGCAAAATTTTCATAATACAAAAAGAGTTCAAAATATTTGTAACTTGGTTTGATTTTTACTCAAACAAGTTTGTATTTTAAAGAAAATATAAGAACTTATTTTTATAGATTTTTAGAGAAATTATGGAATTTATTTGATGATTAAAACCCTAGTTTTCTAATCCCTAAATGTTTCTGCCAGGCCCTGGCGGTCGACCGACCGGTCGACCGGACCAGGAGCCGGTCGACCGGAGCGGTCGGCCGTATGTGCACAAAACGTGCACGAGGCCACTTGGTTTGGCCGGTCGACCGTGCGGTCGACCAACTGTAGCATCCTTACTCTCGGGTAAGGACGGTCGACCGGAGTTTGGCAACGGTTAAATTTTGACCGTTGGCCGACCGGATGGTCAAATCTGACCATAATTGCTGCCAACGGCTAGTTCTTTCTAGAGACTATAAATTGGGTTTTCTCTTAATAGTTTTTAGCAAGAATTCTGAGAGCTTATTTTCTGATCTTACTAGTGTTTTTGCAGCAATCAAAAAGAAGTTTTGGGCTCTAAAGTTTACATTTGATTTGGTGTTTTTCTAGGGTTTGAAAAATCAAAGAAAAGTGTTTTTGGTTCATCTTCTTCATCCTTATTTCTTGTTTTTCCCAAGGATTTTCTTTGAGTATTTATTTTCCATTCCTTTGATTTTTCTCACACTTGAGCTTATCATTATGTCCTCTCTATAGGATCTTTGTTTTGTGGGAAAGAATTGGTTTGTGGTCTTTTGATCACTAAGTTGTAAACCCTCCTACTTTGTGTTATCCCTCTTGTGTAGAGGTTGATTTTGGAGTGGTGGCTTTGTGCCCTATCCCTCTAGTGAGAGGTTGATTGGTTGTTGGCTTTGTGCCCATCCCTCATTTGTGAGGTTGATTGAGTTTTGTGGTGGCTTTGTGCCTAACCTCTAAGTGTAGAGGTTGTGTTTGTGAAGAGAGGAGTTGTATACTCCCGGTTATTGTATTGCCCCAAATCCTCAGTGGAGGTTCCCTGTGTGGGAGTCCTGTGTGGACAAGTTAGTGGAAATCCTTCTGTGTGAAGGCGGGAACGTAGAGCTGGGTGCTCGAACCTCGAAACATATCCGTGTGTTAGTGATTGATCCATTGACTCTCTAACTCTCTCTTTACTTTGTGCCTTGCATCATTTCATATTGCTCATTCATTATATGCTTGACTTATTTGTGTGTGCCTCACTTGTGCTTAACCACGAGAGTTTCATATAGCGCCTCAACTCTTATTCAGAGGAATTAAGAAGAGTTTGTCCAGAGCCCTTTACCGGGAATTCAGCTACACTCGTTGGTTGCATTAAGTGTTGTTACAATTAAGTTTTTAATTTTCGCATTTTGTTCATTAGATTAGCTGTACACATATTCACCCCCCTCTAGGTGTACTTTCAATGTCCTTTGGGCTATGCAATGCACCGGCTACTTTTCAGCGGTGTATGTTGAGCATCTTTTCGGACATGGTCGAGTGATTTCTAGAGGTTTTTATGGATGACTTCTCTGTCTTTGGGTCTACTTTTGATGAGGGTTTATATTATCTATCATTGGTATCGATAAGATGCAAGGAGAAGAACCTAGTTCTTAATTGAGAAAAATACAATTTCATGATAAAATCTGGGACTGTTTTAGGACATATTGTCTCTGAAAAAGACATAAAGGTTGACAAAGCTAAGATAGACCTAATCTCGAAATTATCACCTCCAAAAATAGTTCGGGAGGTGCAATCCTTCTTAGACCATGCTGGGTTTTACTGCCACTTCATCAAAGATTTTTTAAAAATTTTCAAACCTCTTTGTGATCTTCTAGTAAAGGATGTTCCCTTTGAGTTCAATCCTTCATGTTTGATAACCTTTGAAAGGCTCAAGACCGAGTTAACCTCGGCACACATCATCCGACCACCTGACTGGAATCTTCCATTTGAGATAATGTGTGATGCTTCTGACTATGCAATAGGAGTTGTCCTAGTCCAGCAAGTAGATAGATTTTCTCATGTCATTTGCTATGCCAGTAAGATTCTTAACGATGCCCAACTAAATTACTCCACCACTGAAAAAGAGTTGTTAGCAGTCATGTTCGCGCTTGACCAATTTCGTCCCTACCTTATAGGTTCTAAGGTCCTAGTTTTCAACGATCACGCGGCTTTGAAATATCTTCTCACAAAAAAAGATGCTAAAGCCCGTCTAATCCGTTAGATCTTACTCCTACAGGAATTTGACGTAGAAATTCATGACAAAAGGGGGCTGAAAATGTTATCGCAGACCACTTGCCTAGATTAGTGGTTGAATCTTCATCTGACTCATTACCTATTCTTGAGACATTTTCTGATGAGCAGTTAATATTTGTCTCTTATTCGACTGTTCTGTGATATGCTAATATTGTGAACTACCTTGTCACGGAATAAATGCCCGATTCATGGACCAAACAAGAACGATTGCGTTTCTTAGCTAGGGTCAAATGGTTCTTTTGGGATGAACCATACTTGTTCAAATACTATCTTGATCAGATCATTCGTTGCTGCGTTCTTGACTCAGAATTTAGGAACACCCTTTTATTTTGCTATGACCAAGCCTATGGTGGTCAGTTCAGTGGGAAGAAAACTGCTCCGAAAATTTTATAATGTGATTTTTATTGGCTCACTTTGTTTCATGACGCTCATGTCTACTGTCAATCTTATGATCGTTGTCAACAATTAGGAAAAATTGCACGACGAAATGAAATGTCATTAAACCCGATCTCAGTTGTCGAAATCTTCGATGTTTGAGGCATTGACTTCATGGGTCCCTTCCCTACGTCTCATGGATACCAGTTTATCCTTGTGGCAGTTGATTACGTCTCTAAATGGATAGAGGCTGTATCATGTAGATCCAATGACCACAAAGTTGTGGTAAACTTCTTGAAAGAGAATGTATTTTCTCGTTTTGGCTTCCCTCGTGCAATCATTAGCGAGGTGAAAAATATTTCTGCAATCATACATTTGAAACATTAATGAAAAAATATTGTATCAATCATAGGGTAGCCACTCCTTGCCACCTACAGACTAGTGGCCAAGTAAAAGTTTCTGAGCCATCAAGACCATTCTAGAGAAAACTGTGAACATCACTAGAAAAACTTGGTCTCTTCAATTGACTAATGCCTTGTGAGCGTACAGAACTGTGTTCAAGACTCCTATTGGAATGTCTCCATATAGGTTAGTTTATGGTAAGGCTTGTCATCTTCCTATCCAGCTAGAACATAAGGCATATTGGGCGATCAAACACCTAAATTTTGACCTTGATAAGGCAAGTGAGTCTAGAAAACTTCAACTTGATGAGCTTGAAGAGATAAGTAATGATGCATACGATTATTCAAAATGGTGCAAGGACCGTATGAAAATGATGCATGATAGGGTCAAAACTCAAAAGGATTTTTAGCCAGGACAAAAAGTCTTGCTTTACAATTCTTGATTACATCTCTTTCTGGAAAAATTGAAATCCCTTTGGATCGGTCCTTACATTATTCATAAGGTGCACCTACATGGTGCAGTTAATGTCCACAATACCACGGATGGTATCACTTTTCAAGTGAATGGCCATCGGTTAAAATCATACCGTGAGTATCTGAACTCAAAAGTGGAGAAAATCCTTCTGAAAGATCCTATTTATCAGGATTGATCTCTATACATGCTAGGGATCAATTTCTGTATTATATTTTTTGTGTTTTCTCTTAACTAGGCAATGATGGATGACATCCACTTGTCCTCACTAGGTACTATCTTCTTTCACATTCTTACGATTGTATCATGTTGTGTATTCATTTATACATTGAGGATAATGTATGAGATAAGTTTGGGGGAGGGTTCTAACATAGGTTTTCTTTTAGGTTTTCTTGTATATATATAAAAAAACTTTTTAAAAATGAAAATAATACTTTGACTTATTTTTGTAAGAAATTAAGTCAATTTTAAGGAATAAGAGAATCATAATTAGGATTTCTTATACTTGGTTGAAATAAGAATCTTTATTTAGTTTCTAGGTTTAGGAAGAAAATTTGACAAAGTAATTTAGCCTTGATTTTTACCTTAATGAAATATGTATACTTTATACACTTATACACATAGGGTTCATAAATGAAGATTCTTATGCCTTATATCAAAAAACTCCAATTAAGCTGATTATTTGTACCTCATAAAGCATAAATATTCACGCCTAAAAGAGGCCTATAAATAAAAATTCTTAAATTTTGTGGCCTTATTTGCTCGAGTCCTAAGTCCTTAGGGTGTTTTCTCACCCGGTGCCCTAAAATCATCCGGTTTGGGAGTCATCGACTAAGGCTCGTTACTTGAGAAAATTAGAAAGCCTAATAGAGCTAAGAAATATTACCACCAATATATACATAAATAAAACATAAGAGTTAGAGTTAAAGAACCCTTAGTCAAAATATTCACGGTGACTAGATGCATATGACTTGGGGTAAAATAATAGACTAGATGAGAACACAATTTTATTCTTAATCTTGATTGATAACAAATTTTTGAATAGAGAATAAGTATAGGAATGAATAGTTCGGTGCTCCTATAACTTATAAATTGCTTAATTCTTGTAAAAATACTTCAAATATTTTCTCTTCTTTTCAAAATGTATTTTCAAAAATACTAACAATTTATTTCTTTTTCTTTATAGATTTTGTAGGTGTAATCTACTGAAAATCCTCACGAGACAAAACTCATCCTCTAGGGGTAACCAAGAGGTCTAACAGCCTGTTGAACGTGCTAATTGCAACAGTGATTCTTACGAAAGTAAGGTTAGGTCGGTTTAGTTTTTATTTTCTCTTTGTTTTGCTCGAGGACGAGCAAAAGATAGGTGTGGGGGTGTGTTTGGACACATATATTGCATAATTATTACTGCATTCCTACATTTATTCTGTAATAATTCTTACAACTCACTTGTCTTAATGTCTAAATTCATGCAGGATATGGTAGAGAGAAGATAAGTATAAATTCTAACCAACTAAATCAGATTCTTGAGAGGATTTAAATCATCAACTGAAGATAAAGAAAATTAAGAAAGATCGATTCAAACCTAAAGGTTCAAGAAGCCATCTTATCTGAAGACTGGATCTACTAGATAAGATAATACCATCAAAATTCAAGAGAAAAACGGATTTTTTGAAGAGCCAATCGGTTTCGCTGAGGATAAAAGGATGTATCGTCAAATCCAGAACAGAATCTGAAATTCCAAGTAAATAAAAGGATAAAGAAGAAATCTACAAAGGAATCCCCCAGACCCTGGCGCTACGGCCACGATCTGGCCGCGAAAACACACAGCCTAAGCTGCGTTTTCGCTGTTGGCCTTTTGAATTAGGGGGAGTGTTTGCTCTCCCTATCTCCTTACACTATCTTTTATCCCCGTTTTCCTATAAATACCTGTTTTTGAGATGAAAAATGGAGATGAAAAGGCTGAAAAGACATTGAGAGGAGAGTTGTGTGGGTTATAATGCGAGATTGGAGAAGACTAAGAGTTTTGTAATGATAATTCATTAATAAAATTTAGTATTCTTTCATCAAGATCGTGCATTATCTCAGTCTAAGATTTCTCTACTTTTATTCTTGTTTATGATTTTCCTGATGCATTTTTACTCTTTTGACTTCATATGTTACTTATTGATTTATTAAACAAATTCATAGATGTCAGTCTCTCTTTGCATCTTCTAGTATTACTACTTCTCTTGTCTTTAACATCAATCAGAGGAGGGAGACGTTAAGGCGATAACAAGAAACCAGGACTTGCATCGATTCCAGGTTTCATCTGTTTCTTTCCCTCTTCTTGTTTTCCTTCTTCTTCCATTACCTTAATTATTTAGTCTTCGCATAAGGTTAGTATTCCTTTTATTTTTATTTTCTTTATATTTTTAATGCATTAAAGACTTGAGTTCTCAAAATAATCATCACACCTTTCTTTAAAGGACTTCTCAACTAGATTAAGGACTAAATTCAGATTTTTAAATCAAGATTGAACGAGTCTCTGTGGATTCAATCCTTTACTTGCCACTAAACAATTTTTCTAAAAACTTTCTAGCAAGTTTAGATTTTCTATAATTTTTGTGTGGTTCAAACAACGATGGAGTTTTTCATAACTTTCGAATTGCGAACAGTGGCCACGTGGCCGGGAGCCGCCGCCAGCGCGGCGCCGGCCATAGATGGCCGGCCGGGCCTAAGAAGAGAGGGGAGGAGTTTTTTTTTAGTGGTGATGGTGTTAGGTTGTTGGTAGGTGGTGGAGTTTTGAAGGTGGTGATGGATTTAGGTGAGCTGATGAATTTGAGAAGAGGGGAGAAAGAGGAGGAATTGGGAGCGGTTGTGGTGGTGATTGGAAGTCTAATTGTGTGGTGGGTGGAGGAATTTGAGATTGAAGATGATGGTTATGGTGACTTTGAAGAAGGAAGAAGATAGGATGTTGGTAGATTTTGATGAAACTAGAGGAAGTGGTGAAGTGGAATGAAGGGTGGAGGTGATGGATTTGATGGTGGTGGTGGTGGTGGTGGTGGACTAAGAGAATTTGGAGATGATGGTGATTGATTTGAAGAAGAAAAAGAAATAGAGGTGAAGGTGTTGGAAATTGAGAGAGAAAGAAAGGAGAAGTGTTTGGGGGGAGTGGGTGGTCGGAGATGGGTTGTCGTCGGCCACAGGAGGAGAGCGTTGGAGTGGGTGCTGGTGGAGGCATCGCAAGGAGAGAAGAGAGAGAGAGAGAGAGAGAGAGAGAGAGAGAGAGAGAGAGAGATTTAGGGAATTAAATAGGAAAGAAAAGAAGGGGAGGGGACCCCGCGTTCAGCAGGGGAGACCCACGTCGGGTCTAGACCCGAACATGACTCTGAACCTGCATTGGGTGGATAGAGAAGGTGGAGAGAGAATTAGTGGGGAAATAAATTTTGGAGGGGAATTTTTGAGTGGCGGAGAAAAACTGGGAAAAGAAAAAGAAAAAAAGTAAAAGTAAAAGAAGAGAAAGAAAATGGGTGGAGGAGGAAAATTGGAAAATAGAAAAATAAAAGAAAAGAAAAATATCTGGATAAATTTCAGAATCTGTGAAAACACCGAAAACTCTAGAAAAGCCCGAAAAATGAAGTAACTCAGAATGATCTCCAAAAATTCTCAAAAATAATAAATATTATTTTAAGGTACATGGTGCAATTGAATTTTATAAATTCAATCTCTCTTTCAAAATAAAAATTCTAAAATTTACCGGTGATACCAGTCGACACCAAAAACGGTTAAACCAAAAATTAAACTTTTGATAAACCTATGACTTGTAAATTACTTGAATTTTTATATTAATACTTAAAATATTTTTTCCTTCAAAATGTGTTTTCAAAAATACTAACACTTTATTTTTCTTTCTTTATGAATTTTGTGGGTGCAATACACTGAAAACCCTCATGAGATAAAACTCGTCCTCTAGGGGTAACCTAGAGGTTTAACGGCTTGTTGTATGTGCTAAATGCAATCATGATTTTTATGAAAGTGAGTTAGGTTAAGGTCAGTTTAGTTTTCCTTTTTTCTTTATTTTGCTCGAGGACGAGCGAAGATAGGTGTGGGGGTGTGTTTGTACACATATATTACTTAATTGTTACTGTATTCCTACATTTATTTTGTAATAATTCTTACAACTCACTTGTCTTAATGTCTAAATTCATGCAGGATATGATAGAGAGCACAGATCCTATCCAATTAAATCTAAAAGTTCAAAACAACGGGGATCGATTCAAATTTAGAGGTTCTAAATGTAATCTTATCTGAAGACTGGATATATCAGATTAAATAATATCATCAAAATTCAAAAGAAAAACAGATTAAAAGAACACCATATCGGTTTCGCTAAGGATAAAAGGATATTCCGTCAAATCTAAAGTAGAAATTCAAAATTTAAGAGGATAAAAGGATGAGGACAATTGAACGGACACATGCACCAAGATCCTGGCCCAATGGCCAGGATCTTGCCGTGGAAACGCGGCATTCCGCGGCCTTGCTTTCAAATCTAGGGAAGCGTTTGCTCCCCCTATCCCCCTACTCGTACCCCTATCATATTTATCCTATAAATACCTGCATACTCAGAGGCGGAGGGACGAACTCCAGCAGAGAGCTTAGTTTAGGTTTTTCTTTTCTTTTTATGATGTAATTTTCATTTTCTTTATAGCTTAGGTTAGAGAGAGTTACATGATTAAAAGAGAGAAAGAGTTATTGTAGAGTGACACTATTGTAATTCTTTCTCAAGAGACTTATATTGAAGGTGACAATCAATAGAAGTTTCCTACTTTTCTTCATTGTGCTCGATCTAGTCAAAGCTCTGCTTTCATTTATTGTTTTCTACTGCTTCTCTTTAATTCAAGGAGTCTTCACTACAACTCAAGTTACATTATTCAGCGATAAAGGTAAGTCTTTTTCCTTTCTCTCTTTTCTATTTTTCTTTCTTAGATTAATCTAACAATTTTTAAAACCAACACTTTCTCTTTTTATTTCTTTAAACTCCTTTTTCTTTTCTTCTTTAACAACAAACACATCTTCTTTTTTAGAATTCTTTTAACTTAGATTAACATTAACTATTTTTATTTTTTTCTAAAACTGAGAAGAGAACTTTTAAACTGGTTTTTGTAAATTAAAAGAAGAAACTTACTTAATTATTTCCATCGCAGTCCCTCTATGTGGATCATGACCCGTTAGCCTTAGGCTACACTGCCGAATTGAGGAACTAGCACTGTTTTTAAAAGTTTGTATTTTCTGTGAAGGTTTGGCTCGATTATATAACTCATTGAAATCACCTACCTACAAGCACATGACAAAGAAATAATCATTTAAGCATATAAGTCAAGATCACCCAAGCATCCTCCCACTATGAGTAGATATTTTCAAAAATAATGATTTAAAAATAGTTAAGTACAGATTGAAAACACTATCAAGTGAAAAATAAAAGAACTAATTTAAAATAGTTTTGAAAGCTAGTTCAAAATTCTTTAAATATGAAACAAATCATATATATGTATCATGAAACATGCATATCACAAAAGAATTGTTATCAAAAACTATATAGCATGAACATGCTCATGAATGAAATGTAAGGAACAAATTTCATTAGCAATTACATGAGTAAACATAAGGGCAGTGCACAAGATTCATGTAAATAGCATTTTCATAACAGTAAAATAATTTTTGTACAAAATCAAAACACATTAAGATTTTTTTTCAAACTTTGACACATAAAATTTAATTTGTAAAAATATGAAATCACAAATCAAGAAATTCTTTTTCACCAAATGATGTCAAGATTCGTGGAGACAATAAACTCAAATCTTTAAACTATATTCACAAACAAGATATTCAATAAGCATATGAAGATGTAAGATAAAATTCAAGATATATGTAAACTTTATTAAAACTAAAGCATCCATATATATCTAAACATAATTTGAGTATACAATAGAGTATATGACATAAAAATTGAGTATCTCAAGGATACAACATATATATCACATAGTTTTAACAAGATTTACAAATACATGAAGAAAATGCGAAAAACAAAATCTAAAAAAATCAAATGTGTATCTCTAAAAATTTATACAAAAACCAAATCAAAACAAATACATTTTTAAATAATTACATGTACAAATATAAGATTTATCAAAACTAGTATATACACATATAACTAAACAATAATTGAGTACATAAAAAATATGAATTGTGTTAGGCACTAAATCTAAAGTGTATCTCCAAAATTATACAAGTATATCACAAGTTCTAATAAAGTTTGCATTTAAACATATAATCAACATGTAAACTATGATATTTGAAAACAAAAAATGAAGGATAGAAAGAGTTATCAAAGCTGATTGAACTAATCTCCATTTCTCTAAAGCAAGGTGATCCTCCCGCCTAAACTCCTTGATAGTGATTGCATCCATTGATTTGTCCATCAAGCTCCGATTGCATTCACTACTAAGGCATCAATCTTTTCACGTCTTGTGAGAGCCCACACCTACATCAAAAACAATTGGTGTGAATTTTTGTATCCAAATCTTTTTGGGTCCTTGAGGGTTACTCTTTCAAACCCAAACATTGGCATACGAAATATTTATTCTATCATAGAAAAATTGTACCAAATGGCCTTTGCGATCGTAATATGTACAATTATACATTCTAGCATACATGGTGGCATGTATGTAAACATGGTGTACATGTGGTCTATGCCGTAGAGGATGTGCATGCATATGTGAAACTTGTTTCTTTAGAAACAAAAATTCTAATATCTTGTGATTAAAAGCACATTGGCTCAAAATTGAGCCTAAACAATCAATCTTATCTTTTAAAACACAAATCTCATTTGTATCAATAGAAGAAACAACATTATTTGCATTAAAAGTGTGAGAAACAAATTTTTTTTCACTTTGTTAAAAGAAGTAGAAATCTTTTCTTTGAAAATCAAAATAATTTTATTTTTCAAAGAATCATTTTCTTTCAAAATAAAATCAAGTTTTGAAGATAGAGTATCATTTTCTTTTAAAGTAATTTTCTTTTCTTTATAAACCAAATCAACCTTCTTTTTCAATGAATTATTTTCATTTAAAACAAAATCTCTTTCTTTGGAAATTAACTCAACATGGTTTTTCAAAGATTTATTTTCTTTTAAAATTTATTCTCTCTCAATTAAAACACAATCAAGTTTATAAGACAAAATCTCATTTTCTTTCTTCATTTTCAAACTTTTATTTTTCAACAATTTATATTTTTCTAACAAATCCTCATAAAACATGATAAGCTCTTTATTCAACATATTAGCATCCTCATTTAACATGCTTGCACTATCATGAAGATCGAATTTCGAGTTACTTCAAGGGAGTCATCCCTTGGATCATGAAGCATTCTTGGTCGGAATCATCTTCACTTAATTCTCTCTGCATATCATTTGAACCTTATTTTTCAAGAAAGATTAATGTGTTCCACACTGTAAAAGTAGAATCACAATTAGCAAGCTTAGGATATAATTATTGTTAAGAATTTTTCTTAAGTGCAATCATGGCTTGTGCATTAGTCTCAAAATAATTGTCATTTTCAATATATGATCTTTTAGTTGTGGTAAGATAAACATGTTATCAAATGGCTTTAAGATATGAACCCATTTTAATTTTTCAAATGTTGATGCTAGAAACATCAAACATAGGTGGAGCAAGATAATCCAAGAGTGTATGTAAAACAAATATAGTTATTAGCAAATAAGGATCACTCCTCGATGGTTAAACAAATATCAGGAGCACTAGCTCTGATACTAATTGAAAATTCACCTAGAGGGGGTGAATGGGTGAAGTGCTAATCAAATGTAAAATTTAAAACTTTTACGCTAACACAAATGATTTTCAAAAAGTGAAGTCAAATTTTCGGTTAAGGGCTCTAAAACTTCTTCTCAAGATTCTTTTTTTATGAGGAGTTGAGGTGCTTCAATGGCTCTCTAGGATTGAGTAAGTATAAGCACAATATCAAGCATATATGTAAAAAAAATAAGAGCAATGCAAGATATAATAACAGTAGAGTTGAGAGAGAGAGCCAAACGCAAACAAAATGATATGTTTCGAGGTTCGAGAACCAAGCTCTACGTCCCCCACCTTCACCTCGTGAAAGATTTACATTATCTCCACTAAGAAACTCCACAAAGGATATAAACCTCAATCCTTTACACAAGAGGAGGCATAAAGTCAATGCACATCACCTCTATACAAGAGGGAGGGCACAAAGCCAATACTCCTCTACACAAAAGGAGGGCACAAAGTCAATACTCCTCTACACAAAAGGAGGACACAAAGCCAAATGCACAAAACAAAGAGGAGGTTACAATCCTTAGTAATCATAAAGATCACAAATCAAAAATCTCATAATACAAGATCTTAAAAGATAAATTTTGCAATGAATACTAAAATTTGTGAGAAAATAAAGATTTTGAAAATGAAGCTCTTTAGAAAACAATTGGAAAAACTTCTTTGAAGATACAGAAAGTAGAAGTTCAGAACTTGTAATCTTAAAAACTTATTTTCTTTGATTTTCTAAAACTTTGAAAAACTTTAAGAGATATGGATTTGAAGCTCAAAAACTTATTAAAAACTCTTTAAAAAATAGGAAAGAGAGCATTTGTAAACTGCATATAAAACTCTTCTAAAATCTTATTAAAAACCTTAATCAGAAACCCTATTTATAGACCCATACCAAAAATAGCCGTTGGGGTCAAATCTCGAGCCAGACAGTCTGTCGGTCGACCGGGCAGTCGACCACCAACGGTCAATTTTTTGACCGTTGAGGGTTGCCGGTCAAGCGCACCCAACATCCAGATAGCAAAGCTCTCTGGCGGTCGACCGACCGGTCGACCAAAAATAACAAAGAGTACTGAGTCTCTAACGACCGACGATCGATCGACTGACATGCACAGCCATTGGGCATGTGCACATCCGGTCGACCGGGCTTAGCCCCAAACCTATTTTGGTAATTTTAAATATCTTTTTGAATCTAATTAAATTCCAATAAATTTCAATAAATTCTACAAAAATAAGTTCATATAATATATTAAAATACAAATATGTGTGATAAAAAATTAACACATATAGCAAACACGTGAACTTGTTTTTGAGATAAAGAATTTCAATCTTAAAACAAAACTATATTTTTCAAAAATGCACAATGTGTATGAATGAAATTCAATACACATATAAACAAATGTGAACTTGTTTTTATCGAAATTTATTCATGGAACCGAAAATGGAACCAAAAACGGGTTAAACTAAAAACTAAACTTTTATGTGTGTATAAGTTTGAGCAATCAAAACTAATCTATTCTATACACATCTTCTAAATACTTACAAACACTAGATACAAGTCTTCTTGAAGATCTTCTTCTCCATGTAGACTTGATCCAAACTTGATCCATATAGAGCTAGACTCCTCCTTGAGTACTTGATATGATCTTTAAGCTTGAGCTCTTGAATCAAAATATTTTCGCTTCAAAAACTTGACTTTGAATCTTCTGTTGAAGTTAAACACCAATTAAGATCTTGATCAAATATCTGAAACTTAAACAAACACAATATCATTAGTATTATATCTACATGAGTTAATCATGATCAAAGCTAGAGTCATAGGCCTTTGGGCCAACAAAATGGTCTCGGGATCTTCATGTATCTGGACTTCTTGTGGTTCCATCTCGAATTCCAACTCATATATTCGATTATGAAGTTCATTAATTTCTACATGCGGATTTGTAAGTTTTTTTAGATTAACATCAATTACCTGAATAACTGAAATATTTTGCAAATACTCCAGAAAGTGGCTTAATTTTCAATGTCCTATAATAAATTATTGAAATGAGGATCAAAGACTTCAACATATCCATGAAATCTTTTCGAATTATCCGGACCATCATTTTTAGTAGAAAACACAGGAGGTAGCATATTCAATTTCTAAAAAGCTTCTCGTAGAATTCCCATGAATGAAATTTCAATATTCAGTTTCTCCATTTTGCAACAAAAAAAATACGAGAGTAAAATTTTGACTCTCAGCACTCCACCTTTTGGTCGCACATTACGAATTAACACATTTCTGGTTAAACCAGATATAATGGTCTTCTCTTATCCCAAACCAGTGCAAATTCGGGTATCTTTATCACCAATCAATAACAAATATGAAGAAAAAAAAAGAGCGTTCTTGTTCCTTTTTCCTTCTTCAATTCAAATCAGACACACCTCCTGACTCTTGCTTCACTTGAAAATCTACTTAACCTTGTTCTGATACCACTGTTATTAAAAAACAATATATACAATACAACACAACACCAACACGAACAGAGTGTATACTTCAATTTGTATATGTGTGCTTATTAGATAAAATCAGATAAAGCCACACATAAGAGGAGGGAGAGAGATATAATATTCTTTCATTTCATCTCTTTTCAATATCTCTCACTTACTCACTCACTCAAATTACAACGGATAGCATATCTCCATTATATAATATTCTTTCATTTCATCTCTTTTCAATATCTCTCACTTACTCACTCACTCAAATTACAACGGATAGCATATCTCCATTATATAATATTCTTTCATTTCATCTCTTTTCAATATCTCTCACTTACTCACTTAAATTACAACGGATAGTATATCTCCATTATATAGTATGTTTAGTATACATTCTACGTCCTTTCACAAACAATATTAAACACATCTCTTGAAATACTAAAAGATACCTTGAACATTGAACATACACTTAAATAGATGAGCAGTATCTTGAATATTGAATAAACTCCTAGATAATTGAAGAATCATCTCCACTTTGACTCATTAAATCAAGTTTATATTTTTAACATGAGGAGCAAAAATTGGCATTGATCCAACACCAGAACTTCGGAGTCTATGTACAGGTGCCATCATTGAGTTCCTAAATATGGGATGCAACTGTAGCATCATTATCTCATGCTATAAGAGCACTTTCACTGCTGGCTTTTTTCCTCAGGCAATACGGCAGGGCCTACATAAAATTTTGAAAAAATAACCTCTCTAATGATGGGCCCCACATTGCCTGGGCAGAGAATCAGTCAGGAGTTATCCGAGTTCAAGCCCGGGCAACCTGATTTTTTATCAAAAACCCCCTTTTGTATTTTGCCTGGGTATAGGTGTGAAAGTGCTCTAAGGCAAGGACAGGGTATAAGGAGGCAAGACGTTTTCAAAATCATGTTTTCGTAAACCAACTGTAATCTTGACGCAGTAAAGATAATTTATGCAACTCCTTCCTTTATCTCTTTTTTTGTGTGTGGATTATGCGCAACTTCATATATCTATAATTATATAAACTTCCCTTTATTATTCATATTTATATAGATGTGTACAATACATCCATGTACGCACACGTATGCTTATAAACTCCAAACACACGAATGCTTATAAGCAAGCTACAATGCTACATATACTCATACTCATTTAAGATACTACTATATATGTTAACTCGAGTGGTCACTCGTAAGTTCTTGCCCTTGATGAAGCCCATTCAGTAGTGTCCCTCACCACCACCATACCCGCCGTCAGACCCGTGCCCAGAACCCGAACCACCGCTGCTTCCGTAGCCACCTCCGTTACCACCCCCGGCTCCATGTCCAGAACCCGAACCTGACCCGCCACCTGCACCCCCGCCATTGCCATATCCTCCCCCAGCTCCCCCGCCGGAACCCGAGCCCGACCTGTGCCCGGACCCGCCACCATTTCCACTTCCTCCACCCGCACCACCGCCGCCGCTGCCATATCCTCCACCAACTCCACCACCCGAACCCGACCCGTGTCCAGACCCGGACCCACCACCATTTCCGCTTTCTCCACCGGCACCACCCCTGCCTCCAATGCCCCCGCCATTGCCATGTCCTCCACCAACACCTGAACCCGACCCCTGTCCGGATCCGGACCCACCACCATTTCTGCTTCCTCCGCTAGCACTGCCGCCGCCTCCAGCACCCCCGCCATTGCCATGTCCTTCACCAAGTCCGCCACCAGACCCGACCCGGGACCTGCCACCATTTTCGCTTCCTCCACTGGCACCACCACCGCCTCCAACGGCCCTGCCATTGCTATGTCCTCCACCAACACCAACACCCGAACCCGACCCCTGTCCGGACCCGGACCCACCACCATTTCCACTTCCTCCACCGACACTGCCGCCGCCTCCAGCACCCCCGCCATGGCCATGTCCTTCACCAATTCCACCACCCGACCCGGACCCGGACCCACCACCATTTCCACTTCCTCCACCAGCACCACCACCGCCTCCAATGCCACCGCTATTGCCATGTCCTCCACCAACACCCGAACCCGACCGTTGTCCGGACCCGGACCCACCACCTTTTCCACTTCCTCCACCGGCACCTCCAGCACCCCTGCCATTGCCATGTCCTTCACCAACTCCACCACCGAACCCGGACCCAGACCCGCCACCATTTCCGCTTCCTCCACCGATACCACCACCACTTTCAACGCCCCCGCCGCTACCATGTCCTCCACCAACACCAACACCAACACCAACACCCAAACCCGACCCGTGCCCAGACCCGGATCCTAAACCATCGCCTTCTCCACCGCCACCTCCCTTGCTGTAGCCCCCACCGCTTGCTCCACCGGCACCTCCACCATACACGGAGCCACCAGCAGAGCCGGAACCGGAACCGGAACCAAAACTACCACCACTGGAGCCCCCACCGCCCCCGCCGCCGCTGAGACCCCTCAAGGATCGGGCAGCGGAGGTGAGGCCAATGCTGAGGAGAACAATGAAGGCAAGAGCAATAAACCTAGTTCCTCTGGCCATTTTTAGTGAAATGAAATGAAGTTGGATGAGATGAGAGTGAGGGAGTGAAGGACGTATTTATAGCTGTTTTGGTCTACACGCGGACAGCAAAAATTAATGAACGTAGGCATTGAACGTAGAAATTTTAGTCCCATAGAGTTACAAGCTTTTTGACAATTTGGTACCAAAATCTCCATTTGTATCTTTTTCCTTGAAAATTTGATGGTTAAGGGGCTTTAATTTCTTAGTTAGTGGATTCTCTTCCAAATCTAATCGCCCTAAATCCCTACCAACAACCCTTAATCCCTGTTCTCTTTGGTCTTTGAGGTCAAAAGAGAGCATTGAAAACTTTCCTTCATTAAGTTAGGTAGAACTGTCACTAACTTGTAACTTCTAGAGACAAAATAAGATTTGATGGTGATATTCTCTCTAACTGGAGAGAGATTATGAAGAAATCAAACCAAATATCCAAAGTCTTCTTAATTGGTGTCATCTTCATACTGTTTGTGTTCGCGGACCTTCATGAGTTCACAGAAGTCTTTGCTGAATCACCATCATTCACCAGCTGGATAATTAAAGCAAAAAATTATAAATTAAAAAAACGCGCACGAGCACCAGAGGAGGAGAAGAATTAAGAGAGTTTATAGAAAGAAAAAAAAGGGGAGATGTTTTTTTTTATTATGGCCTTATTTTGGTTGGTATGGGAGGAAAAGAATAGAAAAAATATTTCAAAGTCTGTTGCTTTTGTTGATCATGTTCTAATGAAAATTAATGCTGGCAAGAGGAAGGGATCCGTAGCTGCTGAAGATGGAGCCGGAGCTGTGAGTACTGAATTTTGTTTTCAAATCCTTTGTAATTAGGCCTTGTTTTGCCTATGCTGCAACCTTCTGTTGTTCTGATGGACCCTGAGCCTTGTACTTTCTTTTATTTGCATTTCATATATTAATGAAATGATTTCTGGGTTTATGGCTTCACTGGCCTCATCCTTTTTGTTTAAAATATAAAGGGAAAAAAAGGAAAAAGAAAAAAGAGAGATAAAGTTCCTCTCATGTTGGTCCTTTTTTTTTAGGAGATTTGTTGGTCGTATATTGAAACTTATGATTTCTCCATCACTAAGTCTCATATCTTATACTTCTCTATCCATCAAAGTAATCAAAACTGCATTGATTATTTTAAAAAAGAACCATTAAAGAATTTTATCAATTATCTCAATAATTTTTAATAATTCTTTTTTCCCTTTTTAGAATCCTTGACGAAACGATTTATACAATAGGCATGAAAAAAATCTGATATTGTTTATATTGCCAACAACAATATCATAAATCTTGGATCGATAACGATTCTGAGATATTAAGTCTTACTTTGAAGATAATTAATATATTGAGTTAGTTTATGATTTGGCTAATATGTTGAGTGAATGATCCAATGAATCATATGTGTGATATAATTCTGAAAGTGGTCGATGAGATGTGCGTTAAAAGTTTCAATATTTTTTTCTTCTATAAAAGTTAGTTCTATTATTTCTGCATTGATGTTGTAAGAGTGAAATAAGTCAATGAATTTCTTTCACTTATTTTTTTATATAGAACCAGAAACAATTAATGTTTCCTTACAATGCCACCACCCTTAATGTCTAAGATGATCAAATTATACAGCTCAGATGGTAGGTTGCCATAATGCATTTAGGGGTCGTATGTTTCGTGTAAAAGTTCATAATTCGTAAATGACTTACAATCCAATTATAATTACGGCGTTTGTTTGGACCGTAATTCGTAAAAGACTTACACAACCCAATTATCACTCACTTGCAACTCAATTACCACTCACTTACAGCCCAGTTACAGTTAATTTTGTGGTCATGCAAATTTGTATTATTTTTTTATGGTAATATTAAATTTTTTTTAATATTTAGCATTTTTAATATTTATTTGTAATATTAAAACTTTTTAAATCACCAAATAGTTAATTTTGTGGTCAACTTTTTTCACTTACGACTTACACATTACGACAACCAAATACCGTAAAATACAATACACTTTTCAATTACAACTTTATATTACCAACCAAGCACCATAAAGCTTACATGCATGTTGAAAAACACCTAGAGGGGGGGTGAATAGGTGTAAGTGCTAATCTAAGAAACTTAATGCAAACTAAGTGCGCTAAATGCGGAAGCTAATGCAAATTATGCACAAACTAATACAATACAACAAGTGTAGCCGAATTCCCCTTTCGAGGCTCTGGACTAACTCCCCTTGATTCCCCTTGAAATGGGTTGAGGTGCTATGTGAAGCTCTTGTTGGATGAGTATAAGTTAGGCACACACACACAAGCAATCTAAGCAATATAAAATACACACAATCAAGCCAAGCATATAAGAATGAATAGCAATATGAATAAATGCAAGGCAATATGAAATATGCACAACACAAGCAAATATGATATGATATGAATATGATGCTTTGCACAAATATAAGAGAGAGAGTTAGAGAGACAATGGATCAATACGCAAACACCAAGATTTGTTTCGAGGTTCGAGCACCTTGCTCTACATCCCCGCCTACACCACCGTGTAGGATTTCCACTATCTCAACTCCCACCGAGGGAACCTCTACCAAAGAGGATTTCTTACAACTCTAGGAGTACCTAACTCCTCTCTCAATACAACCTCCACCGAGGCCAACAACAACCAACAACAACACCTCTACCAAAGAGGCTCACAACCAATCTCAATCACCTCACACTTGAGGGATACAAACCAATCACCCGATCACCTCTACCTAAGAGGGATACAACAAGAATAAGGGTGTACAACTTAGAGGTTACAAACAACAACCTCAAAACTCTCTCTTTCTTTCTTTTTCCACAAAACAAAGATCCTAATAGTTTAGGATAGTATGATATAGCTCAAGTGTGGAATCAAAGTGTTTTTGGAAACAAGCAACAAAGAAAAACTACTTGGGAAATCTTTTGTATAAGATAGAAAATGAAATACCAAATCAAAATCCCAAAACCTAGTTTTCTTTGATTTTCCAAAAACCCAAAACAAATAAGATGAAATCTTTTTGGCTTAAAAAAAACCTTTTAAAACTCTTTTAAACACTAGAGAAAGTCTGGAATTTTTAGCTCTAAAAATCTTAGCCAAAACAATGGAGAAATGGGGTATATATAGCCCCTAGGAAAAACTAGCCGTTAGGCTGATGTGGCAGCCTGACAGGCCACCGGTCGACCGGTCCGGTCGACCGCCAACGGTCAGAATTATGACCGTTGGGCAACAGCGGTCGACCGGCCCGGTCGACCGATAAAACCCGAGAGCAGAGCTCTCAACTCGGTCGACCGGCTCGGTCGACCGTCCACTGTGCCTAACAGACGTGCACGTCTGTGCACGTCGGTCGACCGGATCGGTCGACCGGCCCTTGGTGCGGTCGACCGTCCCGGTCGGCCGACCAGCCTGTCAGCACAAAACCAGGTCAGAAAAAATTGGAAAAATATTTTCTAAAAAATCTTTTATCTCTTTTAAAAATACCATAAAAATTGTTTTATCATTTTATGTTGAAACATAAACATGTGATAAAAATTTCAAGACAATATATCAACATATCAATTCATTTTTTTGTCTTGCCAATTTTATCAAAAACAAAACTTGTATTTTATCAAACTAGAATTTTCCAAAACATGAATAGGATAGTCAAAATAAGTTTGTCTAGCAAGTTTAAACCATGTATGTATATCTAGAACATATCTAATATACATAGGTATAAGGTAAACTTGTTTTGATCTATTATTCATGAAAACCAAAAACCAAATCATGAAACGTGTGTGTTTTGTGCACTTGAGCATATCAACTAAACTAAGCTTTAAAAATGGATCTAAAAACTCTATCTAAATTAGGATACCTAAGTCTTCTTGACGATCTTCATCTTCAAGTAGACTTGCTCCAAAACTCCGTGATTCTCCAAGTGCAAAGGTATGATCTTTAAGCTTTGGCACCGGAATCATCATGAATAGCTTCTAATCATCTTGTTGAAGCTAATCACCAACCTAATATCCTGTTAATGATCTGAAACTTAGAAACACAAGAATATTAGTAAACATAACTACATGAGTGTTGATCATCATCAAAACTAGAGTGGAAGGCCATTGGGCCAACAATCTCCCCCTTTTTGATGATGACAAAACTCATGGAGTTATATATGCATGGATTAAAGATAAGCTTCAAGGAAGCTCCCCCTTAACTCATGCATAAGGATAAACAATAAATATATGCAATGAATGTTAAACATGAAACATGCGTATGCATAAACAATAATTGGTTCGAATATTCAAAACAAAATAACCTCTAGATACCAATTACAAAGCAAACTCTATAAAACGATTAAACTTAATATTCTTGAGATTAAAACATAATATATGCATAAACATAAGCATGCATATAAAACACAAATACTTCTCCTCCTTTTTGTCAATCATCAACAAAGGGGTAAACAATCAAAACCATAGATAAAAATCTTTCTTCCCCTTTTTGTCAATCAAAACAATGCAAACAATGTTCTCCCCCTTTTTGTCTAAAACAAAAACAAAGTCAATAAGGGGTGACTTTAAAAACATGATATCGATTGAAAATATGTCAATGAAGCATCTTGATACCAATAAACAAGGATCAATATATGTTATATGCTATATACATTCATGAAGAGGAAGACGCTAAGTTAGCTTCCCTACACATATGCATTACATGAAGAAGGGATGACAAGCCCCAATTCACATAACACATATTATGTAATGCATAAGAGGAGATGTGAAGCTCCCCCTACACACGTATATCATATAAAGAAGAGTTGTCAAGCTCCTCAATTTATAATATACTCAACATGAATCTATATGTAAGAGAGATGTTAAGCTCTCCTTGCATATAGGAAATACAAATCAAAACTTTGAATATTTTCTTTAAACAACATTTTGAGATACCAATTGTAATTAAACATAACAAATTACCAATTGTAAAACAACATAACAAATTTTGAATGTCTAAACACAAATTTTGATACCAATTGTAAGAATATATTTCATTTTGAAAAACATATAAACAAATTTGATGTTGATATCATATGTTCAAAATAACAACTTTTGATCATAAAGAGTGGGAGTACAAAAACCAATTGAAATACAAAATCAAATTTTCTCCCCCTTTATGAGATACAAACTAAAGACATGCATAGTCTTGATAACAATTTAAAAGTAATCAATTTAAACAAAATTGAAACTCAAGCACTAGCATAAACACAAACATATATATGTATGAAAAATAGATACCAATAGAAATTGATATACTTAGAATTTAAAGCATACATACATACAAAACATATATGAGTATACAAGAAGATCAAAATGATACCAATTGAAAGAGTTCAATGATACCAATTGACATAACAATAAGTTCAAGTGTATACATCATATTATCTACCACCCAATCATAATTCAAGTTTTAAAGATTTTCAATTTAGGGCATACATGAACATGATCTCCCATCCTACCGCCCTTAGAAGGTAGGGATTTTCAAAAATAGATTTGACAATTTAGTTTTGTTTGAAAAACTCTACCAAATGAAGAATATCGCAACTAGTTAAATGGAAAAATTTGTTAACTAGTACGAAATCCTTCAAGCAAGGAATAAAACAAAATTGAAATTCACATGATAATCATCACTCTAACAAATAAAGCATAACTCATGAGAAACAAAACATGAGCAATAGATATGAGTGTACAAATAATATGTGAAGATCATAATCATGAAAAAAATATTTCATTAAGCTCAATTATTCCTTAAAACATAATTCCATCAAAAACATGAAAATCATATAAAACTCCTTATTAAATCTTCAAGGCATATGTATGTCTAATACAAGCTAAAATATACATACATATCCAAAACTCAACGAGTCCACTAAATGTATATTCATGAAGGCACGTGGCTCAAAAAGATGTATATGTATAAGATTAGTTTGAACTAGATAGACATATACATGAAGTTAAACATAAATACATGAAACATGAAAAACTAAATTTTCATCACAACAAATTTCATTTCAAGGTATATGTATGAATTGTCAAACATGAAGTATACATACATATCCCTAAACACAATTGAGTCCAAATATAGATTTGCATGAAAGGCAAATGACTCAAGGGGTATACATGTATATCTTAAATTTTGGCAATACAAACATATACATGAAGTGAAACACACAATCATAAAACAAATCCAAAAATGGAATACAAGTTTGAAATGTATGAATCATCAAAACTAGACTATACTAGCACATCTAATGGGTTCAAATAAGCAATCAAGCTCAACATATATAGATTTATTTGTAGCCCACTCTATGTACAAGTATAATTCTTAGTCTTAATGAAATCTAACACTTAAACATGTAATCAAGTCATTGAGCATCAAAACAAACAGGAATACTATATTTCTAACTAAAACACATACAAAATTCATCAAAATTCTTTTATTTGAATTTTAAACTACATATACATGCAAATAGGTATAATAAGTATAAATGAACGAATCATCAAAACTAGCCCATGCGTGTACATATAGTGAATACAAATGAGCATGAAGTTCAATTGCATATAAAACAAATGTAACTCACTATTTGTACATGTATAACACAAGTTTTGACAAAATCCACATTTAAACATGTCATAACCACAAGGAGTATCAAAACAAGCTAGAAATCAACATCATAAGAACCAAAACATGATTACTATATAAATTCACATGTATTAGATTCATGATGTACATTATAGCTTAAACAAAAGTGAGAACACTAAATGTGGGTTTATATAAGCATATGTGTCTCAAATACTATACATGTATGTCAAGGATCTAATAAACATGGAATGAACATACTAATCCATAGACATCAAAAACATGCTATAAACATTAAAGCATGGAAAGCATGTAAACAATAAATGGGAGTAAAGGATTGTTACCAAAACCGAAAAAGCAACTCTCCTTGTCTCCAAAACATGGTGGTCATCTCCACCAAATCTTCCCTTGAAAGTGATGCATCCAATTTGATTTCCATGAAGTCCGGAACGCATCCACTCCAAGGTGTCATCACTCTCACGTCATGTGAGAGCCCACACCTACATCAAAAATAGGAGGGGTGGTCTTTGGTACCCACATCTTGTTGGGTCCATGGGGGTTAGTCCCTTCTCTAACCCAAACAAATTTCTTTGCTAAATTAGTAGTATGTAATCTATCAAAACAAAATTTAGCAAGGTGGCCCTTACGTCCACAATGTGTACATGAGTACACATGAGCATACATGTGTTGATGGTGTCCGTGTGGAGCATATGTATGCCGTGATGGGTGTGCATGCATAAAGGATGGAACTTGTTTCTTTCGAACCAAGGTTTCCAACCGTGAGTGGTTCATGGCACATTGGCTCATAGTGGAGCCCAAACAATCCATTTTCTTCTTTAACAAATTTATATCATTTTCGAGCATAGAAGAAGTGGAACATGCAATGGGTGATTTAGGTGAAACTACCCTAGCATGGCAAACATGAGAATCAATCTTATTTTGCAAAACAATATTTTTCTCTAAGCAAACATTTAAATCATTGGAAATAGAAATGATTTTGTTTTTCAAAACAACATTCTCTTTTAAAACAAAATCAACTCTAGAAGACAAGTTTTCATTTTTCTTCAAAAGAACATGGCAATCATTTTTATTTTTCAAAAACTCATTTTCTTTAAGTGCAAGACCAAGTTGAGATTTCAATGAATCCCTTTCATTATAGACCTCAACCTTCTCTTGCAAAACATTGTCAAGTCTAGCATGCAAACACTTATTTTCTTTTTCAATTTCTAGACTTTTCTTTTTCAAAATCTTATATTTTTCAATTAACTTTTCACATACTATTGAAAGTTCTTCATTTAGAGCATGGGGATCAACAATATCATTACTAGAAGAACTAGCATCATCATCACTATCTAAGTGGGGTTCCGAATGTACCTCAAGGGAGTCATTCCCTTGGACCATATAGCATTGTTGTGGCTCGGATTCTCCACTAGATTCCTCTTCTTGTTGGATTTGGACTTGAAGCTTGGAGGTGTTGGTGGTTGTTGTCAACTTGTTCCACACTGCAAAAGCGGAATCAAGATTAGAAACACGTAAAAGATATTCTTTAGGTAAAGTGCTTCTAATGGCCTCTAGGGCTTGTGCATTGGCCCCTATATGATTGCAATCACCAAGATAACATCTCTTGGTGGCGGCAAGAAAGACATGCAAACCTAGGGTTTTTAGGTACATGGACATCCTATACTTCCAAATATCAATGTTGGAAGGATCAAAGCTAGGAGGGGTCATGAAGTCCATGGTAAACTATATATGAATGTGCAAACAAACAAATGCAAATGAGATTAGCAAGCAAATGGATCACTCCTAGGATGTTAAGCCTAAGTATCAGGAGCACTAGCTCTGATACCAATTGAAAAACACCTAGAGGGGGGGTGAATAGGTGTAAGTGCTAATCTAAGAAACTTAATGCAAACTAAGTGCGCTAAATGCGGAAGCTAATGCAAATTATGCACAAACTAAAACAATACAACAAGTATAGCCGAATTCCCCTTTCGAGGCTCTGGACTAACTCCCCTTGATTCCCCTTGAAATGGGTTGAGGTGCTATGTGAAGCTCTTGTTGGATGAGTATAAGTTAGGCACACACACACAAGCAATCCAAGCAATATAAAATACACACAATCAAGCCAAGCATATAAGAATGAATAGCAATATGAATAAATGTAAGGCAATATGAAATATGCACAATACAAGCAAATATGATATGATATGAATATGATGCTTTGCACAAATATAAGAGAGAGAGTTAGAGAGACAATGGATCAATACGCAAACACTAAGATTTGTTTCGAGGTTCGAGCACCTTGCTCTACATCCCCGCCTACACCACCGTGTAGGATTTTCACTATCTCAACTCCCACCGAGGGAACCTCTACCAAAGAGGATTTCTTACAACTCTAGGAGTACCTAACTCCTCTCTCAATACAACCTCCACCGAGGCCAACAACAACCAACAACAACACCTCTACCAAAGAGGCTCACAACCAATCTCAATCACCTCACACTTGAGGGATACAAACCAATCACCCGATCACCTCTACCTAAGAGGGATACAACAAGAATAAGGGTGTACAACTTAGAGGTTACAAACAACAACCTCAAAACTCTCTCTTTCTTTCTTTTTCCACAAAACAAAGATCCTAATAGTTTAGAATAGTATGATATAGCTCAAGTGTGGAATCAAAGTGTTTTTGGAAACAAGCAACAAAGAAAAACTACTTGGGAAATCTTTTGTATAAGATAGAAAATGAAATACCAAATCAAAATCCCAAAACCTAGTTTTCTTTGATTTTCCAAAAACCCAAAACAAATAAGATGAAATCTTTTTGGCTTAAAAAAAACCTTTTAAAACTCTTTTAAACACTAGAGAAAGTCTGGAATTTTTAGCTCTAAAAATCTTAGCCAAAACAATGGAGAAATGGGGTATATATAGCCCCTAGGAAAAACTAGCCGTTAGGCTGATGTGGCAGCCTGACAGGCCACCGGTCGACCGGTCCGGTCGACCGCCAACGGTCAGAATTATGACCGTTGGGCAACAGCGGTCGACCGGCCCGGTCGACCGATAAAACCCGAGAGCAGAGCTCTCAACTCGGTCGACCGGCTCGGTCGACCGTCCACTGTGCCTAACAGACGTGCACGTCTGTGCACGTCGGTCGACCGGATCGGTCGACCGGCCCTTGGTGCGGTCGACCGTCCCGGTCGGCCGACCAGCCTGTCAGCACAAAACCAGGTCAGAAAAATTTGGAAAAATATTTTCTAAAAAATCTTTTATCTCTTTTAAAAAAACCATAAAAATTGTTTTATCATTTTATGTTGAAACATAAACATGTGATAAAAATTTCAAGACAATATATCAACATATCAATTCATTTTTGTGTCTTGCCAATTTTATCAAAAACAAAACTTGTATTTTATCAAACTAGAATTTTCCAAAACATGAATAGGATAGTCAAAATAAGTTTGTCTAGCAAGTTTAAACCATGTATGTATATCTAGAACATATCTAATATACATAGGTATAAGGTAAACTTGTTTTGATCTATTATTCATGAAAACCAAAAACCAAATCATGAAACGTGTGTGTTTTGTGCACTTGAGCAAATCAACTAAACTAAGCTTTACAAATGGATCTAAAAACTCTATCTAAACTAGGATACCTAAGTCTTCTTGACGATCTTCATCTTCAAGTAGACTTGCTCCAAAACTCCGTGATTCTCCAAGTGCAAAAGTATGATCTTTAAGTTTTGGCACCGGAATCATCATGAATAGCTTCTAATCATCTTGTTGAAGCTAATCACCAACCTAATATCCTGTTAATGATCTGAAACTTAGAAACACAAGAATATTAGTAAACATAACTACATGAGTGTTGATCATCATCAAAACTAGAGTGGAAGGCCATTGGGCCAACACATGTAACTCATTTACAACTGTAAAAGATTTTACCAATTACGACTTACGAATTTCGGCCAGTTACGACAACCAAACAGGTCCTTAGTAGCCAAACCTCTAGATCCTTCACTTGTCATAAAATCTGCCGGTGTATTCCCTTCTCGAAAATATGTGTCACCGCTAATTTCCTTAAATTTTTTATTGAGAACTCAAATAGCACTGACTGAACTAGAAAAGTGCACGTGTCATGCACGTGAAGTCTTTTTCAAATTTGAGCAATCCCTAATTAAATATGGAGATCTATTTTAAATTTATATGTGACTTATTTATTTAGAAAATTTTATATACATCTATTAAACATAAGATATTACTATTTCAAAAACAAATAAAGAACAACTAATTATCTATGAAGAATATAATATTCAATGAGAACTAAAGAAAAGAAGAAAAATCTTTTAAAAAGGAAAAGGAAGAGTTTAAAAAATAGAATAGAATCATAATAAAATAATAAAAAATAAAAAATTTATAAAAAGAAGAAATAAAAAGAAGTAGAAAAAATCTAAAAAAGTAAGAAAACATAAAAAAATAAAAAAAGTTGGAATAAAATGAAAAAAATTGAAAATTGAAAAGAAATGTAAAAAAAAACTAGAAAATAAAGCGAACTAATAATTTAAAAATTATGTAGAGTAGAATTGGAAAAAAGTCAAAAAAAATGGATAAAAATAAAATATCAAAACATATTAAAAAAATCTAGAAGAAAACAAAAGACAGATCAAAGAATAAAGTAACAAATTCAAAAGGAAAAATACCTAGAAAAGAAAAGAAAAGAAATAGAAGAGAATAAAGTAAAAAAGAATAGATGAAAGTAAAAAAAAAAAAAGAAATGAAAAAAGTAAAAAATAAAAAGTAGAACAAAATCATAAACAAGAAAAATGGAAGAAAAAGAAAACGAAAATTGTTAAAAAGTTGGAAAGAAAAAAGAAAGGATAGAATTGGAGAGAGAAAAAGAAAGAGTCAAGAAAATGTGAAAAGAAAGAATAAAAAAGAAATAAACATTTAGAATATAAAAACAAAAAATACAAGAAAAAAATAAAAGTAAATAAAAAAATACAAAAAGAAATTTTTTAAAGTAAAGAAAGAAAAATTATAAAAATAAAAAGAAATAGAGAGAAAAATAAGGAATCAATTGAAAAAAAAATGAAAAAGGAGGAATCGAGTAAAAAGTTGAACATATTCAAAAACTTTAAAGAGTAAATCTAAAATGGAAAAAAAGGAACCTAAACGAACATAAAAAAGTAAACAAGAAAAATAATTTTGAAATTGAAAATAAAAATTAAAAAATGAAACAAAAGAAAGAACAATAAAGTCGAATAGAATATGAAAAGAAAAAAAACGAAAACTTGGGAAATGTGAAAGAAAAGAATTGAGAAAAAAACAAAGGAAGAAAAAGAGTAAAAAAAATCTCCAAAAGTGGAAAGTAAAATTATGGAAATAAAAGAAGCATAATATAAACCAACTAAAGAAAATAAAATTTAATGAAAAATAAAGAAAAGAGAAAAGCAGTATAAAATAAAAAAGGAAAAGAACAAAATTATAAAATAGAACAAAATCGAAAATTAAAAAACATGAGATAAAATTAAAAATATAAAATCAATTAAAAAATAAAATAAAAAATAAAAAATTTAGAAAATAAAATTAAAGGATAAGAAATTATTAAAAAACTTGAAGATAAAAAGAAATAATTAAACAGTAGAATAATATCTCAAAAAGAAGTAAAAAAATTTTAAAAAAGAAATGAGAAGAAAAATTTTCTAGAATAAAACGAGAGCAAATGAAAAAAACAACAAGAAAGAGTCGAAAAGGACACATAAAAAATCATGACAAAAGCAAAAAAATTTAAAAATACATAGAAAAAAGTCAAGGAAAACCATGAAGAAAAATGATAAAAAATGTAAAAAAAGTAAAAAAGAAATATAGAAGAAAAAAAGTCTAATAAATATAACTAAAAAACTTCAAATGGGAATATTCAAAAAAAATAAAAGAAAGAAAATGAAAAACATAAGTTAAAAAATAGATGCAAGAAAGAGAAAAGAAAAAAATATTAAAAAGTGGATAAAAATCATAAAAAAAACAATGATAAAAAAAAAAAAGAAATTCTAAAAAAATTGCAAAGAGAAAGAAAAGATAGAAACAAAATTAGAGGAAAGAAAAAGAGTGGAGAAAATGTAAAAGAAAGAAGAATAAATAAGTAAATAATTTCGAAAGTAAAGAAAAAAGAATTAGAAAATTAAAAATAAAAATGGATAAAAAATAAGAACAAGTAAAAAAAAAAGTTTTGAATTAGGATGTGAATCAAATAAAAAGTTGAACAATATTCACAAACTTTAAGAATTAAAAAGAATCTGAAAAAATATGAGTAGTCTTGTATTTCCCATATCAAAATCAAACAAAATCCAATTAATAATTTGATCAATTTTCCAATTCAGATGATCAAGTATTAAAGTAGAAGAATTCTTTTTTTCTTTGTTATTTGATATTGAGTTATGGGATATATCATATTCAAAAATGAGTTGTGACAACCTTTGTCATGAAAAAAATTGGAAAAAGAAAAAAAATTAACAAAAGATTTAGACCCCAGAATTAATTAAAGAATTTTGTATCTTTTTGACAGTGGAAAAAAATAATTGACTACGTTTTTGCTAATTTTAATAAAAAATAGCCTAACTAATATGATCTTTTATTCCGCACAACATATGATCCACAAATAATATTCAAACATCATTAAATATAATATGTTGTGAAATATCAAATATGAGCCAGATACAAAAACAATATAAGAATGACAAAGTAGCCTGGAGCTATAATTAAGTATATTAACCCTTAGAAATAATTAACCACTAGATAATAACGTAACTAAAAAATAATATTAGCAAAGGTAAAATACTATTAACCGGTGAGGATTAACTTCTACTTGATCATCTTCTCCTTTATATAATGGCAGTCAACCGAAATCGGAGAAGATCACTCGGTCATCTGATGAGCTTGAGGGAACATTAAAGAGAAAGTTCTATAATTTGAGACATCTAATTCATGTCTAGATGAAAGAGAGATCAGATAGATTTTATTTTACTTTTTTCTTCTTTTTTTTGTTCTTTTACCTTTTTACTTTTTTCCCTTTTCTTTCGTGTGGATGTACAAGGGAGAGGGAAGTTTCTTCTCTTTTTTCTTTTTAAAATAGAGAAATAAGTTCTTTCAATGTTTAGATTGTAGAAAAGAATGAGAATATAGAGTTTTCATAATTTAAGATTCCAATTTGGGGAAAATAGAAACAAAAGTTATAGAGAGAGAACAAAGAGTTTTAATTATAGTGGGACAATAATTAAAATAAAAGTGAATTATGAAAAAAATAAATAGATAGAGGACAAAATTTGGAGACCAGAAAATGTGCACATGTTTTCTATTTGTTTTTAATAAGAGTACAGTAAGTTGTAAATTACAAAGCACAAAGGAAGAACAATTTGGTTGGTTATAAACAGTTCGAATTCCATGATTTACAATTCCTAAATTTGGTCAAAGTTTATGATTTACTGCTTTGAAATTAAAGGATACATCTATATGATGAATTGGAATATCTACTGTCAGATGGAATTAGTTATTGTTGTAGGAATTATTTGTCACGAGTGATCGGACGATTGATCCACACTACAAGTGAGATTAAAGAGTGGGGTGTGTGAGTATGTGATAAGATATGCACAACACACACACACAACACACAGAGAGAGAGAGAGAGAGAGAGAGAGAGAGAGAGAGGATTTTTACGTGAAAACATTTAATTGGAAAAAACCACGGGGAGGAGGAGAGGAATTCACTATAATTCGTAGGTTACTAGAATTATATGAATTGTATGCCAGTCTTAGTGCTGGGCTTAACTAGAGGAAAGAAGATTCCAAAAAGTCCCCCTCACATTGGAGGAGAAGCTTTATTTATGCTTCTAATCTGTATGCATGGAGGTGAATTGTAGGGGTATGATCCTCGTACCTGCATGATCTGCACGTGTCGATTTGTTGTAATGGTCGTGATTACTCCGCTTGATTATTGAGATTGCATGCAAGAAAATCCATCTCTATTTATAACTATCAAGAAAAAGGGCATGACATGTTATGTGAAAGTACACCTAGAGGGGTGAATGGGTGTAATGCTAATCTTATTGTTAATTATATGAAAATGCAATAATTAATAAAATGAATGATGCAAACGGTTAACTCAAATTAAGAAGTGAAGCAGATTCCCTATGAAAAGCTCTAAAACTTCTCCTCTATATTCCTCTAAACAATGAGTTGAGGTGCTAAATTGCCTTCTTGATTAAGAGAGTGAAAACCAACAAATAAATATGATGTAAGAAATGAATAACAAGTGAAAATGAATGTAAAACACAAGTGTAAGTAATGCAAGTAGAGTAGAGCAAGAGAGAAAGCAATCGTAAACACAAATGATTTGTTTCGAGGCTCGAGCATCAAGCTTTACGTCCTCACCTTTACCGCGTGAAGGCTTTCACTTATCCACTAAAGATTTTTTCACAAAGGAACTACAAAGGTCTACACAAGATCAGAGTACATAACTCCAACTCTAAATTCTCTAAATAAGAGGTAGCACAAAGCCAATGAGATTTATAAGCTCTTGGTGACCACAAAATTACAAATAATCCCTTTTACAACTTCCTATAGTATTTGATGTGAGATGGAGCTCAAGAAGTTTGTGCAAGAGAAAGTCAGTTGAGATGAATCAATTTAAGAGCTGAAAACTTGCATAAATTGATTTTGAAATGAGAGCACCTGACGTAAGAAAACTTGAAATCTTTTCTTTTAAATAAACTTGATTTTTCAAATATTTCTCAAAAAAATTCTTAGTAATCCTCTACAAATGAACCATATATATAGACAAATGATAAAATAATGTTAGAAGAGCCTATCAGGTCATTAAGGAAGAGATTAGACTGAGCAAATATACCCATTGGAGAAAAAGTTAAAAACCAGATTTTAAAAAAACTAGTCGTTACTGTAGTATTGACAGAACTTCGATCGACCTGTCGGTCGACCGGTAGTTCAAAGATTTGAACTATCCGTTGACGTTGATCGACCACCCCGGCTGACCGATCTCAACTAGTACCAGTCGGTCAACCGCCCGGTTGACCGCTAGGTTTGCCGGACGGTGGGTCGGTCGCTCGACAAACATGCACGACATGCACAGGCTAAAGCCCCCCGAGATCCGTCGACCGAACTAGCCTAAAAAGTTAAATATAGATAACATTTGAATTTAAACTTATTTTAAAATATTTTATAATAGTTAGAAAAATGTTTTGGCAATACATAGGCTTGAAATAGGTTATATAAATTTGAAAAAATATGAGACATGTATCAAGCACCAACCTTGTAAAATACCAAAGTAAGATAAACTAAATATCAAAATTCGTATTTTGAAAACTTATATTTTGTGTGTATGACCTCTTAAGTATCACCTCTACACACCTTACTTTAAATATTCTATTATCTTACAATTGTACTCTATATCTTCAAGCAATCTTCAAGAGGCTTTCTTCAAAATGTGAATCTTGATCGTCCAAACTCGAATCCTTCCGTTGAGTGATCTTGAGACTAGAATATCTTCTTTTTGAGGAAGAATACACCAACAATGTTCTTAGAACCTGAAATACTTAGAAACACACAAACTTGATTAGTACCGAATAACATCATGTGGTTTATAATCATCAAAATAAAACTAGAGAGTGTACCCTTGGGCCAACAATCTCCCCCTTTTTGATGATGACAAAACATATTAGTTATTAAGGATAGATAAATATAGAAAACTTGGAAAGCTCCCCCTAAAATTATGCTTATTTATCAAGTTCAATCATTTATGACTAAAGAATGTGATAATTTCAAAACAAGTCATGATATGCATATAGGTATAGATATAAAATATGAAAAGCCATGCATAAACATACCAACCTTCATCCTTGCCTCCAACCACCAAATAGGTATGCAACAAAGTAAGGCAGACAAACATGAAATAGAAGTAATAGCAAGTAGTAGTTAATTCATAAATTTCTAACTCATAAATCTCTTCATACCAAATAACTCATAAATCTTCTCCAATTACCAAATGACAACTCATAAATCCCAAATCATAAATCCCCAAATACAAATAACTCATAAATCCCAAATCATAAATCCCATTATACAAATAACTCATAAATCTTCTCCCCCCTTTTTTGTTATATATCAAAAAGGAACTCCAAAAATCAATGAAAACTAATAGATACCAATAGAATGAATTAAAAGTATATTATTGTTGATACCAACTTTATTTTAAAATGAGAAAAATCATACAAGTTTAAAGTAAACAAAAAATCAAACATAAATACCAAAAATTAATGAAAAACTTATGGTTTCATAATGCAAACATTCAATTCACTACAAATAAAAGAAAATCTATTAAAATCAAGTGGTTTAGTAAAATATTCGCTAATTGAAAATTGAAAACAGTTTTGAAACCAACATAGATACCAATTTGCAAAACAATTTTGATACCAATTGAATATATGAGCTATTAAAATATTTTTCTCAAAAAGTAGGGAATAAGATACCAATTAAAATCTAAATCAAGAATTTTTCCCCCTTTTTAAAATAATTGATTGGGAGAGTTCTGTCTTCTCATTTTAAAATACCACAAGTGTACGGTAAGTTTGTAAGTTCACCTAGAGGGGGGTGAATAGGTGATGGCTAATTAATGGTCACTTAATGACTAATAATGCGGAAGCTAAAATAATTATGACCAAATTAAAACTTCTATACTAAACACCACGTATAACCAAAGAGTGTTGCCGAATTTCCCGTGAAGGGCTCTGGACAAACTCCTCTAGATTCCCCTTGAATGGGTTGAGGTGCCGCGTTGGCTCTCTTGGTTGAATACAAGTGTTAGCAACAATCCCACGCAAGTATATCAATATGAGCACAAGGAATATATCATGCATATAAAGGTAAAGACAAGATAAGTAATGCAAGATATAAACAAGGAGATAGAGAGAGAGAAATGGCAATCGCAAACACAAAGAGTTTGTTTCGAGGTTCGAGCACCCTTGCTCTACATCCCCGCCTTCGACACACGAAGGATTTCCACTATGCAAGATCCCAATGGATCTCTCCCCGGTGCCGCAACACCTACAAGCCCTCGGACTCTCTAGTCCCGTACACACCGCAAGCCCCACAAGCTTGCCGAGGCTGCACCTCGAACCAAAGAGTTCACAACCGAACTCCAAACCACCATGAGCACACTTGCCCGTCTCCTCAAAGAACAAATGAAGTCTTTGGTGATCACAACACTTTGATCACCTAAAAACAATCTCACTACAACACTCCTATAGGTAGATATAGTAATGGAAAGCTCAAGTGTTTGTGTGAGAAAACAAGGATGAAAGTTATGGTGAAAAACTCAAGAATTCTCTTTTAACACACTCTAAATAAAACTCCCTTATTGATTGAAAGTATTAGCTCTCTATTTTGTGGAGAAAAACTCTTCTGAGAGAATAGGAAAAACTGGCTCTAAAGGTCTCCAAAATCTTGGCTCAAAATAATGACCAAACCTCCAAATTTATAGGCCAGAAAAATATAGCCGTTGGGGTCTGTCAGGCCTGCCGGTCGACCCGAGTGGTCGACCGCCAACGGTCAGAAATCCGACCGTTGGAGCCACGGTCAACCACCCAGATCGACCGAGCCACTGGAGCAGAGAGTAGAACTCTCTGTCGGTCGACCCGTTCGGTCGGCCGAAATTTCCAGAGAGCAGAGCTCTCTAGAGCGATCGACCCGTACGGTCGGCCATCCTCCAGTGCACAAAGGCGTGCACGTCTGTGCACATCGGTCGACCCAACCGGTCGACCGACTTCAGAGTTAGTCGACTATAAAGGAAGCAAGTCGACTTATCTGAAGCCTGAAACAGAAAACTGGGATTAAAAAGTTTGTCTTTTTGGCTCAAATAAAATCCCATAAATACATAGAAATACTACAAAAATAGTTTTTCCAATATACTTTGATATACAAAGCTTGCACAAAATCAAGGCATGTTATAAAAGATTGGACTATTTTTGTAACTTGAAAATATTTGGCTCATGATAAAACTGTTTTTCCAAAACAATAATTTTTCAACACATGTTTTTCCAAATCTTCATCAAATACAAAAACAAGATATACTTTTAAAGCATAGTGTGTATGGATATGATCCACTATAGAATCAAGATTAAATATCTATGATTTTGACAATAAGCATAAACTTGGTTTTGGTTGAAAGATGTAAACATGAACACCAAAAACCAAACATGTATTTTTCTAAAAGAAAATCTTTTGTAAAAAACAAAACTATCAAGAGTGTGTGTGTGATAAATACTTAAGCAATCCACCAACTATTCTATCATTTACATTTTATCTAAACAAACTAAAATCTTATACCTAGACACAAGTCTTGATCTTGAAGTCTTCCCTTGAAGTCTTCTCATCATCTTGACTTGATCCAAGCTTGATCCAAAAGCTCCTTTGATCACACCGTGCTAGCTCCAAATCTTGACATTTTATCCTTTGTTGAGCTATGCACCTACTAAGATCTTGATAATGAATCTATCACTAATTAAACACAAGATCATTAGTAAACATAACTTCATGAGTTGATCATCATCAAAACTAGGGTGATAGGCCTTTGGGCCAACAATCTCCCCATTTTTGATGATGACAAAACTCATGAAGTTATATATGCATGGACTAAAGTAAAGCCTCAAAGAAGCTCCCCCTTAACTCATGCATACCAAATAAACAATAATATATGACATTGAAGCTCATAAACATGTATGCAATGTATGGAGATAAAACATGAAATCCTTTTTCTCCTAGTTGCAATACAAACATATATGCATAACTAACAAGGAAGACAAATACTTCTCCCCCTTAAGCAATGAAAACAAGCATATAAACTCAAATACTTCTCCCCCTTTCTGTCACTCATCAACAAAGGGTTCAAAGTAAAATCAAATCAAACAAATTTTACTCCCCCTTTTTGTCAAAAACAAAGAGATCAAGAAGGGGTAATACAAATCAATCAATAAAGATTTATATGCGATATACATTCATGAAGAGGAAGACGTTAAGTTAGCTTCCCTACACATATACATTACATGAAAGAGGGATGACAAGCCCTAACTCACATAACACATATTATGTAATGCATAAGAGGAGATGTGAAGCTCCTCCTACACACGTATATCATATAAAGAAGAGTTGTCAAGCTCCTCAATTTATAATATACTCAACATGAATCCATATGTAAGAGAGATGTTAAGCTCTCCTTGCATATAGGAAATACAAATCAAACATTTTGAATTTTTCTTTAAAAGTTTGAACTTTCTTAATAAAACACATTTTAAGATATCAAATCAACATATTTTAATTTTTTATTTTGATATCAATTTTGAAAACATATTGCATAAGCTTTAAGAATTACCAATTGTAAGTTGAATTAAGCTTAGCGTATACATTGTGCGTTAAGAACAATTGATTCACTCTCTTAAAGCACAAAAGATCACATGTATGAAAAGATAATACCAATAGAAATTGATATAATTTAAATTTGAAAGCATTCATACATACAATCAAAATATGAGTATATAAAAATCATATTGATACCAATTGAAAATATCCAATGATACCAATTGAAAAGTAAGCTTATCATATACTCTACTATATGAAGAATTTGCACTAGTTAATATGAAAATGTTTTAAAAACTAGTACGGAATCCTTCAAGCAAGGAATAAAGCAAAAATGTCAATTAATCTCAATATTCTTTTAAATCATGAAGACATGAAAATCATCACACATTTTTTTATTAAAAACAAAATTTATATTTCAAGATATATGTATGTTTTGACAACACAATAGGTATACATACATATCTCTTAAACACAATTGAGTCCATATAAATAGATTTACATTAAAGGCAAATGACTCAAGAGGTATACATGTATATCTTAAAGTTTGGCAAAATACACATATACATGAAATGAAAACAAATGATCATAAATCAAATCCAAAAAGTGGGAATACAAGTTTAAAAATGTATGTATCATCAAACCAAGCAATACAAGCACATTTCATGGGTTCAAATAAGCATTCAAGTACAAATATAAATAGATTTATTTGTGGTTCACGATATGTACAAGTATAAATCCTAGTGTTGATAAAAACTAACATATAAACTAATATTCAAATCATGAAGCATCAAATTTTGAGAAAAAAAGAATCATGTGTCAATCTCAAAAACTATTTGAAGAATAAATAACTAGTATAAATTGTTTTTTAAAAAAAATTAGTTAAACATCCTTCAAATATATCAAATCTTATGTTTTTCATAAACATAACTAGACACACAAACATTTAAGCACTCATGGTCTATAAGGCTCAAAAATGATTTTAACAAAAAAATGTGAGTGTTAAACGATCATGTAACTAGCATTTTTATGAAAATAGTCAATGAAGTTCAAAAAGATCATAAGTCACAATTTTTTTTTAAACAATTCAACTCAAAATCATTTTTCATAAAATCACTAATCTTCATGGTATATGTTGTTGGCCTAAAAGGTTACACTCTCCATTTATTGAGTTTTGATGATGACAAATCAAATTAGTGCTATTTTGGTACTAATGAGTTTGTTTAAGATAAGTTTCAGGTTAGTACCATATTTGGAGGCCATTGCTTAGCTATTGCAACAACTTCTAGGTTTCATGAAGCAAAGAAGGCATATTGCATATCAAGGAAAGAACATAGAAGAAGGGGCTCTAGCAAGGCATAGCATGGCTCAAGACTTGAAGATTGCTCAACAAGATTTGTTTTTAGTTTTATAGGTTTAGAATTTTGTTAAAGAATGATGGATAGGTTTGAAGCTCAATCACACACGCATTTAGCGCACTTAGTTTTGCATTTAGTTTTAGATTAGCACTAACACTTATTCACCCCCTCTAGGTGTTCCCTTTTCAATTGGTATCAGAGCCAAGTGCTCTGATTTTGGGTCTAACAACCTAGAGTTAAAGATCCTTATTTTAGGCTAATCTTGTTTGCATTTGCTTGCTTGCACACATTTAGTTTACCATGGCTTTCATGACCCCACCTATGTTTGACCCTTCCAACATTCATGTTTGGAAGATTAGGATGACCGTTTATTTACAAACCCTAGGTCATAAAGTTTATCTTGCCATTACCAAGAAATCCTTCCTTAGTGATAGCAATCATATAGGGGCCAATGCACAAGCCCTAGAGGCCATTAGAAGCACTTTATCTAAAGATTATCTTTTACGTGTTTCTAACATTGATTCCTTTTGTAGTGTGGAATATGTTAACAACCACCAACACCTCCAAGTTTCAAGTCCAAATCCAACAAGAAGAGGAATCTAGTGGAGAATCCGAACCGCAATAATGCTATATGGTCCAAGGGAATGACTCCCTTGAGGTACACTCGGAAACTCAACTAGATAGTAATGATTGCACTAGTTCTTCATGTGATAATTATGATGCCCATACTTTGAATGAAGAACTTTCTATTGTGTGTGAAAAATTAATAGAAAAGTATAAGATTTTGAAAAAGAAAAGTCTAGAAATTGAAAAAGAAAATAAGAGTTTACATTCTAGACTTGATGTTGTCTTGCAAGAGAAAGAGGAGATTGCTAATGAGAGGGATTCATTAAAATCTCAACTTGATCTTGCACTTAAAGAAAATAACTTTTTGAAGTTTAAAAATGATTGCCATGCTATTTTGAAGAAAAATGAAAATTTGTCTTCAAAAGTTGATTTTGTTTTAAAAGAAATGATTCTTTGAAAATTAAGATTGCTTCAATTTCTAAAGATTTAGAAATGTGTTTAAAGAAAAATGAAGTTTTGAAAAATAAGATTGATGAACATGTTTGCCATGCTATGGTAGTTTCACCTAGATCACCCCTTGCATGCTCCACTTCTTCTATGATTAAAAATGATATAAATATGTTGAAGAAGAAAATGGATTGTTTGGGCTCCACTATGAGCCAATGTGCTAAGAATCATACACGGTTGGAAACCTTGGTTCGAAAGAAACAAGTTTCATCATTTATGCATGCACACCCTCCACGGCATACACATGCTCCACACGGACACCATCAACACATGTATGCTCATGTGTACACATGTACACATTGTGGCCGAAAAGGTCATCTTGCTAAATTTTGTTATGATAGATTAAATGTTTCAAATTTAGCAAAGAAATTTGTTTGGGTTAGGGAAGGGACTAACCCCCATGGACTCAACAAGATGTGGGTACCAAAGACTACCCCTCCTATTGTTTTTGATGTAGGTGTGGGCTCTCACATGACGTGAGAGTGATGACACCTTGGAGTGGATGCGTTCCGTGCTTAAAGGAGATTAAATGGATGCATCACTTTCAAGGGAAGATTTGGTGGAGATGACTACCATGTTTTGGAGACAAGGAGAGTTGCCTTCTAGGTTTTGGTAACAACTCTTAACTCCTTATTATTATTTACATACCTTCATATTGATGTTTTATAGCATGTTTTCATTGTCTATGGATTAGTGTGTAAATATCACATTTATTAGATCCTTGACATACATGTATAGTATTTGAGACACACATGCTTGCATGAACCCATACTTAGTGTTCTCACTTTTGTTTAACCTATAATGTACATCATGAATCTAATACATGTGAATTTACATAGTAATCACGTCTTAGTTTTATCATGATGATTTTTATCTTGTTTTTGATGCTTCATGTTAAGATTACTTGTTTAGATGTTAGTTTTCATTAAGACTAGTTATATACTTGTTCATACAATGGGCGACAAATAATTTATATATAGTTGGGCTTGATTGCTTATTTGAACCCATTAGATGTGCTAGTATAGTCTAGTTTTGATGATTCATATATTTCAAACTTGTATTCCTTTTTGATTTGTTTTATGTGTATAAGTTTTCAATTCATGTATATGTGTATTTTGCCAAACTTTAAGATATACATGTATACCCCTTGAGTCATTTGCCTTTCATGCAAATCTATATATGGACTCAATTGTGTTTAGGGATATGTATGTATAGTTATTGTGTTAACAATTCATACATATACCTTGAAATGAAATTTGTTTTGATGAAGATTTAGATTTTCTTGATTTTGTGTTTAATTGTTTAACTTCATGTATATGTCTATCTTGTCCAAACTATTACATATACATGTTTATCCTTTTTGAGCCACGTGCCTTAATGCATATATTTTGTGGACTCGTTGTGTTTTGGATATGTATGTATACTTTATTTTGTATTAGACATACATATGCCATGAAGGTTAAATAAGTTTTAATGATTTTCGTGTTTTCTTGTTTTAAGGAATAATTGAGCTTAATGAAAAATTTTCATGATTATGATATTCACACTTTATATGTACACTCACTTTTATTGATTACTCATGTTTTGTTTTCATGAGTCAAAATTATGCTTAATTGGATTAGAGTGTTGATTATCATGTGGATTTCATGTTTTATGAAAATTATTTTTAGTTTATTCCTTGCTTGAAGGATTTCGCACTAGTTAACTAGTTTTTCATTTTGACTAGTTCGTATTCTTCAATTTGGTAGTGATTTTCAAACAAAACTACATTTTCAAATCTATTTTTGAAAACCCCTACCATCTATGGGAGGTTGGATGGGAGATCATGGTCATGTATACTTTAAAATGAAAATCATTTAAAACTTGAACCTTGATTGGGTGGATTAGATTATATGAGTTATACCATGCTTTTATTGTTATGTCAATTGGTATCATTGAACTCTTTCAATTGGTATCATTTTGATCTTTGTGTATACTCATATGTTTATTGTGTATGTATATTTTCAATTGGTATCATCTATTGGTGATTGGTACTCATTCTATTTCATACACATACACTTGTTTTATTTGTGCTTAAGATATAAATTTTTCACAAAATCTTGTTTATGCTAGTGCTTGAGTTTCAATTTTGTTTCAATTGATTTCTTTTAAATTGGTATCAAGCCCATGCATCCTTTAGTTGGTATTTCATAAAGGGGGAGAAAATTTAATTTTGTATTTCAATTGGTGATTTTCATATGTATGATTAATCCAATCCTAACAATACACATACATATCCCAAATATAAAAGAGTCTTTTAATAATGTTTGCATGAAGGCAAGAGACTCACGGGTATACATGTATATTTATTAGATTTGAATTAATAATACATATACATGAAGTAAAGCATAAAAATAAGGCAAAACATGTATAAATGAGAATCATCAAAACTAGACTATACATATGCATATAGTGGATACAAATGAGCATGAAGTTCAAATATATATGAATCAATTGTAATTCACTATTTGTACATGTATACATGCAAGTTTTGATAAAATCTACATTTAAACTAGTTCATACCACATGAAGCACAATAAATCATAAAACATGAACATGCTATGAATATCATGAATGAACAAGTATGAACATAAATAAAATGGGAGTTTAGAGATTATTACCAACTCCAAAGCTCCATAACATGGTGGTTGTCCCACCAAAACTCCTTGATAGTGATGCATCCCAAAAGTATATCCATCATGTCCAAGTGCATTCACTACCAAGGCACCAATCCTCTCACGTCTTGTGAGAGCCCTCACCTACATCAAAAGTAAAAGGTGGGGGTTTTGGTACCCATATTTTCTTGGGTCCTTTGGGGTTAGTCTTGTAAGGAACCCAAAAATTCTTATTCTTAGCAAAATTAAAATGATCTAATCTATCATAACAATATTTTGCTAAATAGCCTTTGCGGCCACAATATGTACATACGTACACCTTAGTATGCTTATGTGTAGGAGTGTGATCATATTGTGCAACATAAGCAAATGCATGGTTATGATGTGCATGAATGTGTGGAGTTTGTTTCTTTGAAAACATTGACTCCAACCTAGAATGATTAAAAGCACAAGAGTTCAAAGTTGAACTCAAACCATCCATTTTAATTTTCAAATCTTTAATCTCATTAGTGGTGGCATGAAAAGCATGATGAGATAAATAATCATTTTTCTTTTTCTTATTACAAACATCTTTTTTTTCTTTTTCACAAATTTTTCTTTTCAAAGATTTATTTTCTTGAAAAACAACTTCTCTTTGTTTTTCCACCAAATCAACTTTATTTTTCAAAGTAGTGTTCCCTTCACATAAATCATTCAATTTTGAAAGCAAGGAAACATTCTCATTTTTCAAATCTTCATTTTCTTTTTCTAAGCATGCAATCTTAGATTTGAAAGAATCATTTTCTTTATACATGCAATCAAAATTCTTTTTCAAGTTTTTGTTGTCTTTTCTAAACATGCAATGTTAGATTTAAATGAATCTTGTTCTATATGCATGCAAGCAATGTTCTTTTTCAAATTTTTATTTTCTTTCTTAATCATGTCATACTTTTCAAGCAATAGATGACAAAAAGTAGATAGCTCATCATATGACATGTCTACATCCTCATCCTCGGATTCGGTAGTTACCTCAAGGGGGTTATCCCCTTGGACCATATAGCATACGTTGGAGATGTCGCTTCCAACGTCCGAATCGCTCCCGGCATAATATAGATCCTTTTCGCCAAGGGAGGTGATGATGTTCCAAGGTACAAAAGCCGAATCAACATTAGAAACCCTAGAAAGATATTCATCATTTAGGGTACATTTAAGAGCATGAAGGGCTTTTTCATTAGCCTCAATGTACTTGCTATTATTAATATATGAATCATTAGTGGTAGCAAGATAAATATGAATGCCTAAGGCCTTGAGGTACAATGACATCTTAACCTTCCAAATTTGGATGTTAAGAATGTCAAAGGTGTGTGGTGACATGAACTCCATGGTGTGTGTACAAATATTGTGATTAGCCTAAAATGAGGATCTTTAACTCTAGGTTGTTAGACCCAAATCAGAGTATCAAGCTCTGATACCAATTGTAAGTTCACCTAGAGGGGAGTGAATAGGTGATGGCTAATCTAATGGTCACTTAATGCCTAATAATGCGGAAGCTAAAACAATTATGACCAAATTAAAACTTCTACACTAAACACCACGTATAACCAAAGAGTGTTGCCGAATTCCCCGTGAAGGGCTCTGGACAAACTCCTCTAGATTCCCCTTGAATGGGTTGAGGTGCCGCGTTGGCTCTCTTGGTTGAATACAAGTGTTAGCAACAATCCCACGCAAGTATATCAATATGAGCACAAGGAATATATCATGCATATAAAGGTAAAGACAAGATAAGTAATGCAAGATATAAACAAGGAGATAGAGAGAGAGAAATGGCAATCGCAAACACAAAGGGTTTGTTTCGAGGTTCGAGCACCCTTGCTCTACATCCCCACCTTCGACACACGAAGGACTTCCACTATGCAAGATCCCAATGGATCTCTCCCCGGTGCCGCAACACCTACAAGCCCTCGGACTCTCTAGTCCCGTACACACCGCAAGCCCCACAAGCTTGCCGAGGCTGCACCTCGAACCAAAGAGTTCACAACCGAACTCCAAACCACCACGAGCACACTTGCCCGTCTCCTTAAAGAACAAATGAAGTCTTTGGTGATCACAACACTTTGATCACCTAAAAACAATCTCACTACAACACTCATATAGGTAGATATAGCAATGGAAAGCTCAAGTGCTTGTGTGAGAAAACAAGGATGAAAGCTATGGTGAAAAACTCAAGAATTCTCTTTTTAACACACTCTAAATAAAACTCCCTTATTGATTGGAAGTATTAGCTCTCTATTTTGTGGAGAAAAACTCTTCTGAGAGAATAGGAAAAACTGGCTCTAAAGGTCTCCAAAATCTTGGCTCAAAACAATGACCAAACCCCTAAATTTATAGGCCAGAAAAATATAGCCGTTGGGGTCTATCAGGCCTACCGGTCGACTCGAGCGGTCGACCGCCAACGGTCAGAAATCCGACCGTTGGAGCCACGGTCGACCGTCCGGGTCGACTGAGCCACTGGAGCAGAGAGTAGAACTCTCTGTCGGTCGACCCGTTCTGTCGGCTGAAATTTCCAGAGAGCAGAGCTCTCTGGAGCGGTCGACCCGTACGGTCGGCCGTCCTCCAGTGTACAAAGGCGTGCACGTCTGTGCATGTCGGTCGACCCAACCGGTCGACCGACTTCAGAGTTAGTCGACTATAAAGGAAGCAAGTCGACTTATCTGAAGCCTGAAACAGAAAATTGGGATTAAAAAGTTTATCTTTTTGGCTCAAATAAAATCCCATAAATACATAGAAATTCTACAAAAATAGTTTTACCAATATACTTTGATATACAAACATGCTTGCACAAAATCAAGGCATGTTATAAAAGATTGGACTATTTTTGTAACTTGGAAATATTTGGCTCATGATAAAAACTGTTTTTCCAAAACAATAATTTTCCAACACATGTTTTTCCAAATCTTCATCAAATACAAAAACGAGATATACTTTTAAAGCATAGTGTGTATGGATATGATCCACTACACAATCAAGATTAAATATCTATGATTTTGACAATAAGCATAAACTTGGTTTTGGTTGAAAGATGTAAACATGAATACCAAAAATCAAACATGTATTTTTCTAAAAGAAAATCTTTTGTAAAAAATAAAACTATCAAGAGTGTGTGTGTGATAAATACTTGAGCAATCCACCAACTATTGTATCATTTACATTTTATCTAAAACAAACTAAAATCTTATACCTAGATACAAGTCTTGATCTTGAAGTCTTCCCTTGAAGTCTTCTCATCATCTTGACTTGGTCCAAGCTTGATCCAAAAGCTCCTTAGATCACACCGTGCTAGCTCCAAATCTTGACATTTTATCCTTTGTTGAGCTATGCACCTACTAAGATCTTGATGATGAATCTGTCACTAATTAAACACAAGATCATTAGTAAACATAACTTCATGAGTTGATCATCATCAAAACTAGGGTGATAGGCCTTTGGGCCAACAAAGTTGTTGTAGCACTTGAGGATCGGTCCACAGTGAAGGTATTTCTAAATGGTCCTAACACAAATTGGGTGAATTGGGTAAAAAGTTTAAAAAGTTGATGTGAACTAGTTTGTCAAAGAGAATGATCATGCACCTAGGGTTGAATCCCTTAGACTACTGTTCATATGGTGGTATTTATCTCTCAACTAAATGATTTACACAATAATAAGTTCATGTTTCAAATGGTATAAAATCTTAGAACTGTAGTCCAAAGCACAAGTCCATCAAAGTACTATAATAAAATTTAAAGCAATCAATAAGAAGAACATTAAGCATGGAATATCGATTATTTAAATATATCTTGTCAAATTTTCAAAATATGTAGCAATTAATTTCATTGATTAAAAATCAATTAATGTGTTTTTTATATTTTATCTGAGAAATTTAAAAGGAGCTTAGGTTCATCCCCTAAGCACATGAAAGAATCTAGCCACTCATGATGTAATCAACTACAGTATAATCTAATAAATAAATTAAACTCAAAATAATTAAAGTAGTTAAAATAACCAACTAAAACTGATTAAATAAATAGAATGAACTAAACTAATACTAATTAACAAAACAAATTTAACCTAAACTTTTACCTCCTATCAAAACAAAGAGCGCCCTCTTCTTTTATGCGTGGACCCCACATGCGGACCCACCCGGGTCCTCACTCGCGCCAGGATGCGAAAATGGGGAAAGCAAAACATGACCTGCTTTGCTCGTGTTGATGATTTTTGCAAGTGATTGAAGATTACTTGACATGGTCAAGGCAGTGGGACGTGGGCCTGGTTTGCGTGCTGTAGGAAGATGAGCACGTCTTCTCGGGCGTGGTGACCAAGGTAGTTGCCTTCTGTGTTTCTTTGCAGCCCACTAAACCAGAACAATGAAAAGCAACCACAATCCAATGATATGCAAAGCATTCAGCAACTGCAGTGAAGACGAATTTCAATCAAAGTTTAATGTTGGGAAAAAACGAATATTTTTTCTAAATAAAAGAAATCTGGCCTTAGAGTTTGGCTATTTTACATAAAAGTTTACAAAAATTATTTAATTACACAGAAAAGCTATTTCATGTTAAATTACATTTAAGCCCTCTTGACTTTACAAAATTGCGTTTTCATCTCAACTTACTTCAAATTGACTGTAGATTTATTTGATACTCATTTTGAGAGTGGTAGAGCAGTAGTGGCAGTGCCAAGCATCCTATCTCTCTTTCAATCTCCTGTTGCATGCTTTTGTTGTCTAGTCTTCTTCTAATAATTTTGTCTGCAAAACATTACTAAAAATACTCGAGTAGCATTATTTATAAACAAATAATAGATGAATATGGGCATGAAAATGTAACAAAATTGTGTTGATCAACATTCACAAATCTAATGCATAAGTTTTGAAAAGTGATGATATCAATTGAAGGTGATACCAATTTATACATTAAAGTATATTCAAGCCATGCAAAAAGAAGACTGTACTAAAATATGCACGGAACATGCACGAAACATGCACAATCAACCAAATCATATATATGTATGTATGTCAATTGAAATACCATTCATAATAAGGGCATACATATATAGATAAATAAGAATGAGTATACAAAATCAATTATCATGAGAATCATATGTATAACTCATTGAAATTATCAACCTACATGCACATGTCAAGAAATAATCATTTAAGCAAAATAAGGTATGATCACCTAACCAACCTCTCACTTAGGGTGAAAATTTTCAAAAATAATTTGAAAATAATTGAGTAGCTACAAAGCATCACCATGTGAAAAATAAAAGGATTAATTTTAAAATAATTTTAAAAAATTAGTTCAATTAATTTAAACAAGAAACTACATCAAATAGATCTCATGAAACATATATAACACACAAGAATCGTCAATCAAAATCTATATAGCACACGCAAGCTCATGAATATAAAATCATGAGTAAACACAAAGGTGAGCACACAAGAATCATGTAATAACACGTTCACAAAAATAATACATTATGGCTCTAAAGAAATCATCATAACTCAAATGAATTTTTTTTTCAAATTATTGACATATTAAAACTAGATTTGAAGACATAAAAATCATGAAAATTCTTTTTCACAAAATTACATCATGATTAGTGGAAGTAAAATCTCAAATCATCAAACATTTTCACCATTATGTTATATAAGAAGCACATGAGATAATTCTTCAAGATATATATACACTTTATTAAAACTAAAGCATACATATATATCCAAACACGAATTGAGTCCACAATAGAGTATATAAGATATAAAGTGAGTGACTTAAGGATACTACATGTATATCTTATAGTTTTAGTAAGGTTTACACATACATAAAACAAAAATCAATGAAAAATAATCTTATAGAATATCGTGCACGTTACAAAAAAATGCATTATAAATCGAATATATACGCAAATGTAAGAATCATCAAAACTAACATAAACACATATAGTTAAACCACAAATGAGTTCACATAAGATATGAATCATGTTAAGCATAAGGGTGTATCTCAAAAGCTATATATGCATATCACAAGTTCTAATAAACTTTACATTTAAACACATGTAAATCAAAACATGCAAACAATGATATGCTAAAATTCATCAATAGGAAGCATACAGAATCAATATAAGTAGAGGATAGAGATAGTTACCAACATCGGTAGGGCTAATTTCTATTTCTCCAAAAGTAGGTGGTCCTCCCACCTAAACTCCTTGATAGAGATGCATCTATGGATATGGTACATTAAGCTCCGACTGCATTCACTACCAAGGCACCAAGCCTCTCACATTTTGTGAGGGCCCACACCTACATCAAAGACAATCGGTGTGGATTTTAATACCCAAACTTTCTTGAGTCCTTGAGGGTTAGTATCATTGCGAACCCAAACATTTTTACATGCAAATTTTGAAGAATTTAATTTCTCATAATAAAATTTTGCAGGTGACCTTTACTGTCACAATGTGTACAAGTGTACACTCTAGCATACATGGTGGCATGTGTGTGAACATGGTGTGCATGTGGTGTATGCCATGGAGGGTGTGCATGAACATGTGGAGTTTGTTTCTTTTGAAACATGACTCCAATTTAGTATGGTTAAAAACACATTGGCTTAAAATGGAGCTCAAACAATTAATATTTTTTTTAAAACACAAATATCATTTTTAATAATGGAAGAGGAAATAGAACTAGTATGAGAAATAAAATTCTTTTCTTTGAAAGTAGGAACATAAATCTTTTCCTTTTTCAACAAAACATTTTTCAAAGAATCCTTCTTCTTTGAAATTAAAACAATTTGGTTCTTCAAATAATAATTTTCTTTCAAAACATGAAGATAAGGCATCATTTTCTTTTAAAGTAACATTCTTTTCTTTAAAAATCAAATCATTTTTCTTTTTCAAAATCGCATTTTTATTTAAAACAAAATCAGGTTGAATCTTCAAGGAATCTTTTTCATCTGAAACACAATCTAATTTTTAAGACAAAAAATACATTTTCTTTCTTTAAATCCAAATGCTTAGTTTTCAATAATTTATGTTTTCTCAATAAATCTTCACAAAACATGAAAAGCTCTTCATTTAACATGTGTGCATCCTCACTAGATATATTATCATTAGATGAACTGGCACCAAGATTAGATTCTGAATTTGCCTCAAGGGAGTCATTCCCTGGGACCATGAAGCAAGCTAGGTAGGAATCATCTTCACTAGATTCTCTCTCCAAATTATTTGAATTTTGTCCTTCAAGAGAGATCAACATGTTCCACACTACAAATGCAGAATCATAATGAGAAACTATAGAAAGATGAGTATTGCTAAGTGTTTGCTTTAATGCAATCATGACTTGTGCATTAGTCTCTAAGAATTTGCCATTTTCAATATATGATTTCTTTGTGGTGGTAAGATAAACATGTAATCCTAAGGCTTTAAGATATTAACTCATTTTAAATTTTCACATGTCAATATTAGAAATATCAAACATAGATGGTGCAAGATAATCCATGAGTGTGTGAAGTAAATATGAATGTGTAAAGCAAAATGTGATTAGCAAATATAGAATCACTCCTAGGTGGTTAAACCGAATATCAGGAGAGCTAGTTCTGATACTAATTGAAAGTACGCCTAGAGGGTGGATGAATATATGTAATTCTAATCTTATAGCCAATAATACAGAAATGCAATAATTAATAAAATAAATGTTGCAAACAATCAACTCAAATCAAGAAATGAAGCAGAGTTCTCTATGAAGGGCTCTAAAACTTCTCCTCTATATTCCTCTAGACAATGAGTTGAGGTGCTCAATTGCCTTCTTGATTAAGAGAGTGAAAACTAACAAGTAAATATGATGTTAGAAATGAATAGTAAGTGAAAATAAATGTAAAATATAAATGTAAGCAATGCAAGTAGAGTAGAGCAAGAGAGAGAGCAATCGCAAACATAAATGATTTATTTTGAGATTCGAGCACCAAGCTCTAAGTCCGACCTTCACCAAGTGAAGAATTTCACATCCAATAAGGATCTTTCTACAAAGGAGACTCCACAAAGGAACTATAAAGGTCTACACAAGACCGGAGTACACAACTCAAACTCTTAATTCTCTGCACAAGAGGTAGCACAAAGCCAGTGAGATTTACAAGCTCTTGGTGACCATAAAGATCACAAAGTCTCTTTTATAACTTTCTATAGTATTTGATGTGAGATGGAGCTCAAGAAGTTTGTGAAAGAGAAAATCAGTTGAGATGAATCAATTTAAGAGCTGAAAAATTGCACAAATTGATTTTGAAATGAGAGCACTTGAAGAAAAAACTTGAAATCTTTTCTTTTGAATAACTTGATTTTTCAAATATTTCTCAAAAAAAATTTAGCAATCCTCTACAAATGAACCATATATATAGACAAATGATAAAATACTATTAGAAGAGCCTATTAGGTCATTAGGTAAGAGATTAGACCCAAAAAGAGTAAATATACCCATTAGAAAAAAGTTTAAAAATCAGATTTTAAAAAAACTAGCCGTTACTACAGCTTTGACAGAACTTCGGTCGACCGGCCGGTCGACCGCTCGGTCGACTGATCTCAATCGAGACCAAATTAGTGTCAATCGGTCGACCGCCTGGTCGACCGCTAGGTTTACCGGTCGACCAGTTGGTCGCCCTACAAACATGCATGGCATGCACATGCTAAGGCCATATATGGCCCCGAGGTCCGGTCGACCGTCCGGTCGATCGACCTAGCCTAAAAACTTATATATAGATAATATTTGAATTTAAACTTATTTTTAAATATTTTTTAATAGTTAGAAAAATATTTTGGCAATACATAGACTATGAGATACATGATGGAATAGGATATATAAATTTGAAAAAACATGGGACATGTATCAAACATCAGACCTTGTAAAATACCAAAGTGAGAAAAACTAGATATCAAAATTTGTATTTTGAAAACTTATATTTTGTATGTGTGACTTCTTGAGCATCAACTCTACATTCTGTACTTTAAACATTCTATTATTTTACAATTGTTCTCTATGTTTTCAAGCAATCTTTAAGAGGGCTTCTCCAAAATGTGAATCTTGATCGTCCAAACTCGAATCCTTCCCTTGAGTGATCTTGAGACTAGAATACCGTCCTTTTGAGGAAGAATACACCAACAATGTTCTTAGAACCTGAAATCCTTAGAAACACACAAACTTGATTAGTACCGAATAACGTCATATGGTTTGTAATCATCAAAACAAAATCATAGAGTGTACCCTTGGACCAACATTATGAATGTGGAGAAATATTTGGCTGCGTAAATGTTGACTGATTAGAGATGATCTGTTACTATCGTTGCCATGCGCGGAGCTGAAGTCTCCGAAATGGAGGAAGCTCCAGGATGACTTGGAACATCAGAATTATTAGTGTAGATGCATCTTAGGTCAAATAGTGACTTCAGTGTGGATCGAACTATCTCCGGGAGAATATGGAGTGGTGGACTCTTCTGGTTGCTTGGACATGTAGTGTCATCCTGTGATGGTCAATTTTTGACCACTACAGATGCCTCTGCTCATTCTCTTGTCAGAGCCTGCGGAAGAGAATTCAGAAGAGCAGAGTTGGTAGGAGATCATTTCATCTTGAGGCTTGTGGGCAGAGGAAGATCTTAAAATTAAATACGGATCATCTGAATTAACTTGGAGGTCGCGTTGGTGGCTGATAGCTAGCATGCTGATCGGGTGATTTTTCTTGAAATTTATAATTGGCATCTCTTAAGAACCTGGCATCATGATAACTGAGATTGTGTGGCTACGGTGGTTGATATTATGTCTACTCGGTTGATCGAATTTCTCAGGATGTGAATTGATTATTCGGGGATTGAGAATTCAAATTGGAGACGATTTGGCTCCTCCCCTTCCATCTATAAATAGGCTTGAACCTTTGGGTGAAAGAAAACTATGTCATCTCCTCTGAGAAACCTTTGTATTCCTCCATTGTTGCTTTGTTAAATCGCCATGTATTCTTTTATCCTCTTCACCAGGTGGGAAAAGGAAAGGGAAAGGAAGAAGTTGGTGGTTGAGTTCCCACTGTTCGGGAGTCTGGTTGGTACAATATGTCAGTTGTTGTGATGAGCCAGTTATAATGCATCAGCCGTTGTGACAGGGCTCCACCGCCGGGGGCGATTGCTTTGTGGCACGGTTCGATTGGAGCTGATGATTTTTCTGAGTCACCTGATTTTTAAGGGTGAGGATTGTTCTTTGGAATCTGACCCTTTATTTTGGGTGCACGAGGAAGGAAGAGATAGCTCTTCAGTCGGGTATGCTAATAAGTTGCCTCTCACCCCGGAACTTAGATCTCTTCCTAAGAACACCAAAGTGGAGAAGTGTTGTTTTCTCCTTCTAGGGTGTTTTGTCGGAGTCATTCTGGTCAGACATTGCTGCCCTGCTCTTGAAGGGCTTCTTGAGGACTGTCATGGTGAGCAGTGCTGGTCTGGCTGCCTTGAGGCATGTGAGCTGCTGTCGAGACTTATTCTCGCCTACTCAGGAGCCATGATGGTTGATTGCTTCAGGGAGATCTCTTCCGATGAACAAGTCTTGGTTGTTCTTATATCGGGGGGCTAACCATGATGGTAGAATAAGTTTTCGAATCTCCTGTATTTCTTTTTCAAAAGTGTAAACACATGGATGTAAACGAAATTCATGTATTCCATTTGTTAGATTTAATGATATAATGAAACCTTAATGAAATATAATAATGTGTATTTCATAATAGAAATGACTAAGTCATATTTAGATCTGGCCTTGTTGGATTGTGGAATGATCATACCCCTTTGGAGGCCTGACTTTCAGATGGTAAGGATGTAATGTGTCTACATTACTGTCTTTGGATGGTGATTCCATCTCTGATCGTACATGCGTTGAATTCCGAGTGAAGTGAGGACCTCAGCTCCGGAGGTGGACTGGTTCATTTGGATGGTTGCCTGAAAGGCCGAGCCGATGGGAGCCCGGAGGCAGATGTTCATGTTTTCTATTCTTGAATGGAAACCTTCAATCTCGGAACACATAAGCAGGGATTCCGAGTGAGGGGATCCCTCAGCTACGGAGCTGGGTAGGCAGTTGCTCAATTGGGGATGAGCTGTCTAAGGGCCAGTTGCCCAATTGAGAATGAGCTTTAAGAAACCAAAGATAGATGTTCGTGCTATAATTCTCGAGTGGGGGCTTCTCTTCTCGAAATGCACAAACAAAGACAGTAGCCCAATCGGGGATGAGCCTTCTGAACGATAGTTGCTCGATTAGGGATGGCCTAAAAGTTGTCTGATTGGGGATAAACCTTGTCGGATGGTAGTTGCCCAACCAGGAATGAACCTTGAGGGTGACAATTATCTAATCATGAATGAGCCTTCCGAAGGGTAGTTGCCCAATCAGGAATGAGCCTGAGAGTGCTCGGAGGAAGATGCTTGTGTTATCGTTCTAAAATGGGAGCTCTCTCCTCGAAACACACAGATAGAGGTCTCCGAGTGAGGAAAACCCTCAGCTACGGAGTTGATTTGGCAGTGGCCTGATTAAGGATGAGCCTTTCAAATGATCGGTGCCTAAGCAGGGATGAGCAAGAGAGATCCCGGAGGTGAATACTGATGTTAATCTCGAGTGGAGGAATCCCTCCTCAGACATACGACCAGAGATCTCCAAAGAGAGAAGCTCGTAGTTTGGTCGCATGAGAGCCGGTGAGCAGGTTTCATGGATCTTGAAAAGAATGTAGGGAATGGTTGAGAATCGGAATGTAATTTTATCAAATAATTTTAATAAAGTACATAAAGTGGAATGAGATACATTGAGTATTATTTGCTAGAGGAACTTTCTTGTTCTTATCGGTAGGGTTGGTGTTAGTTAACCGCTTTATAACTGAGTGACCATGTATACTAGTTGAGTTAGAGATGGAGCTTTTTACTGCCCTTTTGTTTGGACACAGCTCCGGGTGTAAGGACGCATTCCCTAAGGTACCTGATGTGCGGATTCGAATGGTAAGTGTACCAATCGTTTTCAAGTAATATAGTAGTGAGTAGAGTATCGTTCCCACGAGGATTGTTGTTTCTAGTACTAACTTAATCTTTTCTAGTTCTATTTGAATAATTAATTTAATTGGAAGATGTTGTGATTAAAGTACTACTAAAGAAGTTTGTTTTAATTATGAAAAGAAATAGGGTGATGATTTCAGTAATTGTAATCAGATAAAATATTATGCTTATGCTAATTCATCCTATTCATGCTAATGACCAGAATTCCCTATCCTCATCAGTACTTTCCCTCGAACAATACCAATTCTATCTTCTGAATCTACAATTCACAATCTCTCTATCTATTAGATTACTAGTCAAAAGATGCATTAAGTATGATGGATATTACTATTTGACTGCACAACTCTTACGTCTCAATGTCTCGAGTTATGATTGTTAATCCTAAAAGTTTTGGCTAAGTTATCTCCTCTTGGACTCTAACCTAACCTTCTGATTATTGTGCGCACCAATTGTAACAATAAAGCACAAGATTTAACAACTTAGAATATAAAAGATTTAAATTTTATAAAACACATAGTGCACAAAACATAAACTTATACCCTCAATACAATCCCTACATCATGCCCCTAGTTATGAAAAATTAGTTCATAACTATAAAAATAAAATACATTATAATATTGAAAGAGATCATGGAACGGAATAAATTAAAAACAAAAGTAAAAGAAAGGTAAGAGAGCACAATAAAGATGAAGCCTTGAAGAATTTCTTACTGAAAGTACTCTGAGGATTAATGGTTAACAATAAAATTTTATTAATTTTCACTCAAAATAAAAGAGAGACTAAAATTGTATATTTTACAAGAGGCTTGGCGGCGTTTATATAGAACAGAGAGTAGTAGAACCATAGTCGAATACTCAAACCTAGATTTCTTAATTTACACGAATTTTTGAGAAAATTCTATCCATAAGCACCATCATAGCTCGGCCAGCTGGCCGAAATTACGGCTACCGTGCCGAACTTTTGGCTATATTGAAGCTCCACTTTTTGACTCATGTAAACCTCTGAGTTGGCATTCCCGTTGACTGATCCACACTACTTGATCGAAATATACGGCTGGGTAGTCGAACTCTTGGTCCATTTAATCCCAGATTTTTGTGAAATTTTTAATTTTACGTGAAGGTTCTGTTGAGATATTCCAACTCTGCTTTAGATCTCTGGTTCTGCATTTCTTTTATTCATTTGATATCGTCAATTTATTAATTTTTGCTCTTTTCTTCTAATTTGCTCTTGATCTAAAATCTACAAAATAATACTAACAAAATACCCATGCATCATTAAATATGGTAAATAATAAGCATAAAAAGTGATATAAAAAAATATGTATATAAAGCATACACATCAGTATCCTTACTGGACAAGAATTTTAGATACTTGCAGAGGGATCGACATTGGGAAGTTTAGTGTCCCTTGCAATCATGGAAAGAGTAATAGTCCTTCACTCCAGGACAGGAAGGATCATGTTGCTTTGGTCTGGACGCTTCACCAAGGTTTGACCTTTGATGGCTTCGAAAACATCCTGGATAAGGAGCTGCAGTAGGGTAAAGCTGCCATCTACTCGATAAGGTCGGAGTGGGCTTTGTTGAGGGTTCATGAATAGACGCTTCTTGAAATCGCCTTGCCCGTGACCCGGCTTGTCGACAGAGGGACCTCCATGATGTGGCTTTGGGTTCTCTCCGTTATCTCCACGGTTGAGAGATTGGTTGGCAGAGCTTTTCATTGCTTCATCCAACTAGATGTATAATTGGGCTCAATATAGGACCTCACTCCAACGGGTGATGTTGAACTTCACTAGATGTTTGTACAGCGAATGGGTGACTCGCAGCCCACTGATGAATGTGAGAGCGGCGACATCTTCACTACAGTTGTGTACTTTGGCCAGCTGATTTTGAAAGAAGCCGACGTAAGCCTTTAGACTGTTAAAGGGTCTCATCTTGATGGAAAGGAGGTGGTAGTTATTCTGCTTGACCTCCTAGCGGGAGGAGTATTAGGAGAGAAACAACTTGGTGAGATCCTCGAAGTTATGAATCGACCATGGCAGAAGAGAGTAGAACCAATCAGAAGCTACTCCCTTCAAACTGGAAGGGAAGATCTGGCACAAGATGGGGTCACTTCAGGTATAGATTACCATCTTGTCCTAATACTAGTGGAGATGATGAATCAGATCGTTCTGACTAGAGTAGCAATCAAAGGTTGAAATCATGAGCTTCTTAAGATATTCATATTCCAATATGCCCTGGAGAAGACGAAGTTGGATGCATTGATGGTGATGGCTCTGAGTCTGCCATGGTGTGGTACTCTTGCTTTCTCGACTCGCTTCTGTATAAACTTGTCGAGATCTTGGATGTAGACAAATTCATTGATTTTCCTCCGAGTATGATCGTGTTGATCCCTAGTGCGAGAATGTGACAAACTCAACCCACTGTCGGATCGTTCCAACAAGGGGAGTCTGACATGCATCACCTTCTGCTCAGAGAGTGCTCACCGTCTTAGATCTCTGTAGCAGTGGGCCTTTAAGACGATGGAGGCTCCCCTTGGGTGTTTTGGAGGGTTGTAATCTGGGAGAGAAGTTGGTCATTTAGATGCTTTAACTCCTCTTATTCTCAATCCGTGCTTTCTCGATCATGTGCCACTTGTTGGCGCTTGCAGTGGAACAGAGTCTGCTGCTTCGCCATCCCCTCCTTCATGTCAGCGAACATTTAGAGGAGTTGGATTTTGTATGTCGATGGTGAGTGGGTATCTCCGGCTGCCCCCTGTGAAGGTGCGGAGATAGATTCTTCCACGATATGGCTGAGGTTGAGGCCGCTCGGAGAAACGATGTTTCCAGTGATGAGAATGGATTTGCCCTTGGAGGTGATCTCATTGCCAGTGGTTAGCTGCTTTTCGGGGCCATGATTTGTTTAGGATTTTCTGAGGAAGGGTTTGATAGGGAAGAAATTTAAGTATTGGAACTCAGCTCTCAATGAAAACACCAGTTTGTGGTGGAGATTTTTTGCAACAAGCGATCAGATAGTCGATCTACATTTCAGGAGATTAGAGAGTGGAGTGTATGAGTATGTGATAAGATAATGCACAAGACACACACACACACACACACACACACACAGAGAGAGAGAGAGAGAGAGTTTTTACGTGAAAACCCTTAATTGAAAAAAACCATGGGGAAAAGCAGAGAAATTCACTATAATTCGCAGGTTACAGGAATTATAGGAATTGATGCTAGTCTTAGCGCTGAGCTTACTGGATGAAAGAAGATTCCAAAAAATCCCCCTCTCATTGGAGAAGAAGGCATATTTATGCTTCTGAAATGTGTGCATGGAGGCAGATTATACAGAAATGATCATCGTAACCACATAATCTGCACGTGTTGATTTGTTGTAACGGTTGTGCTTACTAACGCTTGATTACTAGGATTGCATGCAGGAAAAATCGTCTCTGTCCATAACTATCCAGGCTGGAGGGCATCATGTTATGAACTGGGGGAAGATTTGTTGCATAATTGTCGGCGGAGATCAGGGATAATCTATTGACGTGATTGCATTGCGCGGAGCTGAAATCTTCAGAATGGAGAAAGCTTCAGGATGACTTGGAGCATCAGAGCTGTTAGTGTGGATGCTGTTGGCCCAAAGGCCTTCCACCCTAGTTTTGATGATGATTAACTCATGTAGTTATGTTTACTAATATTCTTGTGTTTTTAGTCTCAGATCTTATAACAAGATGTTAGTTTGGTGATAGCTTCAACAAGAGGTGTTTGGAAGCTTCACAAGTGATTCCAGGGCTCAAGCTTCAAGATCACACATTGCCTAGCCCATGAATGGAGTTTTGGATCGGGTCTACTTGAAGATGGAGATCGTCAAGAAGACTTAGGTATCCATAGTTTAGATAGTGTGTTTAGATCCATTTGTAAAGCTTAGTATAGTTGATATGCTCAAGTGCACAAACACACACGTTTTATGTTTGATTTTTAGTTTTCATGAATAGTTGATCAAAACAAGTTTAATTGATATATGTATAGTTGTTTCATTCTATACATGCATGCTTAACTTTTAAACAAACTTATTTTGACTTTCCTATTCATGTATTGAAAAATCCAAGTTTGATAAAAATACATGTTTTGATTTTTTGGTAAAAATGTTAAGAAACAAAAATGGTTTCATATGCTTGATATTTGAGTAGAAATGTTTATCACATGTTTATATATCAATGCAATATGATAAAAACATTTTTGAGATTTTTAGAAGTTATTAAAAGAATTTTCAAGATATGTTTTAAACCAGTTTCAGACCCAGACCTGTCTGTCAGGCCAGGCCGGTCGACCGTGGGGTCGACCGAACCATAGGCCGGTCGACCCGTATGGTCGACCGACGTGCACAGAACCGTGCACGTCTGGCACACAATGGGACGGCCGACCGGGCGGTCGACCGTAACTGAGAGCAGTGCTCTCTGTTTATTTCGGTCGGCTGGGCGGTCGACTGGTTTGCTCCAACGGTCGGATTTTTGACCGTTGGCGGTCGACCGGCCGGTCGACCGGAAGCCTGTCAGGCTGACAGATCAGCCTAACGGCTAGTTTCTGGTTTGGCCTATATAAACCCCATTTCTTTAGGGTTTTGGCCAAGATTTTTAGAGCTGATTTTCTCCCATTCTCTGGTTTTAAAAACAAGTTTTAAAAAGTGTTTAAAGAGCAAAAAGATTCATTCTATTTGTTTTTAAGTGTTTTGTTATTTTCAAAGAAAATAGGTTTTTGGGAATTAGTTTATTGTTCTTCATTTCTATATCAATTTGGTATTTTTCCCAAGAGATTTTCTTTGATCAAAACACTTGTTTTCCACACTTGAGCTATCTTCTATCCTAATCTATTTAGGATCTTTTTGTTTGTGGAAAAGGAGAGATTGTTTGTGGTTGAAAGAGACCACCTATTGTAAACCCTTGATTTCTTGTATTGCTCCCTCTTTGGTAGAGGTTGAGGTTGTTGTATTGGGTTGGTGTTTGCTCCCTCTTTGGTGGAGGTTGAGGCTTGTGGTTTGCTCCCTCTAGTGAGAGGTCGAGTTTGGTTTGTAACCCTCTTCGGTAGAGGTGTTGGTTGTTGTATTGGCTACGGGCCTACCCCTCGGTTGTGAGGCGGTGTTTGAGAGAGGAGTTCGGTACTCCCTTTGTTATAACAAATCCTCCTCGGTGGAGGTTCCCTCGGTGGGAGATAGTGGATTAGAAATCCTTTACGGTGGTGAAGGCGGGGATGTAGAGCTAGGTGCTCGAACCTCGAAACATATCTTTGCCTTTGCGTTTGATCCAATATCTCTCAACTCTCTCTCTTGTTTATTTGTGCAAAGCATCATTCATTATTCATATCATACATTGCTTGCATTGTACCTTGCATATTTCATATTGCTATATCTTGTGTATACTTAGTTGTTTGTGTGTGCCTCACTTATACTTAACCACAAGAGCTTCACATAACACCTCAACCCATTCAAGGGAAATCAAGAGGAGTTAGTCCAGAGCCCTTCACGGGGAATTCGGCTACACTTGTGTGTTGTATTAAGTGTGTTGCAAAATTTGCATTAGCTTCCGCATTTAGAGCATTTAGTTTCTAGATTAGTACTTTCACCTATTCACCCCCCTCTAGGTGTGCTTTCAGATGCATCTTCGGGGCGAATAGTGACTTCAGTTTGGATCGAAACTGCTCCGGGAGGATATGGAGTGACGGAGTCTCCTGGTTGTTGAACACGTGGTGTCATCCTGTGAGGGTCAATTTTTGACCACTATAGTTATACAAAATGAGACTTCTTAAAACATTAGTAAAGTTTTATAACAAACAATCCGAACCTACCTAAGGCCCAACTTCTTTTAACTAATGCCAAAATTTTGAACCAGAAAGTCATAACAAAATAGATAATTGTCATAATTTTGTTAGAACAAAAGGAAAAATATAGACTAGAGAGAAGTGGACTTTCCTAGTAATTGAAATTTAGAACTTCTGTAGTAGAGCTATTGTGCGTCCTTGAACATTATGCTTGAAGCAATAATCAGCCTGTGCAAGGATTTCAAAGCCTAACTGCCTCAGGACAACAATTGAAGAACTCTAATATGCAACAACCAGATTTTTTTGGTAATCTCTGCAGTCTAATCAAGAGAGTGAGCTCTGTTGGCCCGAAGGCCTTCCACCCTAGTTTTGATGATGATTAACTCATGTAGTTATGTTTACTAATAATCTTGTGATTTTAGTTTCAGATCATGTAACAAGATATTAGTTGGTGATTGCTTCAAAAAGAGGTGTTTAGAAGCTTCACATGGTGATTCTAGTGCCCGAGCATCAAGATCATACATAACCTTGCTCGTTGGATCACGTTTGGAACCAAGTCGACTTGAAGATGAAGATCGTCAAGAAGATTTAGGTATCCTAGTTTAGATTAGTGTGTTTAGATCCATGTGTAAAGCTTAGAATAGTTGATATGCTCAAGTGCACAACACACACAAGTTTTATGTTTGGATTTGGTTTTCATGAATAGTTTAGATCAAAACAAGTTTAAATGGTTTTTATGTATATTAGATGTGTTCAATATACATACATGCTTCATATCTTAAACAAACTTATTTTGATATGTCTATTCATGAGTTTTAGGAAAAATCAGATTTCCTATTGAAAAAGTCAAGTTTGATAAAATACAAGTTTTGGTTTATGGTAAAAATGTTAAAACACAAAAATGGTTTCATATGCTTGATATTTGAGTTAAAATGTTTATCAAAAGTTTATATATCAATGCAAAATGTTAAAACTATTTTTGGGTATTTTTACAAGACTTAAAAGATTTTTAGAAATATTTTTAACAAGTGTTTCTGACCTAGAACTGTGCTGACAGACCAATCCGGTCGACCGGGCGGTCGACCGACGTGCACAGACTTGTGCACGTCTGCTGGCACAGTGGGCCGGTCGGCCGGGCGGCCGACCGGACCAGAGAGCTTTGCTCTCTGTATCTGGGCGATCGGCCGAGCGGCCGACCGGATCAGAGAGTCTGCTCTCTGTATCTGGGCGGTCGGCCGTGCGGTCGACCGAGTTGCCCCAACGGTCACATTTCTAACCGTTGGCGGTCGGCCGGCCGGCCGACCGCAAGGCCTGTCAGGCTGCCAGATCAGCCTAACGGCTAGTTTCTGTTTTAGCCTATATAAACCCCATTCCTTTGGGATTTTGGCCAAGGTTTTTAACAAGAAAAATTCTCAGTTTCTCCAGAGTTTAAAAGAAGTTTTAAAAGAGTTTTAATGCTTAAAGATTTCATTTTTATTGTTTTTCAAGGGTTTTGGAAAATCAAAGAAAACTAGGTTTTTGGGATATTGTTTTGGATTTACATTTCTATCATCTACAAGAGATTTTCCAAGTAGTTTTTCTTTGTGATTTGCTTTCCAAAAACACCTTGATTTCCACTTGAGCTATATCTTCTATCCTAATCTATTTAGGATCTTTGTTTTGTGGAAAAGAGAGTTTGTGGTTGAAAGAGACCACTTGTTGTAAACCCTTGTTTTGATTGGGTTGCTCCCTCTTTGGTAGAGGTTGAGGTTTGTGTTTACTCCCTCTATTGTGAGGTGGAGTTTGGTTGTTGGCTACGGGCCTTATCCCTCTTCGGTAGAGGTGGATTGTGGTTGTATTGCCTCGGTGGCATTGTTGGTTGAGAGAGGAGTTCGGTACTCCTTTAGTGGATTGGAAATCCTTCACGGTGGTGAAGGCGGGGATGTAGAGCTAGGGGCTCGAACCTCGAAACATATCTTGTCTTTGCGTTTGATCCATTGTCTCTCAACTCTATCTCTTTTAATTGTGCATTGTATTATTCATATTATCATATCATTCATACTTGTGTTGTGCCTTGCATTATTTCATATTGCCCATTCTTATATGCTTGGCTTGCTTGTGTGTGTGCCTCACTTGTACTTAACCACAAGAGCTTCATATAGCACCTCAACCCATATCTAGGGGAATCAAGAGGAGTTAGTCCAGAGCCCTTCACAGGGAATTCGGCTACACTTGTTGGTTGTATTAAGTGTGTTGCAATTAGTTTTAAGCTTCCGCATTTAGCGCATTTAGTTCACTAGATTAGCACTTACACCTATTCACCCCCCTCTAGGTGTTTTCAATTGGTATCAAAGCCTACGCTCCTGATACTTAGGCTTAACATCCTAGGAGTGAGATCCTTTGTTTGCTAATCTCATTTGCATTTGCACATTTGTTTGCTTGCACACATTATAGTTTACATCCATAGACTTCATGACCCCACCTATGTTTGACCCTTCCAACATTCTTGTTTAGAAGACTAGGATGTCCATCTACCTTCAAACCCTAGGTTATAAGGTTTACCTTGCCATTACCAAGAAATCCTTCCTTAGTGATAGCAAGCATATAGGGGCCAATGCACAAGCCCTTGAGGGTATTAGAAGCACACTTCCTAAAGATTTTCTTTTGCGTGTTTCTAACTTTCATTCCGCATTTGCAGTGTGGAACATGTTGACAACCACCACCACCTCCAAACTTCAATTGCAAATCCAACCGGAGGAAGAATCTAGTGGAGATGAATCTGAGCCACAACAATGCTATACGGTCCAAGGGAATGACTCCCTTGAGGTATACTCGGATACTCAACTAGATAGTGCTAGCTCTTCATTTGATTCACATGATGATATGGATGCCCATGCTTTAAATGAAGAACTTTCTATTGTTTGTGAAAAATTGATTGAAAAATATAAAATTTTGAAAAAAAAGTCTAGGCCTTAACAATAAAAATAAAAATTTGATTTCTAGACTTGACATTGTTTTGCAAGAGAAAGAGGAGATTTCTAATGAAAGGATTCATTGAAATCTCAACTTGAACTTGCACTAAAAGAAAATGAATTTTTGAAGAATAAAAATGATTGTGATAATGTTTTGAAAAATAACGAGGTTTTATCTTCAAAAGTAGATTCTATTTTAAGAGATAACAATATTTTGAAAAATGAAATTGTTTTTATCTCAAAAGAATTAGAAATTTGTGTAAATAAAAATAAATCTTTGAAAAATGATATTGTTTCTCATGTTTGCCATGCTAGGGTAGTTTCACCTAGATCACCCCTTGCATGCTCCACTTCTTCTTTAATTAAAAATGATATAAATGTTTTAAAGAAGAGTGTTGATTGTTTGGGCTCCACTTTGAGCCAATGTGTAGTGGGTCATACACGTTTGGAAACTTTGTTTCGAAAGAAACGAGTTCCATCTATTATGCATGCACACCCATCACGGCATACACATGCTCCTCACGGACACCATCATCACTTGTATGCTCATGTGTACACTTGTACACATTGTGGACGTAAGGGCCACCTTGCTAAATTTTGTTATGATAGAATACATGTTTCAAATTTAGCAAATAATTTTGTTTGGGTTAGAGAAGGAACTAACCCCCATGGACCCAATAAGATGTGGGTACCAAAGACCACCCCTATTATTTATGATGTAGGTGTGGGCTCTCACATGACGTGAGAGTAGCCGTACCTTGGAGTGGATGTGTTCCGTGCCTAAAGATTACTATTGGATGCATCACTTTCAAGGGAAGTTTGGTGGAGAGGACCACCATGTTTTGGAGACAAGGAGAGTTGCCTTCTAGGTTTTGGTAACGATTCCTAACTCTTATTATTGTTTACATGCTTTCATATTCATTGTTTATAGCATGTTTTATTGTTTGTAGATTATTATGATAATGCCATGCTTATTAGATCCTTGACATGCATGTATAGCATTTTGAGACACCCATGTTTATATGGACCCATATTTTGTGTTCTCACCATTTGTTTAGCTATCATGTTTATCATAGGTTTAATAACATGTGGATTTACATAGTAATCATGTTTATGATTTTCATGTTGATTTATGTCCCGTTTTATGCTTCATGTTTTGAATATATGTTTAAATGTTAGTTTTCATCAAGACTAGGTATATATTTGTGCATATAGTGGGCCACAAATAAATCTATATATGTTTGAGCTTGAATGCTTATTTGAACCCATTAGATGTGCTAGTATAGTCTAGTTTTGATGATCCATGCATTTTAAACTTGTATTCCCATTCTTGAATTTGTTTTATGTTTATATTTAACTTCATGTATATGTCCATTTTATCCAAATTATTGTTATACATATACATCCTTTGAGCCACGTGCCTTCATGCATATATCTTTGTGGACTCGTTGTGTTTGGATATGTATGTATACCTTAGTTTGTATAGGACATACATATACCTTGAAGATTAAATAGTTTTGATGATTTTCATGTTTTCATGTTTTAAGGAATATTGAGCTTATTGTCCATCTTTCATGATTATGATCTTCACATTGTATTTGTACACTCACATTTATTGTTTATTCATGTATTGTTTTCATGAGTCATATTTGTGCTTAATTGACTTGAGTGTTGATTATCATGTGGATTTCATGTTTCATGAAAATAATTTTGTTTTATTCCTTACTTGAAGGATTTCGTACTAGTTTACAATTCATATAACTAGTTGTGATATTCTTCATTTGGTAGAGTTTTTCAAACAACCCTTATTTTCATATCTATTTTTGAAAACCCCTACCATCTACGGGCGGACGGATGGGCGATCATGCTCATGTATGCCTTATATTGAAAATCATTTTAAACTTGAACATGATTGGGTGGTAGTTATATGATGTATACACTTGATTATTATTGTTGTTTCAATTGGTATCATTGGATCTTTTCAATTGGTATCAATTTTGACCTTTCTTGTATACTCATATATGTTTGTATGTATGTATGTTTTTCAATTTCAATAGTATCAATTTCGATTGGTATTAAATTTTTCATACATATATATTTTGTTTATGCTAAAGCTTGAGTTTTAACTTTGTTTCAATTGGTTCAATTTTCAATTGGTATCTTATTACAAGCTTATGCATGTGTTTTGTTGGTATTTCATAAAGGGAAGAAAATTCAATTTTCATATTTCAATTGGTATTTGTATCTCCACTCCCTTGCTTTATGATAGAAAATAAAAAAAAAATTAAATGATATCATATACTTAAAAAGAAAAATACTTTCTTTTGATATCAAGATGTTTATGTGAATGTTTTAAGAATTGGTATATCAAAATTTGTTTTAAAAGATAAATACAAAAAGTTTTTGATTTGTATTGCCTATATGCAAGGAGAGCTTAACATCTCTTCTACATATAGATTCATGTTGAGTGTATCTTATATTGAGGAGCTTGACATCTCTTCTTTATGTGGTACACGTGTGTAGGGGGAGCTTCACATCTCCTCTTATGCATTACATAGTGTACGTTATGTGAATTAGGGCTTGTCATCCCTCCTTCATGTAATTTATCTATGTAGGGAAGCTTCACATCTTCCTCTTCATGAATGTATATCGCATATACCATTTATTTATTGACCTATGTTTACTTTCAATTGGTATCAAGATGCTTCTTTGACATATTTTCAATTGATACCTTAATTGATTGTCACCCCTATTTGGTTTTGTTTTTGTTTTAGACAAAAAGGGGGAGAACATTATTTTTATTAACCCTTTGTTGATTCATTGTTTCGAACAAAAAGGGAGAAAAATTTATTGATTTGGTTTTGCTTTTACCCCTTATTGATGTTTGTTTCTTTGTATTAAAAAGGGGGAGAAGATTTTGTTTTGTTTTGATTGTTTACCTCTTTGTTGATGATTGGCAAAAAGGGGGAGAAAGATTTTGGTTTATATATGCATATTTATGTTTTGCATATATTAAGTTTAATTTAGTTTAATTTTAATTGGTATCTAGAGCATGTTTTGTTTTTGAACATTTCATTGGTATCTAGAGCCTTTTTATTGTTGTTTATGCATATCTATGCATGTTTCATGTTTCATATTCATTGCATATTTATGTTTATTTGTTTATGCATGAGTTAAGGGGGAGCTTCTTTGAAGCTTAACTTTAATCCATGCATATATAACTCCATGAGTTTTGTCATCATCAAAAAGGGGGAGATTGTTGGCCCGAAGGCCTTCCACCCTAGTTTTGATGATGATTAACTCATGTAGTTATGTTTACTAATAATCTTGTGATTTTAGTTTCAGATCATGTAACAAGATATTAGTTGGTGATTGCTTCAAAAAGAGGTGTTTAGAAGCTTCACATGGTGATTCCAGTGCCTGAGCATCAAGATCATACATAGCCTTGCTCGTTGGATCACGTTTGGAACCAAGCCGACTTGAAGATGAAGATCGTCAAGAAGACTTAGGAATCCTAGTTTAGATTAGTGTGTTTAGATCCATGGGTAAAGCTTAGAATAGTTGATATGCTCAAGTGCACAACACACACAAGTTTTATGTTTGGATTTGGTTTTCATGAATAGTTTAGATCAAAACAAGTTTAAATGGTTTTTATGTATATTAGATGTGTTCAATATACATACATGCTTCATATCTTAAACAAACTTATTTTGATATGTCTATTCATGAGTTTTAGGAAAAATCAGATTTCCTATTGAAAAAGTCAAGTTTGATAAAATACAAGTTTTGGTTTATGGTAAAAATGTTAAAACACAAAATGGTTTCATATGCTTGATATTTGAGTTAAAATGTTTATCACAAGTTTATATATCAATGCAAAATGTTAAAACTATTTTTGGATATTTTTACAAGACTTAAAAGATTTTTAGAAATATTTTTAACAAGTGTTTCTGACCCAGAACTGTGCTGACAGACCAATCCGGTCGACCGGGCAGTCGACCGACGTGCACAGACTTGTGCACGTCTGCTGGCACAGTGGGCGGTCGGCCGGGCGGCCGACCGGACCAGAGAGCTTTGCTCTCTGTATCTGGGCGGTCGGCCGAGCGGCCGACCGGATCAGAGAGTCTGCTCTCTGTATCTGGGCGGTCGGCCGTGCGGTCGATCGGGTTGCCCCAACGGTCACATTTCTGACCGTTGGCGGTTGGCCGGCCGGCCGACCGCAAGGCCTGTCAGGCTGTCAGATCAGCCTAACGGCTATTTCTGTTTTGGCCTATATAAACCCATTCCTTTGGGATTTTGGCCAAGGTTTTTAACAAGAAAAATTCTCAGTTTCTCCAGAGTTTAAAAGAGTTTTAAAGCTTAAAGATTTCATTTTTATTGTTTTTCAAGGGTTTTGGAAAATCAAAGAAAACTAGGTTTTTGGGATATTGTTTTAGATTTACATTTCTATCATCTACATGAGATTTCCCAGTAGTTTTTCTTTGTGATTTGCTTTCCAAAAACACCTTGATTTCCACTTGAGCTATATCTTCTATCCTAATCTATTTAGGATCTTTGTTTTGTGGAAAAGAGAGTTTGTGGTTGAAAGAGACCACTTGTTGTAAACCCTTATTTTGATTGGGTTGCTCCCTCTTTGGTAAAGGTTGAGGTTTGTGTTTGCTCCCTCTATTGTGAGGTGGAGTTTGGTTGTTGGCTACGGACCTTATCCCTCTTCGGTAGAGGTGGATTGTGGTTGTATTGCCTCAGTGGCATTGTTGGTTGAGAGAGGAGTTCGGTACTCCTTTAGTGGATTGGAAATCCTTCACTGTGGTGAAGGCGGGGATGTAGAGCTAGGGGCTCGAACCTCGAAACATATCTTGTCTTTGCGTTTGATCTATTGTCTCTCAACTCTATCTCTTTTAATTGTGCATTGTATTATTCATATTGTCATATCATTCATACTTGTGTTGTGCCTTGCATTATTTCATATTGCTCATTCTTATATGCTTGGCTTGCTTGTGTGTGTGCCTCACTTGTACTTAACCACAAGAGCTTCATATAGCACCTCAACCCATATCTAGGGGAATCAAGATGAGTTAGTCCAGAGCCCTTCACAGGAAATTCGGCTACACTTGTTGGTTGTATTAAGTGTGTTGCAATTAGTTTTTAAGCTTCCGCATTTAGCGCATTTAGTTCACTAGATTAGCACTTATACCTATTCACCCCCCCTCTAGGTGTTTTCAAGCTCCTTGGTCTGACACAAGACATGACTCTACTGACAGGCTTGGACACACTTCTTGTAATTAAAAACTGCATTTTTTAGAAACTAGCCAACACTCTTTTTCATTTGGCTTCTTTGGAGTTGATACAAATGAGTTCAAGGGGCCTATTTATAGGACTCTTGGAGGGTCACCCTCCCTTAATGAGGATAGTCCAAGAGATTTATCCAGATTCAATGAATCTAACCGAATAGTCTCCTTTAATAAGTGCATCCTAAGAGTTGTCCAGGTTCAATGAATCCAATCAAAGGGTCCCATTCTCTTATTGAGGGAAATCCAGAGACTTTCAGATTCAGTGAATCTTGCCCAAGAGTCTCCATCTCTTAATGAGAGAAGTTCAAGGATCTTGTTCAGATTCAGTGAATCCAGCCAAAGAGTCTTCGTGTCTTTAATTAGGAAAGTCCAAGAGACTTGTCTAGATTCATTGTAGGGAGACTAAAGATGTTGGCTACATTAATCAGACTCAGACCAAGCTCAAGTCCAACTAGTTGTACTTGTCGGGAATTAATTAGACAAAAATTATTCTTAACTTGCCTTTGACAAGCTTTGAACTCGTGTCCTTTAGTGTGGCAAAATAAAACCTTACCAATGGGCCATTTAGATTTATTAAAATATATATACACATAAAATATATATAGTTTGAAAACTCTTTCATTTTTGGAAAGCATTTTTGCATAAAATTTCTAAAAAACCCCTATAAGTTTAGAAATTATCAATGATAATGTTTAAATCATTATGCATAAGGTAGATGTCACAAGGACTTGAACCCTTTTAGACCAACTGAATAGAAGAAAAATGCATGGTGAACTTAGTCTTGAAGTAGCACTTTTCTTACAATCCAGTAATTACACATGATTAAACATAATTGTGGTAGTCATCACTTTGAATCACAATCTTGCCTGAGCGCTTGCACATTTATGGCCATGTGCATGTCCTGGCTTTTGTAAAGACTTTAGGTACCTTTTATAAGTTCTTATAGGAGATGGTCAAATCTTTCTCCCAAGATAGATGAGTCTTTTAGGTATGTTTTCTACCCAACACCCTACATCTGAAAATGCTTTGGATTCATTAAAGCTTAAAAGTTATCCTTTCAAATGATAGGAAATATGCATGCAAGTCTTATAGTAACATGAGTTTTGAACTAATAACTTGATATGATTAGTAAATATACATAAGGCTTATAGTGATTTGAGATCCATTCCAACGAAAGTTCTTTCGACTAATTCTTTTTTCAAGCCTTTAGTCAGAGGATCTGTAGCATTCTCTGAAAACAGACATCAATCACCGAGATGACTGATTGTTACACATATTTGCATATTTTACCCACTTCCATACCATGCATATTGTATATAAAAACGTGATTTTTAATCCTTTCCTCTTTATTTTTGCAGGTCCACAACTTAAAAGAGAGAAAGCCCATTAATCTCTTTAATTAGCAATAATTAAAGAGATTAATTCAAAAGCCCAAAAAGAAGCCCAAGATTTGAATCTGGATTCAGAGAGATCCGCGCGCCAACTGAATCTTTCAGAAGGCCACGTGGATAACAACCTCGCAACGAACCTGTACCAGAAAATCTGGGCTCAACGGCCCAGATTTTGCCGCCAAAACCTGGATTTTTCCGCGTATCTGTGGCGGTTATGAAGCCGTTAGATCCCAGATTTTACGCCAACAACCTGGCTCTCGAAGCTTCTCTCTGAGGGCTATAAATACATGACCAGGGTCTGCACGAGAAAAACAGAGAAGAGAGAGGAGAAAACTAGAGAAACTCTTGTATTTTGTTTTAGTCTTCTCCTAGGTTTTAGTCTCCATCTTCTTCCTCCTAGAGATTTTGTCAAAGAGAGAAAGTGAGTGCTGTTGAAAGCTTGTAATCAAGGAGGTGACATCACTTGTAACAAGGGTTAATCAAAGCTTCGTCTTCTCTTTGCAAGTTCTAGTACGTTTTACTTTGCATTGCTTTACTTACTTTGCTTCTCTTTACTTTACATCATGAAGTGTTGCTTTGTTACTTGTGTAATGGATAGCTAAATTTCTATTGCATGGCTAGCTAACAACTTACATAGCTAACTTCTATCTCTTTGAATGATTGCTTATCTTTATACTTGCATTGTGAGAATTTCTTTTACTTACCAAGGAAGTAGAGTTGCTTTCCCTTGGTGAATGCTTGTACATACTCCATATGATTCATGTGTGCCTCATTTAGAGCCTTGTCTAGAACAAGTGCCTTGATGGAACATGGAGATGGATCACCAAACATGTGCTACTTGTAGAACAACTTCTTTACTTCAAGCTAATTTGTTGTTATGTCTTGAATGTTTAAATGAATGTTGATTCTTCTAACCTAGCATCCCTTGAGTACCAATCCTAGAGTTCATCATTGATAATCTATCTAGAGAGCCAATGAATCAATATGAGGCTTCAAGCTAAGAACTAAAGGAACACTCATCTTCAAAACGGTAAAGTACTTGAACAAACAAGCAAAGTCATCTCTATTTGCCAATGAATCAACATGAGGCAATCAAGTATCACCATTGAGTATAGTAAGTTAGCGAAGTAAAGTTAGCTAGCCATGTACTTTCTCATCTAAAGTCTTCCAAACATTTTCTTTACTAGCTTCTTTTTTTTAGCAATACACTTTACTAAAGTTCTTTTGGTTTCTTTTCCATCATGCACAAATCAACAACTTTTTCTATTTTCTTTTCCATGTTTCTTGCATTTGTGTAAATACAAAGAAGAATCTTCGTTTTCTTGTTTCACTTCGAACCGTAACGCTTCCATCGCTAGCTCTCTCGGAGAATCGACCCGGTATAGCCTTTGCTATAACGGAGATTGGAAAGGATACATTGACCTTATAAATACACTTGTGGATTGATCAAGCACAAAGGTTGACTCTAAACCTTCTTTCTTTTACATCATATCTGTGCAATCTACAACACGATTCTTTCCCAATCAAATTTTTGGCGCCGTTGCCGGGGAGAGCAACGGATTTTCTTTAAAGTGAAGAACTAAACGAATCTTCTTCTCTGTTACAGATTACAGGTTGAAGAAACAGGAAATTTTGCATTGCAGAAACATATAAGTGGACCTGGGCCTCTGCTCTCGAAAGCAGAGACCAGGATCCCTCTGAATTGCCGCAAATTCTGGGTTTTTGCCGTAGAATTGCGGCAAGGAGGAGTTGACTACTGACCACTTTTCTGCAGGGCTTGCTTCTCTGCAAAATACAGCTGCTGCAATACTTTAAATCTTGTTTGCTTCACCTGATATCTACTAATCAACAGTAAAAAATTTGTTGCAAAGTTAAAAAATTGTTTAGACATTTGCATCTCTAGGCACGTGTCTTTTCAATTCCTTTACATTTACTGTTGAAGAGTGCTGGAGGCAAGGTACGTAAGCATAGCATATAGACTAGGACTCACTCTTTGTTTGATTTAATTAAGCTTTGAGTGAACCTTGTTTGTTATATCGTACACTTGCACAAATCAACTTTAAGGGCATCACCCATAAAAAAGATAAGGTGGGGATTTTATCACCCTTTCCTTAGCCCACAAATCATTTTCCCAAGCACTCACAATCCTAAGCTTTTAAATAAAAACTGCTAGACGTTGGCCCTAGGGACATCCGGACTCACTTAGGAGATTATCCTAAGGGGGAAAAGTGTTGGAAAGTGACTTTTGTAAAATCAGTGTCTAGGAAAGGGGTTGAGGGCCGAAAGCCCGAAGGTTGCTGGTTACTTAATTAAGGAACATCTCTGACGGAAAACCTCCCACCAACCTTACCCTTCCCTGGCTGATTTGTTTATAGTCAAAGTCTACACCAAACCTCCTGTGGACGATCTAAAGTTAGGAGTCGTCTAGGTCCAGGAAACCTAGAAAGCTTGGATTGATTTTTTTCTTTTTTCTTGTTTGTTATTTTTCATTTTTTCGCCTGTGTGATCGGTGTACGTTGATTGTGTAATTGTATGCAAGAGTGGTATCGAGATTCGAATTCTGCTAGGCTTGTGAGAGTCTCTACACTGCCACATACACCACCACTCGACACAATCATGACCAACAACGTTTCGTTGTAAGACAAGTTCTACCCGATCCGCACATCACTTCCATCTTGCATTCTCCTCCCAAACACAAATGGAAGTAACTTTGAGTTAAAGCCCCAGTTCATAAACACTCTTCCACGATTCCATGGCCTTGAATCTGAGGATGCATACTTCTTCATCCGAGAGTTTGAAGAAGTATGCCTTATGATGAGAATTTTCCAGTTAACCGAAGATGCTGTCAGACTTAGGTTTATACCTTTTGCACTTAAGGATATTGCTAAGAAGTGGCTTTATAATCTCCCAGTCAGCTCAATTTCTTCTTGGGATGATTTCGTTAAGGTCTTTCTTAAAAAGTTTTATCCTATCCATAAGACAGCCATTATGAGGAAGAATATAATGCAATTCAAACAAGAAGCAAATGAACCATTTTGGAAGTACTTTGAGCGCTTCAAAGACCTAGTAGCCCTGTGTCCCCATCACGGTATAGAAAAATGGCGCCAGTGCCAGATTATCTATGATGGGCTCAATTATCAGACTAAGATGCTCCTTGAAACCATGTGTCAAGGAGAATTCTTAAAGAAGGATGAAGATCAGGGTTGGGATCTTTTTGAGGCTTTAGCTGAAAAGACAATCCAGTGGGAATTATGTACTGAGAAACCCACACCCACAACTTCCAGAACTGGTTTACACTCCATAGAATCCTCGATAGCTGCAGAAGCTAAAATTACACAATTGATGAAGAGGATTGAGTTGCTAGAGTCCAGGGAAAATTCTGCTGTTAATCAGGTCAACCCAACACCTGTGGTTAATCCGGGTTGTACCTACTGCCATGATCTGAATCATCTGTTTGAGGAGTGTCCAGTGTATCAAACTCAAATGTTTCAGGAGAGTACGAATGCCGCGTACACCAGACCCACTTACAATCCTTACTCCAAAACCTATAATCCGGGATGGCGAAACCATCCTAATTTTTCTTGGAGTCAGTCTGGTCCCGAGCAGCCGAGACAACCATTTCCACAACAATGCCCTGCTAAGTCTCATCCACCGACTTACCACTAGAACCCACCAAATGTTCATTCATACCAGAGTTCACCCAGGTTCCAGTCATATCAAAATCCTGTGCCTTACCAAGCAAATTTTCCGCCCCAGTATCAGCATCATCCACCACCAAACCCTTCAGACAAGAGACTTTCTGATTTGGAGAAAATGATAGAAACTTTATCTAAGACCCAAGCTTCAATGATGAACAATCAGCAGCAGGACATGAACAAATTGCAAATCCAGATAGGGCAGTTGGCTAACACTCTGACTGAAAGACAAAAAGGAATGCTGCCTAGCCAACCTGTGCCAAATCCCAAAGCCAATTTTCCCCTGCACGAAGTTGAAGACTTGGGACCTAGCCAATGCCAAGCTATTCAAATCCTTAGATCTGGGAAGCATGTAGATAATAAGGTTTCGAATCAGTCTCCTAAATCTGTGCCACCACCTTCTGTTCCAAACCAGCCCTTGCAAGACAATCCTTCATCAAGCACACAACCATCCACTTCCCAGTCCAAAGGAAAAGAGAAAGTTGATGAGCATACATACAAGCCTGTTGTCCCATTCCCAAATAGGCTCACAAATCATAAGATGAATGCTCACATGGAGAAGATAAGAGAGATATTCAACCAAGTACAAATCAATGTCCCTCTCTTAGATGCCATTCAACAAGTCCCATCCTACGCCAAGTTTCTGAAAGAAATGTGTACCAAAAAGAGAAAAGCAAATATTCCTAAAAAAGTCTTCTTGGCTTCCAACATAAGTGAACTGCTCAATGGTCCGATCCCTGTGAAATACAAAGATCCAGGGAGCCCTACCATTTCTTGCATCATAGGGCAGACCACCATAAATAGGGCTTTGCTAGACTTGGGCGCGAGCATCAATCTTCTCCCCTTTTCCGTCTATCAGCAGTTAGGGTTAGGCAACCTTCGTCCAACCCAGATGACTATCCAATTGGCTGACCGCTCTGTAAAGATTCAAAAGGGGGAAATTACAGATGTTTTGATACGGGTCGGGGAATTCATTTACCCCGTGGATTTTGTTGTTTTAGAAACACAACCCGTACAAAATCACAGAGCGCAAACACCCGTCATTCTCGGACGTCCTTTCTTAGCCACAGCGAATGCGATCATCAACTGCCGAAATGGATCGATGCGTCTAACGTTCGGAGATATGACGAAAGAGGTGAATGTCTTCCATCTGGGGAAGCAGCCAAGGGATGTGGACAATGATTCTTTCGAAGTGAACTTGATTGAGGGTTTGACTAGTGAACATGTCGACGAGGTGGAGTATGAGTCTGAAGAGGAGTTTGAGTTGGAGTCGGATGACTTCAACCTTGATCAGATTGTTGGATCAAATGTTGAAAGGACTACTAATTACACCCCTATTCTTCCCTTACACCATGAACAAACAGTGATAGATCCGGTCCCTTCTTCTGAGCTTAAGGCTCTTCCCGACCATCTCAAGTACAAGTACTTGGATGAGAAGGAATCCTTTCCGGTAATCATTGCATCCAATCTCACTAAACAACAAGAAAAGGACCTTCTGACTGTGTTAAGAGAAAATAGAGAGACCATTGGTTGGACAATGGCTGATATCAAGGGGATTAGTCCTTCCATTGTTCAACATAGGATTCATTTGACGGAAGATGCCAAGCCTAAACGAGACCCACAGCGTAGACTTAACCCCATTATGCAGGAAGCTGTTAGATCTGAAATCTTGAAACTATTAGACAATGGGATTATCTATCCCATATCCGATAGTCAGTGGGTTAGTCCAGTTCACGCTGTGCCTAAGAAAGCTGGATTTACTGTGGTGGAAAATGAGAATAAAGAATTGATACAAACACGTCTTCCAACGAAGATTCGAGTTTGTATTGATTACAGGAAACTGAACACTGCCACATGTAAAGACCACTTTCCACTTCCTTTCATTGATCAAATGATGGAGAGATTGGCAGGACACGAGTATTACTGTTTCCTGGATGGATATTCAGGATATAATCAAATCCCAATCGCTCCCGAGGACCAAGATAAGACTACCTTCACCTGTCCTTTTGGAACGTTTGCATACCGAAGGATGCCCTTCGGCCTTTGCAATGCTCCTGCAACATTTCAACGTTGCATGTTGAGCCTCTTTTCGGACATGATGGAGAAATTTCTGAAAATTTTCATGGATGATTTCTCGATTTATGGGGATTCCTTTGAGCAATACTTGTACCATTTAAAGCTGGTGTTACAACGCTGTATGGAGAAAATTTGACACTTAACTGGGAAAAGTGTCATTTTATGGTCAAGCAAGGAATCGTACTTGGGCACAAGGTATCAAGAATAGGAATCGAGGTGGACAAGTCTAAAGTGGAAGTCATAACGAAGCTCACTAAACCAACATGTTTAAAGGACATTAGATCATTCTTAGGGCACGCCGGCTTCTATATACGATTCATTCAAGGGTTTAGCAACATTGCAAGACCCTTGACAAATCTCTTAGGAAAGGATGTACCCTTTATATTTGATGAGGAATGTCAAAAATCATGGAAAGAGCTTAAAAGTAGACTTGTCTCAGCACCGATCATCTCTGCACCAGATTGGACCAAGCCTTTTGAGATTATGTGTGATGCCTCTGACTTTGCTATAGGCGCTGTTTTAGGGCAGCGTATTGATAATAGGCAACACGTAATCTATTATGCTAGCAGAACGCTAAATGATGCCCAACTCAATTACACAACTACTGAAAAGGAATTTTTAGCAGTTGTCTTTGCGTTGGAGAAATTTCGCCAATATCTGCTAGGGTCCAGGACGATAGTTTTCACTGATCACTCCGCCTTAAAATACTTGATGCAAAAGAAGGATGCTAAGGCAAGACTGATTCGATGGATACTTCTTTTGCAAGAGTTTGATTTGGAGATTAAAGATAAAAAGGGCGTTGAGAACATGGTAGCTGATCATTTGTCGAGAATCCCAAATGCACCTAAGGAGAGTATACCGATTAATGACGATTTCCCTGACGAACACATTTTTGAGATGTGTGGAGAGCCCTGGTATGCTGACATTGTGAATTACCTTGCTACCAGGCAAATACCTTCTCATTGGTCAAGTCAGGAAAAACATCGTTTCATGCGTCAAATGCGGTTCTTCTTTTGGGATGAACCGTATTTATTCAAATATTGTCCTGACTAGATCATACGTAGGTGCCTTCCTGAGGATGAACATCAGAGTGTTTTGATATTTTGTCACAAATTAGCTTGCGGTGGACATTTTGGTCCACGGAAAACTGCTGAGAAAGTGCTTCAGAGTGGATTTTACTGGCCCACTCTCTTTAAGGATGCATACAATTTTTGCAAGCTTTGTGATAAGTGTCAAATGATGGGTCGTATCACACAGAGAGACATGATGCCCCTCACACCCATCTTGGAAGTCAAAATTTTCGACCTCTGGGGCATCGATTTTATGGGACCCTTTCCTCTGTCCTACGGTAACCAATACATTTTGGTAGCCGTAGATTATGTTTCCAAATGGGCTGAAGCAATTCCTACAAGGACAAATGACAACCATGTTGTCATTAAGTTTTTAAGAGAAAACATCATCTCTCGCTTCGGAGCCCCCCGTGCGATAATAAGCGACAATGGGAGTCATTTTTGCAATCGGGCTTTTGAAGCCCTGATGCGCAAATACTCTATTACTCACAAATTATCCACGGCTTACCATCCTCAAACCAATGGGCAAGTTGAAGTCATGAATAGACAGATAAAACTCATTTTGGAGAAAACTGTAAGACAGAACCGTAAGGATTGGTCCATCAAACTCACTGATGCCTTATGGGCATACAGGACCGCTTACAAGACTGTCCTCGGTATGTCTCCATATCGAGTTATATTTGGAAAACCTTGTCACTTGCCAGTTGAATTAGAACACCGAGCTATGTGGGCTTTAAAACAACTGAACTTGGATTTGGATAAAGCCGGTGCATTAAGGAAGTTGCAGATATCTGAGCTTGAAGAGTTAATAAACGAAGTATATGACAATGCTCGGATCACTAAACACAGAACCAAGCTTTTTCACGATAAATTCATTCACAGGAAAATTTTTGTCGTAGGACAAAAGGTTCTGTTGTATAATTCACGACTCCACCTTTTCCCTGGTAAATTGAGAACCAGGTGGTCTGGACCATACGTAGTGCACAAAGTCTTTTCCCACGGTGCGATCGAGATTCTTGACCCGAATAATGGCAACACATTCACTGTGAACGGTCAACGTTTAAAGCCATTCCTTACCACGGAAGTCGTGTCACAAGAAGTTCATGAATTGGGTCTTCACGACCCAGTTTATCTGTGACCATTCCATCTGTATAGTTTCCCGTGCATTTTCCTGAATATCATTTTGGGACCACACTTGTAAATAATTTTCTTTTACACTTTTTGTAAATAATACATAAAAAAAATAAAAATAAAGAAAAAAATTAGGGATTTTTGTGCTTATAAGAGTTTCACATTCCTAGGAATTTCTCCTCCCTAGGATTCCATTCATTTCCAAACTCCTTTGACCTAGGGTTGTAAATATACCTTTGACCTAGGGATAAAATTGGAAATCCCATTTTTTCTACCCCCTATAAATACTCTCCTCACCTACCTTTTCTCCCTCACACGCAGAAATCCCCTCAGATCTAAACTCCTTCTTCCAGAGCCAACCTCTGCCAATTTTTTCCTTCACCAGAATCTTCAGATCTGCCGCAAAAACCCACTTCCGGCCGAAATTCCGCCGCACTCCTGCCATCTCTGGCGCCCAGAAAAATTTTGGTCGGCTGATTTCCTCTGCTGCTGGCAGATCCAGAGCCATTCTTCCAGATTCTGTCCCGGGTGCCTTCTGCACAACTGTTTTTGGATTTCCCCCCACGATCTCCGGGGGTGGTTTGCAATTTCCTCTCTAAAATCCTTTGCTTTAAGATCCATTATCATACATGGCCCCGAATTTGTTTGTAGAAAGGGATTTTTTCATACTTTTGAATGATAGTGGGGGGTATGGCACATTTTTGTGGATAGAATACGTTCATGGAATTGGTACTCTTTGGTCTATGATAACAATGACTACGATGCATATTATTGCCCTGATCTTGTCACTATTTTTTATAATTCAATTGATCATGCATCTGTGAATCATGACACGCACCAATTTGTATCTCACATGCCATTCGGTGACATCTTTGTTACCATCCCACTTATTGCTGAAACCACTAATGTCCCCAGTCATCCCCACCATAGCGACCCCTTGCCGTTGATAGATTATATGACCATCATGGGGGTCCGTTGTACAATTCAGGACCGTGGGCTCAAAGCCAACACGACCTTTCGAAATGTTCATTGCATTGGACGTTGGGTCCAACGCAACATTTTTAGGCTTGACCACCAATCTTCCTTTAACAGACCCGTGTTACAGATAATCCATGATTTAATGACACATAACCACACGGTCTGTTTGAATAGGGCCATCTTCCATGCTATTCTTGACAATTCCTCCTGCACTCGGGGTGCAAAGCATTCCCATGCAATCTTAATCACACGTCTGTGTAAACATTTCATATCAAACGCTGTCTTTAATACATTTGACCGAGTGCCTGTTACTGTAGAGAGACCCACAAGCTCATATAATGGTTGCTTGCAGGTACTCTGGACACCCAGTGCCCAGCCTGAGAATGTACCTGTGGAGTCCTCTTCGGAGGAAAGCCTAGAGGAGATAGATGAGCCACAATTCTGGAGGCAGGACCCCCCCAACTGAGTCACGAACCTTCATGTCCACCATGTGGAAGGGCATGAAGAAAATCTTTAGGAGACAAGTGAGGCTGAGGAAGAGGGTAGAGGAGCAATCCTCTCGGCTAGGTAGTATGGAGGCAGCGTTAAGGAGATCACAGTCGGCTGGACCTAGCACTACCGCGGGTCCAAAGCGACAGAGGGAGTAGCTTTATCCTTTACCTATTTCATGCATCATTTCATCTTGCATGCATTGGGGACAATGCATGAGATAGGTATGGGGGGGTAGATGCTAACTTAGGATTTTTCACTTTCTTTTTAGGCCTTTTATTTTTAGGAGGATTTTTCACTTTCTTTTTAGGTTTTTATTTTCTTTTAGATTTTACCTTTCTTTAGAGATTTTCTACTTTCCTTTTAGATTTTACTTTTTCTTTTAGAAAAATAAAAAAAATAAAAAAAAAGAAGAAATTCTTTGATCCATGTTTAAAGAATCAAACTTGAAATTTAGGGATTAAGGAAGCTCTAAATTAAGATTTCTAATTATAAGTTGAAAAGAGGAGTTTTGTTAGATTTTTAGGTTAAGTAATAAAGGATTAGAAAAATTACTAGATTTTAATTCTTTCTTTAGATATAAACATTAAACATATTGAAGGATTAATCAAAGACTTTGTGATTTTATTTACATATATATATAATAAAAAAAATATAAAAGAAAAAAAAGAGATGTACATAAATAAATAATAAATACTTAGCCACTGACTAAGCTGGTTAGCTGTGCCTCAAGAAGCATTGCCGATCACGCCTAAAGGTGGTTAAGTCCTTAAATTCCTTCGTGGCCTTTTTTACTCGAGACCTTAAACCCGAGGGATGTTTTCTCATCTGGTGCCCTAAGACCGTCTGGTTTGGGAGTCATCGGTTAAAGGTTCGCTACAAGGGTAAACTAGAAAGCCTAAGGATGCTAAGGAAATGTAAATAAATAAACATTGTAAATAAAAAAAAAGAAGAAGAAAAAAAAATTATATATATATTAGTAAATAAATGAACTTAGTCTAAGAAAGATCCTTCATATTTATAGATGTATATATCCTAGGATTGATGCAAAATCCGATTTTTGATCTTTTCCCTAAAATCTTAACCTAAGCTGAAAACAAAACTCCAATTAGACACTTATAAGAGGAATGAAAAGTTTAGGGTAACCTGAAACCTATAGCTCAAGTTAGAATCTTTAAAACATGGATCAAAAAATTTCACTAACCCTTTTATTTTTCTTTATGGATTTTGTGGGTGCAATCCGCTGAAAACCCTCAGGAGACAACACTCCTCCTCTAGGGTAACTTAGAGGTTTAACGGCTTGTTGCACGTGCTCAGTGCAATCGTGTCACCTACGAAAGTGGTGTAATAAATTAGTTAGGATTTTCTTTTTTCTTTCTTTCTTTTTTTTTGCTCGAGGACGAGCAAAAGCTAGGTATGGGGGTGTGATTGTTACACATATTTGCATATTTTACCACTTCCATACCATGCATATTGTATATAAAAACGTGATTTTTAATCCTTTCCTCTCTATTTTTGTAGGTCCACAACTTAAAAGAGAGAAAGCCCATTAATCTCTTTAATTAGCAATAATTAAAGAGATTAATTCAAAAGCCCAAAAAGAAGCCCAAGATTTGAATCTGGATTCAGAGAGATCCGCGCGCCAACTGAATCTTCCAGAAGGCCACGTGGATAACAACCTCGCAACGAACCTGTACCAGAAAATCTGGGCTCAACGGCCCAGATTTTGCCGCCAAAACCTGGATTTTCCCGCGTATCTGCGGCGGTTATGAAGCCGTTAGATCCCAGATTTTACGCCAACAACCTGGCTCTCGAAGCTTCTCTCTGAGGGCTATAAATACATGACCAGGGTCTGCACGAGAAAAACAGAGAAGAGAGAGGAGAAAACTAGAGAAACTCTTGTATTTTGTTTTAGTCTTCTCCTAGGTTTTAGTCTCCATCTTCTTCCTCCTAGAGATTTTGTCAAAGAGAGAAAGTGAGTGCTGTTGAAAGCTTGTAATCAAGGAGGTGACATCACTTGTAACAAGGGTTAATCAAAGCTTCGTCTTCTCTTTGCAAGTTCTAGTACGTTTTACTTTGCATTGCTTTACTTACTTTGCTTCTCTTTACTTTACATCATGAAGTGTTGCTTTGTTACTTGTGTAATGGATAGCTAAATTTCTATTGCATGGCTAGCTAACAACTTACATAGCTAACTTCTATCTCTTTGAATGATTGCTTATCTTTATACTTGCATTGTGAGAATTTCTTTTACTTACCAAGGAAGTAGAGTTGCTTTCCCTTGGTGAATGCTTGTACATACTCCATATGATTCATGTGTGCCTCATTTAGAGCCTTGTCTAGAACAAGTGCCTTGATGGAACATGGAGATGGATCACCAAACATGTGCTACTTGTAGAACAACTTCTTTACTTCAAACTAATTTGTTGTTATGTCTTGAATGTTTAAATGAATGTTGATTCTTCTAACCTAGCATCCCTTGAGTACCAATCCTAGAGTTCATCATTGATAATCTATCTAGAGAGCCAATGAATCAATATGAGGCTTCAAGCTAAGAACTAAAGGAACACTCATCTTCAAAACGGTAAAGTACTTGAACAAATAAGCAAAGTCATCTCTATTTGCCAATGAATCAATATGAGGCAATCAAGCATCACCATTGAGTATAGTAAGTTAGCGAAGTAAAGTTAGCTAGCCATGTACTTTCTCATCTAAAGTCTTCCAAACATTTTCTTTACTAACTTCTTTTTTTTTAGCAATACACTTTACTAAAGTTCTTTTGGTTTCTTTTCCATCATGCACAAATCAATCACTTTTTCTATTTTCTTTTCCATGTTTCTTACATTTGTGTAAATACAAAGAAGAATCTTCGTTTTCTTGTTTCACTTCGAACCGTAACGCTTCCATCGCTAGCTCTCCCGGAGAATCGACCCGGTATAGCCTTTGCTATAACGGAGATTGGAAAGGATACATTGACCTTATAAATACACTTGTGGATTGATCAAGCACAAAGGTTGACTCTAAACCTTCTTTCTTTTACATCATATCTGTGCAATCTACAACACGATTCTTTCCCAATCAATGACTCCGTGACAGGTAAGCTCATTTAAGTTGCCATGCTTTCAGACGAATGGTTCTGCTTCTTTCTGTTGAATAATGAGTTTGCTGCCATAGCACTCGTTACTTGATTATCATGATAGATGATAATTGCACCTTGCAATTATGTCAATGGAAGGTCTCGAAGAAAATAGCTGAGCTACTCAGTGTCATCTCCTACAATTCTTAATGCAAAGAACTCAGACTCCGTGGATGATTGTGCAATTAGAATTTGCTTGTTAGATTCTATGAAATGGCAACTCCTCCCATGATGAAGACAACCTCCGGTAGATCTGCACTCATCTGGTTTCATGCACCATCTTGCAGCTGAGAAGCCTTCGATCACAGCCGGATATCCGTGTAGAGCAGGCCCAGATCCATAGTTCTCTTCAAGTACCTCATCAATCTCTGAATATCATCCCAGTGAGGCTTTCCAGGATTGCTTGTAAATCTGTTAAGTATTCTAACAGAGAATGCTATATCTGGTATAGTGTAACTTAGTGTGTACATAATATTACCAATAATCCTTGAGTACTTTAGCTGCCTTACATGTATTTAAGTGTTGGGTCGAAACTTCTTGTTGTAATCATATGGCATAAACAACTCTGACAGATCAAAGTAGCTATACTTCTTCAATTTATTCTCTTTGTAATGGGATTGAAACAATCAAATTCCATCTTTTGTGTACAGGATCTTGATTATGAGAATCTTGACCGCATCTCCAAGATCCTTCATGTTGAACTGGGCCGAAAGGAATTTCTTACTGGATTTCACTATCTCCAAGTCGGCCCTGATGATGAGCATGTAATTTACATAAAGGCAGATCATCACTACCTTTCTTTTAGAAACCTTGATGTAGAGGCACCTGTCAGATTCACTGTCTCGATACCCATTTCTATGAATAATCCTGTCAAATTTCTCGTGCCAAAGTTTTGGAGCCTTCTTAAGACCATAGAAAGACTTTGTTAGCATGCATACCTTATCTATAGGAGCATCAAGTCCTTATGATCTCTCCATGTAAATTTTTTTCAGTGAGATCTCCATTTAAAAAACTTGTCTTCATGTCTATCGGTGAATGATGAACTTCTTAATGTTTGCCCATGCAATTAGCACTCTGATGTTAGTGATTCTGCAACTGGTGCAAAAATATTGAAGAAGTCAATACCTACTTTCTGAGGGAAGCTTTTTACCACCAGTCTCACCTTGTACTTTTTTATGGTACCATCAGGTCGTACCATTACTCTCACCTTGAACTTTTATGGTACCATCACGTCGCAACTTTATTTTGAGGATCCACTTGTAGCTGAAAGGTTTTTGCACCTTCTGGCACATCCACCAATTCTTAAGTGTGATTCTAGATCAAAGAGTCCATTCGTTATCTATGTCTTCTTTCCAGAAAAGAACATCTTTGAACTGCATTGCTTCTTGAAAAGTTTGTGAATCTCTTATTGGACCCTAGAAGGAGGGTGAATAGGGTCAAGAGTAATTAAAAATAAATACACAGAATACAGAGAATTGTAAAAGAAAGTAAGGCTGGTAGGATCACCCAGTTAGCTGGTTAGATCAGAAAATGTAAAGCAGACTGATGGTAGAATCAACAGAGCACAGAGATGACAATATATATCATATAAAAAATAATCAAAGGCAAATATGCAATATAGGAAATAGTGGAGGAAAACACACAATTTTAGGGTGAATCAAGAAACTTCCCTACATCTACTACCTAGAGGTCTCCTCTTAAATCCACTATAAAAGCTTCTTCCTGAAGGAAGGATTACAGCCGCCAATACTCAACTTTGAGTTTGGATTTACTAACCACTAACCACCAAGATATTACCCGATCTTGAATTTTCACAACACCTCTTCTTTGAGGCATAACATAACAAGAATTACAATAGAGTTTGTTCTCTAACACAATAATGAGAACCAATATAAGCATAATGATTAATTCAAAATAGAAGATACACTTAGAGATTCTACGTAATCAAAATAGTTCTAAGTACTATCATCAATAATTTGACACTAATAAATATTGAGCAATAAAGAGAAAATAATTAGAGATGAAAGAACGAAGATTCTCTAATAAATAGAGATGGAATTTCTCTGGAAATGAATGTTTGACATTTTTCTTGAAGAGAGGTTGTTGTCGAGATTGAATGAACAATGAATGGCTCAACAACTTCTTAGAGCATTTTAAGGATGTGAAAATTTCAGCTTCAAACTTGATTTTTGCTTTTGTTGCTCATTGTTTTTTTCTTACTTCACTATGGTAGTTCCTTCCAATGAATGAACCAGGCCTTATTTAAGTACCCAGGCATCAAGGAGAGCAAATCCATCCGTTAGAGATAGAGGCAGCAACTTACGATCGTTAGAGCATTAAATATGGTCAGAGAAGAGATCTTGTGTTGATCAAAGATTTTGCATTAATGTTGTTGCTAAGAAAGCACATGAAAGAAGAAAGGGTAGCTGTATGGTGAAGATATGTAGGATCTATAATCAAAGCAACACAAACACTAGAAGGGGGGTGAATAGTGTTTATAAAAATTTAAACAAACTAGTTGCAGGAATTAAAATAATCCCAAGATAAACACAGAAAATACAAACGCAAACACACGAGAGTTATCCTGGTTCGGTCCTTGTGACCTACATCCAGTCCCCAAGCAAAATGCTTGAGATTTTCCTTTCTTTACTTGTGTACACCCACAACCAATGCCTTGTACACCACTTGACAAACGCCCTTTGCCAAATGTGCACAACTCCTCTTTACATCAAAGAGAACACGCCTTGTACAACTTTCTTCTACTCCCAAGAAGACGCCTTGTACAAAATCTTCTTTGAATGAATACAATGATTTCCTATAGCCTTGATACTGAATGTGTATGTGGACAAGGTAGTATAGGAAAGATGAACTTCAGAGCACTTCACTAATGGAATGGCTTTTGGTGAAGAACAGAAGTTGGAAATCAGTTTTTAGGAATTCTGGAATTTTTCTTTGGAAAAACTGATGGAAAGAATTAGTAATTGGCCTTTGGAATAACTTCCCTATTTATAGCTGAAGACTAGGGTCAGTTAGGGTAGTTATAGGACCAATTCAGACAATTTAAACGTTGGAAAACGTTGTTAAATGGATCAGATAAGAGAAACTGTCCAACAGTCAGAAACTGCCTATAGTCGACTAGGATTCTGAGTTAGTCGACTAGACTAGGCAAAACTACAACTATTAGTCGACTAGGTTTAGCAATTAGTCGACTAGGTATATGTCTGTTGGCAAAACAAGTTTCTGGATAACTGAATTAGTCGACTAAAAAAGACTGTTGGTCGACTATAAAATGTGTTAGTCGACTTGGGAAATAGGGGTAGTCGACTAAGTTTCATTTCAGACAGAAACAGAGAGTTGGGAAAATTTTGTATCTGATATTAGTTGACTTGGGAAATTGGGTAGTCGACTAGGGTATCTGTTAGTCGACTAGGTATATAAGTCAAGTCGACTAATTGTCATTACAGGGTCCAAACAGAGAGTTAGGAAATTTGGTTTGGAATGGTCTAGTCGACTAGGGGTTTTTGGCAAGTCGACTAAGTATGGGTAGTCGACTATATCAATAGGGTAAGTCGACTTGGGAAGGATTTTTGTGTAAGTGATCAATGCTTTTCACATATTTTCTAAGTTTACACAAAACTTCCAACAGCACCCATAATCTTCAATAGTCTTCAATTGAGGTAGAGCAATCATCATGAGGTAGAAGTGTTTGTCCATCATCAAAATCTTGCAACTTGATAGGCTTCAACTTGGTAGGCTTCAACATTCTCCCCCTTTTTGATGATGACAACTTATGTTTATGATAGCTCCCCCTGCAACAAAACTCCCCTGCAGTAACTAGGTTATAAAAAATATATTGCTCCTGCAGAAAATGTTAAGTTGCACCTGCATGGTCATATGTCAATATCCAGGAACACACAGATACACATAGCAGATGAAACAAATATAACACAAAAGGGATTTTCATAACAGAACACAGAGTTTTAACATAACACAAAGTTACATAACACATAACACAACACAAAGTTACATAACACATAACACAAAATTCTCCCCCTTTGTCATTAACAAAAAGCAGAAAACATACATTGATTCAAATAAAACCTGACATAGTCTTTCTTTTTTTTTTTGTTTAAAAAACAGAAAATACATAATAGTTGCAAAAGCAAAAAACATAAAGAAACGCCAACGCCATAGTTTTCAAGGCTCGGATCCGGGAGGAGGAGGTGGCGGAAAATGGATCTTGAGAAGACTCAGAATCGCTGTTTGAGTAGATTCAAAAGAATCCATCCGATTCATCAACAAAGATTGATTCTCAAGAATTTGAGACTGAGAGTCTTGCAGAGCTTGTTGTTGGGTTTGAATAGATGCAATCTGAGCAGACATGGAATTGTAGAATGCATCAGCATATGGAGGTGGTTGAGTTGGAGGTGGGTCATTGAAAGGAGTGTGTGTAGAGGAAGATGGATGTTGAGTGGGACTATGTGGAGGTGAAGAGGGATGTTGTGGAGGAGTATCAGTCAGTTTCATTCGGTGTATGGCGGCACTATCAAACAATTCAAAGATCTTAATGACACTAGTTTCGGAGGCAAGATCAACATGATATTTCCGAAAAATAGGTGTCAAAAAGGCTCCAAAAGGAAGGAATGAAGAATGATACTTGACCATAGTATCAAAGATGATCTTGGCCCAATTAACCTCGAGTCCGGCCATAATAGCATAGACACAAGAGGATAATTCTCTGGAATAGTAATTGTAACTACCAGATTTGGGACAAATATTGTAAGATAGAATTCGACCTATGAGACGTGGAATAGGTTTCAGTTTGGTGTTGGTTATAGGTAACCCTTGGCCAGGTAGAAAAATGTTGCTCAAGACTTCTTCATCATCCATAATGATGTCATCAAGTAAGAGGCCATGAAATGGAATTGATAGGATACGGCCAATTGATTTAGGGGAAAGCTTAAGATTTATACCTTTAACCAAGGAATAAATATGGACATCGTCCTCATTATCTTCAAAGGTTAAGTTGGTATAAAACAGATAAATTAGGAATGGATAATATGCTTACTTAAAGTCAGTAGAAAACATATTAAATAGTCCACAATTTCTCAGATAGGACATGAAATCATATTGGGAAAAATCATCATACTTGACAAATCTCCCTGGAATGATGTCTAAAGATGACAATCTAATGTAATCAGGCTCTAGGGCTGGATTTTAAGGAATTTCTTAAAGTCAACAGTGGAAGATGATGATGAAGGAGTAAACTTAGTTTTCTTTGATTTTGACATGTTGAAAACTAAATTTGAAGCAAAATAACAGTAGATAAGGTAGGAAATGACTAATAGTTGAAAGATTATACCAAGATTGAGAAGAAACTAGGAGGAATTTGAAGGAGAATCACTGGAAAGCTGCTGCAGAAATTCTCTTTTGCTGCTGCTGGTCGACTAGGGCTCGGCTGGAAAGAAGAAATGAGGGAAAACCTAGGGTTTTGTATGAGGGAAGGAAATGAATCAAAGGTTAGGATCAATCCTAGAAGTAGATCAGTGGTTAGAATTAAAAGTTAGGGTTATTGGATCCTTGACTTAAAAGAGCAGGTCGGGTTTCAAAGTGAAAATCCGAAATCAGAAAACAAATTTCACAGTTTTAGTCGACTTACAGGGTAATATTAGTCGACTAATAATTGTACTAGTCGACTAGTCATTTACTATAGTCGACTAATTTTTGAAAAATCAGAAAGGGAAGTTTCTGTTTGTGTACAGGAGTCTACAGGAGTCGACTGAGTATATTTCAAGTCGACTAAGTCTTCTATTAGTCGACTAATAAAAGTTGTAAGTCGACTAACTTTTGAAAAAATTGCCTTTGAAAAAATCTGAAAAAATGTTTAAAAATCGGAAAAATTGCAAATACCCAAATCTCTTCTAAATTTTATAAAAGTATCTTCTTTCAGAGGTTTTGTGAATATATCAGCAATTTGATTATCAGTTGATATAAAAGATAAAGAAATGTCACCTTTTAAAGCATGATCACGTAAAAAATGATGTCTAATATCAATATGTTTGGTACGTGAATGATGAACAGGATTTTTAGATAGATTAATAGCACTGGTATTATCACACATAATAGGTGAGTTTGTGATAGTCATGCCATAATCAAGTAAGGTTTGTTTCATCCATATAATTTGTGCACATGCAACACTAGCAGCAATATATTCTGCCTCGGTTGTTGATAATGACACAGAATTTTGCTTTTTACTGAACCATGATACTAGTGAATGTCCCAAAAAGTGACAAGTACCACTAGTACTCTTCCGATCAGATTTACATCCAGCAAAATCAGCATCACTATATGATAATAAATCAAATGTGCATGATTTCGGATAAAATAACCATAATTGATTGTGTTATTTAAGTATCGAAAAATCCTTTTCACTGCTTTAATATGTGATTCCTTAGGATTTGACTGATATCTAGCACATAAGCATACACTGAACATAATATCAGGTCTACTTGAAGTAATATAAAGTAGAGAGCCAATCATACCTCGATAGAGTTTCTGATCTACATTCTTACCATTTTCATCTTTGTCCAAAAAAGTAGTCGTACTCATGGGAGTATTCTTATGACCAGAATTTTCCATGCCAAATCGCTTTAGAAGTTCCTTAGCGTATTTGCATTGGGAAATGAAGATTCCATCCTTCATTTGCTTTATTTGTAGACCGAGGAAGTAAGTAAGTTCACCCATATGGCTCATCTCAAATTCACTCTGCATGGTCTTAGAAAATTCTTGACAAAGGTTATCGTTAGTAGAACCAAATAAGATATCATCAACATATATCTGAATGATTAAGATATCTTTATTAACATGTTTAATAAAAAGAGTTGTATCTGCTCTTCCCATTTTAAAATCAGAATTTAAAAGAAAACTTTTTAATCTATCATACCAAGCACGGGGTGCTTGCTTTAAACCATATAAAGCTTTTTTAAGTTTAAAAACATGGTTTGGAAATTTTTCATGTTCAAAACCTGGAGGTTGTTCAACATAAACAGTTTCCTTAATAATTCCATTTAAAAAGGCACTTTTAACATCCATTTGATAAAGTTTGAAATTCAAAAAACATGAGAAAGCAAGTAATATACGAATAGATTCAAGTCTAGCTACTGGTGCATAAGTTTCATCAAAATCAATACCTTCTTCTTGATTGTAACCTTGTGCTACTAACCTTACTTTGTTCTTAATGACTTCACCTGATTCATCGAGTTTGTTCTTAAAGACCCATCTGGTGCCGATGACAAGATGATCAGTAGGACATTGTACAAGATCCCAAACATCATTTCTTACAAATTGGTTCAACTCTTCCTGCATGGCAATTGTCCAAAAATCATCCGCACATGCTTCGTTGATATTCTTCGGTTCAATGAGTGAAATGAAGGCAATTTGTGTCATGTAGTTCAACTTGGATCCCGTCTGAACACCTTGATTTATATCTCCAATCACCAAATCTTGTAGATGATTCCTTACTTCAACATATGCTTTCGGTAACTCGGTAGGAATTTCATCATCCTTAGAAATGTTAGTATCAACAGAAGATATAACAATATTATCAATAGGAGTATTTATAATATGATCATCATCATGTGGAGAAGTATTAGAAACAGGTTTAGTCAAGGATTCATCAAATTTAACATGTAATGATTCTTCAATAGTAAATGTTTTCTTATTAAATATTCTATATGCTTTACTATGAGTAGAGTATCCAACAAAAAACCTTCATTGGATCTAGCATCAAATTTATCTAAAGCATCTTTTGTATTTAAGATAAAGCATTTACATCCAAAAATCTTAAAGTAAGAAACTTTTGGAATCCTATTATGAAACAATTCATAAGATGTTTTATTTAAAAAAGGTCGAATAAGCACACGATTTAAAACATAACAAGCAGTAGCAATAGCTTCAGCCCAAAAATATTTTGGTAAGTTACTGTCCATAAGCATAGTTCTAGCACATTCTTGCAAAGTCCTATTCTCTCTCTACAACACCATTTTGAGGAGATGCTCTAGGAAATGCAAAATTATGTGTAATACCATACTTATCACAGAAATTTGAAAAAGATTCATTCTCAAATTCTCCTCCATGATCACTTCGAATAGTGACTATGTTTAGAGACTTTTGATTTTGAATTCTTTTACAAAAACTTACAAATTTATCAAAAGTATCATTTTTATTTTTAAGAAAAATTACCCATGAAAAACGTGAATAATCATCAACAATGACAAAAACATATCTACTCTTGTTTAATGAAGAAACACGAGTAGGTCCAAATAAATCCAAATGCAATAATTCTAAAGGTCTATTTGTAGAAACTAAATCCTTTGATTTAAAAGATGATTTAACTTGTTTTCCTAATTGACAAGAATCACAAAAATAATCCTTTTTAAAAGCAATTTTTGGAAGACCTTTAACTAAATCAAATTTAGAAATCTTAGAAATAGTTTTCATATTCAAATGACCAAATCTTTTATGCCATAAAAAATAATCATTATTAGAAGCAAGTAGTCATAAATTATCATTAGATGACATGCATGTTATTGATAACTCATAAATGTTATTGTTTCGAAAACCTTTAAATAAAATATCTTTCATATTAGTATCATAAATAAGACAAGCATCTTTTTCAAAAACAATTTTATAACCCTTATCACATAATTGACTAATACTTAATAGATTGTGTTTTAAACCTCTTACCAAAAGAACATTTTCAATAAGGGGTTTTGAAATGTTACCAACTATGACGGTACCAATAACTTTTCCTTTATTATTGTCTCCAAATATCACTGTACCTCCCTTTTTGATTTGAACGGAAGATAGTAGTTGCATATGTCCGGTCATGTGTTTGGAACACCCACTATCAAGTATCCACTTTTCTTTATAAGGTACCTATAAGATAAAAACAATATGTATGGTACCCATCATGATAGGGTCCGAAAAAGGTTAGCCTTTAGGAACCCAAATCCAATTGGAGTTTGGTTTCCACTTGTTAGTATAAACATAATTCTTAGAATTACACACATCATGTATATAAGATGCAATATAAACATTTTTATCAACATTATTAAGATTCTTAGGAACCCATATATATTTGCATCTAATTCTTTTTGAAATAGTATTTCTTTTCACAAAAGAATTATTAATATGAAGATGTGTAGATTTTACAAAATTGGTTTTTGAAAATCCAATACCAACATGAGTAGGTTTATACATCTTATCTTTTGAAAAACCAAGACCAAAATGATTGTTAGACATCTTTTGAGAAGATAATAAAACATTTAAATTCTCTTTTCCTTTATTAAACTTTGTTACATTTTTCAAAAGATCTTCATACTTAATTTTGAAAACAATCATGTCTTTATCTAAAATAGAAATTCTAGAATTTAAAGAAATAGTTTCCTTTTTAAGTAAAGAATTTTCTTTTAAGAAAATTTCATTATCCTTTTTTAAAGATGCAATAACTTTTTCAAAATCTTCATTTTGAGAACTTAGAGAAGATGTTTGAGAAACAAAACATGCATTTTCATGAATGAGTCTTTCATTTTCCTTTATTAAAACTTTATTTCTAATCTTTTCATTTTTGAAATTATTATAAAGTTCATTAAAGGCTTCTAATAAATCATCATAATCTTGTACCTCATCTTCTTGGGCCATGAAGCAAATATTGGCGGTTTCCGTTGCTTCTTCTTCGTCAGAGGAAGATGAGTCGCTATCATCCCATGTTGCTTGGAAGACTTTCTTCTTCTTGTTGAACTTGTTGAACTTGTTGAACTTGTTGAAAGTCTTGAAGTGTTCTTTTGATTTCATCAATGGACAATCCTTCTTCATGTGGCCTGGTTTGTTACACTTAAAACAAGTAGGAATATCGTTAGTATCTTTATTCTTTTTAAACTTACCTTGTTTTAAGAACCTTTTGAACTTTCTTGAAAGCATGGCCATTTCTTCTTCATCTTCATCCGAATTGTCTGTATCTGAAGTTGTATGGAAGGCAAGTACTTTCTTCTTAGATTGGTGTTGTTGTTCGTCCTTTTTTCTTTCTTCTATCTGCACTTCATATGCCATTAGATTACCAATTAGGTTTTCTAATGTCATAGTTGAGAGATCATTCGCCTCTTCAATTGCGGTTGTCTTCTTCTCCCATTCCGGTGTGAGTGCACGAAGAATCTTACGGACTCTTTCAACTTGGGTGTAGTCCTTTCCAAGAGATGCTAATGAATTGGTAATGTCGGTGAATCTTGTAACCATTTCGGATATGGTTTCATTCTCCTTCATTTTGAACAACTCAAATCTGTGGACAAGAACAGAAATTTTAGATTCCTTAACTTTATTAGTACCTTCGTGTGTTACCTCAAGTGTATGCCATATTTGATGTGCAGAGGTTGATGTTGACACACGGTTGAACTCTTCTTTGGTTAAGGCACAAAATAGAGCATTCATCGCCTTGGCATCAAGATTTGCATTCTTCTTTTGATCTTCACTCCAAGCGTTGTAGTTGGTTGTAGGCTTGGTGTACGCTGCTTCTACGATGTTCCAAAGGTCGTAGTTGAGTGACTGTAAGTAGATCTTCATTCTACACTTCCAATAGTTGTAGTTGGTTCCGTCAAATAGCGGTTGACGTTGTGTAGAATGCCCTTCTTTGAATTGGGATGATGGGAACGCCGTTGCCATCTTTGTATGGTTGTTGCCTTGAACCTGCTCTGATACAAAATGTAGGATCTATAATCAAAGCAACACAAACACTAGAGGGGGGGTGAATAGTATTTATAAAAATTTAAACAAACTACTTGAAGGAATTAAAATAATCACAAGATAAACACAGAAAATACAAACGCAAACACACGAGAGTTATCCTGGTTCGGTCCTTGTGACCTACATCCAGTCCCCAAGCAAAATGCTTGAGATTTTCCTTTCTTTACTTGTGTACACCCTCAACCAATGCCTTGTACACCACTTGACAAACGCCCTTTGCCAAATGTGCACAACTCCTCTTTACACCAAAGAGAACACGCCTTGTACAACTTTCTTCTACTCCCAAGAAGACGCCTTGTACAAAATCTTCTTTGAATGAATACAATGATTTCCTATAGCCTTGATACTGAATGTGTATGTGGACAAGGTAGTATAGGAAAGATGAACTTCAGAGCACTTCACTAATGGAATGGCTTTTGGTGAAGAACAGAAGTTGGAAATCAGTTTTTAGGAATTCTGGAATTTTTCTTTAGAAAAATTGATGGAAAGAATTGGTAATTGGCCTTTGGAATAACTTCCCTATTTATAGCTGAAGACTAGGGTCAGTTAGGGTAGTTATAGGACAGATTCAGACAATTTAAACGTTGGAAAACGTTGTCAAATGGATCAGATAAGAGAAACTGTCCAACAGTCAGAAACTGCCTATAGTCGACTAGGATTCTGAGTTAGTCGACTAGACTAGGCAAAACTACAACTATTAGTCGACTAGGTTTAGCAATTAGTCGACTAGGTATATGTCTGTTGGCAGAACAAGTTTCTGGATAACTGAATTAGTCGACTAAAAAAGACTGTTGGTCGACTATAAAATGTGTTAGTCGACTTGGGAAATAGGGGTAGTCGACTAAGTTTCATTTCAGACAGAAACAGAGAGTTGGGAAAATTTTGTATCTGATATTAGTCGACTGGGAAATTGGGTAGTCGACTAGGGTATCTGTTAGTTGACTAGGTATATAAGTCAAGTCGACTAATTGTCATTACAGGGTCCAAACAGAGAGTTAGAAAATTTGGTTTGGAATGGTCTAGTCGACTAGGGGTTTTTGGCAAGTCGACTAAGTATGGGTAGTCGACTTTATCAATAGGGTAAGTCGACTTGGGAAGGATTTTTGTGTAAGTGATCAAGGCTTTTCACATATTTTCTAAGTTTACACAAAACTTCCAACAGCACCCATAATCTTCAATAGTCTTCAATTGAGGTAGAGCAATCATCATGAGGTAGAAGTGTTTGTCCATCATCAAAATCTTGCAACTTGATAGGCTTCAACTTGGTAGGCTTCAACAGAGGAGAGTTATTTCTCCTGTAATATATACCCAATAGTTACTATTCAATAGCTGAGAGGATGTGACGGCATAGGTACTGACAAGCACCTGAAGACAGCCAATGAGACACAATCAAATCTCAGAAAGATAACTTGACTGCAAGTTGCAATAAGGTACAATCCACTTGTGTGTAAAGAGTCAGCTCAAGATATGTGGAACAAAAAAGTGAGAAGATATGAAAGCAAAATATATCCTATGTGGTGCTAGATGAAAAGAAAGTGACTACAACTTGCTGACACAGAAATCAGAGCAGAGCCAGAGACAGAAAAGAAACAAGATAGAGTTTTCTAGATAGACTGTTCTAGACAAAGCTGGTGAATGGGACAGAGTGGTAGGATGAGACGGTGGAATAAAATTTCTACCCAGAAATTGTAATGTAACATCCTATCAGTGCCAAATTTATGTTGATAAAAAAATCACTATATTATGACTTACATTGTTTCCATTTTGAGAGAAATTTGTGGCACAAAAATCTTTTTGCTCCACCTTACTCTTCATTACTTGATATGACTTGTGATTGCTTAATCTTGTGGAGCTAAATGTAACTTGCTCCAGTAGCTCTTGTAAGCTTGAATTAAAAATTTGTGATCTTCAAACAATCTTTCTATCCTTCATAAGTGTATACAATTGTTTGATCAATTCCATCCAATCTCTAATTATAGTCTTATTCAGAAAAAAGACAACATTACTAATCCAACTTATTAGTTGCTAAATTTATAGATTTAATTACATCATCAAAACCATTGGAGTTACATCTCTTTTGTAGGTGATAAAGTCAACTTCAAAGTCCTTCTGCTTCCTAATGCACTTAGAAGGTGGCTATATAGCTTCTGGAGTTTCTTCTTCATCATTGACACCTTCAACTTCTAGAGAGATTGATTCATCTGGTGTAATAAAATTTTCAGTATTTTCAGGTACATCTTTGAGCGATAAGCATTTATCCTTAATAAACTTATTCTCAAAGAACTTTGCATCCCGAGCCTTCATGATGGAGTTGGTGCCAAGATCCAGAAATCTGCATGCATCACTATCTTAGAAAAACCAAGAAACAAGCACCTGTTTGCCTTAGGATTGAGCTTTAACCTTCTTATATTTGGTATTTGGACATAGGCGAGACACCCCTATACTTTGAGATTATCCAGAGAAGCTAGATATCCCAACCATAGCTGATGTGGAGTAATATCTGAATTGAAGTAGGGTACCCGGTCCAGGATTCAGTTAGCCATCAGTAACGCCTCTCCGCAATGGCAAGTAGGTATGCAAGATGTAATCAACATTGAGTTTACCATCTTAGAGAGTGCGCGGCTCTTCCTTTTTGAAATTCCATTGGACTGTGGGGAGTAAAGAGCAGTTGTCTATGCAATGATGCCATGCTCCCTGAGATATGCTTAGCTTCCTTCAACCGGTACTCGCCACCTTTATCGCTTCTAAGCTTCTTCACTGGATGCCCAATTTTCTTCTTCACTCGAGTTCGAAACTCAATGAACTTGCAAAAAACTTCATCTTTTGACTTCACCAATTGCACATGGCAGAAGCGGGAATGGTTGCCAAAGAAGATGATGAAGTACTTCATGCCACTCCTAGTCATGAAGCTCTTGAAGTCGTAGGTGTCTGAACGAATCAGGTCCAACAGGTTTGTGCTCCTTGTAACATTTGAAAAAGGGCTTTCTTGTGATCTTGGCCTATATACAGATTACATATTTTCCAGGCTTATCACCTCCAAAGTTTGGAAGTACTCTTTGTTTCTTCATATTGAACACTTTTCTATAGTTTACATGACCTTGTTTCTTGTGCCATAAAGTAAATGAGTACGCAAAAGTAGAGATTTCATTGATAACTAAAGTAAGTACAATGGTACTTATATTATATATACCATAAGTGCAGTAAGCATTGTCAAAGTATATCTTCTTGTAAGACAGTATAACCTTCCTACCTTGAAAATCTAACCTCATTCCTGCATCACATAGCAGGCCCCCGAAGATTAGATTCTTCAGAATTAATGGGACATGTTTCATACTTTTCAGAGTGAGAGTATTCCCTGAAGTAAGAGTAAGCACCATGGTCCCGATTTCAAGCACAACAATAGAATGATCAGTCACTGACACATTCTCCTTTGTAGCAAATAAGTGGAGAAGAGATCTTCGTTGAAGCAGACATGATATGTAACACCTGTATCTAACCACCAATCGAAGTTGTTGAGACATGACAGGTAGCACCTGTATCTAACCACCAATCAAAGTTGTTTGAGGGAGATGTGGCAACAAAGTTGTTGATTTGATTGACATTGTGAGCCTCCTCTTTCTCTTCTTTCTATAATGCTTTACAGGCTTTAGCAAAATGACCCTGATTATCGCAGTTGAAGCACCTGCCAGTCTTCTTAAACTCCTCATCAAATTTGGGTTCTCTGCTAAAATGACATAGTAAATTTTTAAGAGTTGCATCCTAAAGATCACTTTTCAACGCAAAGCATTGAAGTTTGTTCCGTTAAAGTTCTCCAATTTTAGGCAATCCATAACAATAATTTTAGCAGGGCCCATGATTGATCAGAAATATTGTTTCAAGATTGCTAGAACAAAAAAAAAAAATATAGACTAGAGGGAAGTGGACTTTCCTCGTAACTGAAAATTTAGAACTTCTATAGTAGAACTGTTGTGCGTCCTTGAATGCGATCTCCTCGATCTTATCAGGCAAGTGACACACTTCTTGTAACTGAAAATTGCACTCTTTTAGAAACTAACCAACTCTCTTTTTCATTTAGCTTTTTTGATGTTGATACAAATGAGCTCAAGGGGTCTATTTATAGGACTCCCGGACTAGCGCAAGGATCACCCTCCCTTAATAATGGTAGCCCAAAAGTTTTGTCTAGGTTCAATGAATCCAGCCCAAGAGTCTCATTTAATGAACGCAGCCCAAACGTTGTCCTGATTCAATGAATCCAATTAAAGGCTCTCATTCTCTTAATGAGGAAAGTCTAAGGGACTTGTCCAGAGTCAATGAATCTAATTCAAGAGTTTCCATCTCTTGGTGACGAAAGTTCAAGGGTCGTGTTCAGATTCAGTAAATCCAGCCCAAAAATTTCCATCCTTTTAATTAAGAAAGTCCAATGGACTTGTCCAGATTCATTGTAGGGAGACCAAAGGTCTTGGCTACATTAACCAGACCTAGCCCAAGCCCAAACTCAAGCCCAACTAGTTTGTACTTGTGAGAAATTAATTAGATAAAAATTTCTTAGCTTGCCAAACTCGTGACCTGTGGCGTGGCAAAATAAAACCTTACCAAACGAACCTTTAGATTTGTCAAAATATATACATACATAAAATATATATAGTTTGAAAACTCTTTCATTTTTTGAAAAGCAGGTTTGCATAAAATTTCTCAGATTTTTTAAGATCTCTTTTATGACACCAATGTTATGCAACACGCATAGAAAAGAACATTTTAGCCAAAAGGATAATCAATCACTCGTTTTTTTTTTTTATAAGTATATACTTTTCACTCAAGTAGTGAAAAAATAGTCTTCTTTGTCCAAATAGACCAAATCTCACAGTTGCATTAGAAGAGCATTCAAAAAATACTCAACCATAATTTTCAATATGTACATTTTCATTGACTAAAAACTAAGCTGTAACATTTTCTTCATGAAAATTTTTAAGACTATGAAGATCATAATTGAATATCATCAAATATAATCACGGAGACAAGTAGGATATCCTTTACTCTAAACTAAAATATTATGGTAACTTATACTTGTATTTAAATATACATTTAATGTAACTCAAAATGTGCCACTTAAAATATCTTTATGTGTTGTAAAAAACTCAGTAAATGACACTGTAAACTCAAAAAATAACTAATCCTTAACTAGAAAAACAACATCTTGTTCACCTTAATGAAAATAACAACACTAACCTCAGAAATCACTTTTAAAGGAGTCGGTCAATCTCTTGTTTCAAAAAAGTTTTGAAACTATAATTAAAACCGATTGAAGCGAGGTTTTCTCCCGCAACTCCTTCACGAACTTTGTTTGTCCATCCGTCCATTTTCGTTCGCGCAAGAGATATACATAGAGAGCTCCTCTTCTCTCCCTCCAGCCGCCGCCTCCTCTTTCTCTTTTGTCGCAGTCGTCGTTTCTCTCGTCGCTATGCTCGGTTTCTCACCGTCAAGACATACTAGTTCTATGATTTTCACTCCCATCAAACAGAAGAAACTGTAGAAATTTTACTTATGATAAAAAAAAAAAAAAATTGCACTCCTCAATAGCTTATGACCAAACAGTTTCATGTGGAGTATACGTTTCTACTATTTGCTTTTTCAGAAAAAATCTAAAACCCAAGAGGGTTTTGTGAAAATTTTAGCCCTGCAATTACTCCAAGCGAGCCTCCATTCCAGTTTCGCCCACGCCGAAATCAATCAATTATCAACAGATACAACCAAAGAGCCGGTTTTAGTCAGGGGAAAAAGGGGAAAAATCGTGGGGGAAAAACCCAAATTTTTTTTTTTAACCTCTTGAAACAAAAACCCTCGAGAAGAGAGCAAGAGGAACAAAACCCTTATTTGTTCTCGAGAGCCTTAAATGTTGTGATCTCTTGTTCCTCATTCTCGAAAAACCTAAAATTCATAGCCATGGAATCGGCCGACAAATCCCAGGATTCTTCTCCGAAACGATCCGAGCGGCACCTATCCCCAGACGGAGGTGAGATAAATTGCTCCCAGTTTTGATTCAATGCTTCGCTCCCTTTGTCAATGTACTTGTGTTGTTTGGATCTAGAAATTTATCTCTGTCACTAGAATTTTTGCAGTGAGCTGATACTCTGATTGGAGATAAAACGTGTTTTGTTTTTTTCACCGTTGCAATTTGTGATGTTTGTCTAGTTGTCTGTGCACTGAACTAATTTTAAGATGGTGTTGATCTTTAACTAGGGAAATAGATGGTACAATTGTAATCCATTTGGGGGCATTTGGTTACTGTGAAATTAGAAATGGAATTGTTTTTTGAATCTATGAAGGGAAGCAGACGGTTTGTTTGGCTTGCTGCAACTCACTGAAACTTCTGTGCTTTATAGTGGGTTTCATGGGATCACTGAAACTGATATTTCGAGGTCTCAAATTTTGTTTGGAATGTTGAATCCTATGAGTGACAGAGCAATTAGCATGGTAATTCAGCGCGAGTAGTGTGCAAATGTCTTTTGTTTAACCTTTTGGTACATTGAGACCTGGAAGGAGACCCTTGCATCATACAAAACCCGTACTTGAAAACAAAATTTAAAAAATGGGATTCATGAAAGGTTTTTGTGAAAAAAGGTGTTCAACTCACTTTTGAAACTGTGTCAACATGGGGTCCGTGGTACCTGAAATCCTTGATGCGACTAACCAAAGCCCCAAAAGCTCAAAATGGAACCCATGTTGTTGAGTTTTAAAATAAGGGCATGGATTCCATCTAGCCACACACCCCTATGTGTAACTATTAGATTATTGTAGTCCCGTGGCTAAACATTTTTTTTCTTTTTTCGTGAAATATGCGGCGACTCAATGACTAAACTACTATGACACTCATAATCCTTGGAGGTTTCTGATACAAAGAATTTATGCTGAATGTGAAGTTCACACCTAACGTGATCTTTTGATTTGATTTAACCCGAGATCTGAATTAATTTTTGGTGTCATAGCACTTTTTACATATTCTGATGAGCTAGAGATCTTCTAAATCACTGTGATCACAGGAGAATTAGGTCAGGAACCTTTGAGAATTCAATATTTCAAAATTTCAAGATAGATTGCCTCAGGAAATTGATCAATGCTTAGAGAAATATTGCCATTTCAAAACATGAATGAGATTGGCATGTTCTCAGAGGGCAACTGAGCTTCTTTGGATCAAGAAGACAACAGCTTCTAACATGCTTGGAACCTCCTATCCATTGTGTGATGACCAATTAAAAGTGCATGAAAAATGAGGATATGTGTCTGCAGTGACCAGTTATGACTCATAAAAAAGTTCTGTTTTAGTGGCCTGAGGATGCACTCTTCTCATGGGCACTAAGCAGGAGGATCTGTACTTTCTGTCCATAGATTCATATTTTGTAGTGGACCTTTCTTCAACGATAGATCAAGCAAGTGAAGCTTTATTAATGTCATAGGATGAATTTTTTATCACGGAACATCTGAAGCAGTTAGGTGTACACCATAAACTAATTGGAGATGCTTGTCGTATATGTTGAGCCTCCAATGAAATCGTGCAAAAGGATGGTACATGTGGGAACTATGAGAATCTTACCGTTACTGGCATTGGTGGGCAATGTGATTCAAGAGCTTAAAGCTTGACCTAAGAAGCATAATCAATTGGTGTATTTAGCCAAAAAAGCTATTTTTTATGAATTAGTGGTTTTTTATTTTGTTAGGATTAAATGGATTAACCTTAGTTGCAAATGATGGAATTGTGATTCGTGTCAATCTCTTTTAAAGAGATGAGTTAGGGAGCTGATATTAGGAGTACTATTCTAAATATCAGCCAATATGATTGATATATCAGTTTTTAGGCTCTTTAGGTACAAGTGAGGAAAAAACTCATCGTTTGAAATCAATATCGGCCGATATTTGTGATATCAGTCCTATATATATTGTTGACATGCTACCCGATATGGTTCAAAATTTAGCTCTATTAGATTTTAGCTTCTAAGACAGGTTTGATTTCAATTTCAATCTCCAAACTTGTTATTTTAAAAGCCTAAATTCCCCAATCCATTTCCCTCTATCCCCAAAACCCTCTGCTGTCCTAATCCAGCCTCAGCAAAGGTGAGAAAAAAATCATTAAAAAAGGAAGACCCAAGAGGTATTCATGCTGCAAACGTTGTCTCTACACCACCCTCCAATTGTTGCTAGGTCGACCACTGGAGAGAATAGTAGAGAGTGATGCTAGTGAACGCTTAGTTCTATCTCTAATATTTCTCGCATTAATCTAATTCTAAGTAGTAAGCATTACTATATGAGTAATCAGTTTATTTAAATATTACTTACATGTTTTTTTTGCAAATTCAGAATCTACTTTATTGCATTAAAAATATATTTTATTGTATAATTTACTTGGCTCATGAAAGGCGCTTTGAACAGTGGTGTCTTCCACAATGTGATAGCAACAAAAGGCGTAAATTGTTTTGCAATTTGAAAATTAATGGCACTACTAATTGTATAAAGTTGATTAGGGACAATTTTAGAGCACTAAAAAGAGCTTTTTAGCATAGAGAAGAGATAAAGGTGCATGGCCAATGACTCTTGGAAGGAGCCAGGAACTAACATCATGATGACACTGCAAGAATTAGGGGCACCTTTTCGAAGAGGTTAAAGCGGTATTCCAAACAACTTTCATGTTCCTCTATCAATATTTTAGGAAATCATCAGCTTGACATCATGGCCGTTGTAATCATGGCCGTTGTAGAGGAAATGCATATAGGACGCATGACAATGCATAGGTTGTTATTCGTAGCTGGTCACCATCCATAAGATGTTGTCAAAGAAATTGGAGAGTTACGACCCAGTTTATTTACGGGTTGTTGAAGGATATATCTGATATCCATGCTAATTAGCTTGAGGGCTACTCCCTGCCTCGTAAGGGAAGGCTACATTACAGTAACTTACATATCGAATGACACACCAAGTGCTCAGGAGATTGTAAAGCGTGCTTGGTAAATAAAATGAGCTGATACCTACTCACATCAGATGTGAAAAAAGCCAATGACTGGCTGAATTGGCATCATATCAAGGAAACACTGGCAAGTTAGGGCTTTTGGGAGGTATAGATATAGTGGCTCATCTTGGCTGGCTCTAAACTTCCCATTGACAAAGAGCCTAATAAAGAGATTATGAATTGAAGGTGCCTTAAGATAAAAGTGCAAAAGCACATTAATTATGATGGTGTGCAACGTTGCAATATGCAGTCGTGCTATTCTGCATTTAATTTTTCAGGTAGAGAAGTTCCTGCCCACTTACATAAGCCTCGTGGTTCATCCAACTTCCAAGCTGATTGAGGAACTCTGATTAATAGCTGATGACAGAGGACAGTTGAAGACTGCATGGATGGAAAGGATAATGTTTACCATTTTTACATTAACTAAAGCTTCCCAATGTTACTATCCTTCAGCCAAAGTTCCTACCCACTTCCATAAGCCCCGTGGTTCATCCGAGCTGACTAAGGAACTCCGACTAGCTGCCAACGATGGAGGACAGATAAGATTGCATGGATGGGGAAAGGCTGACTTTTACCATTTCTGGATAAACTAAAGCTACTCAATATAGTACTATCCATAGTACAACCTTGTTACTGAGAATCCTAGGCTTGGTGAAACAACACATACATAAAATTAGAAGAGTTTTGCTATGAAGAGGCACAAAGTGTGACGGGGATCAAAGATCTTTCTGAGTTATTCGAGAAGGAGACAGAGATTCGAAGGCTTCTCTCATAGAATTTTAGTTACTTTTTGTGTTCTATGAATTTTATTGATTTTTAGGATTTTCTACAATTTTTTAGGACTGTTTGGAGTTTTTTCACTCAACTGTATTTTAGGTATTTTGTATTCATTTCGGGATTGTATAACCTCTAGGGTTGCCCTTTTTTTAATGATATGATATATGATTAATAACTATGTCTCTTCAAGAAAGAATTGCTCCTCGGAACCTGTGAATGGTGAATTTGGGTGTGAAATCCGAGTACAAGGTGTGAAACCTTGGTTTGATTTCAATCTTCATTATCATATATTTTGTCTCTTTTTCCTTACATCTCTCTTCCTATTTACTTGTTTGTTTTTCCATTTCCAAAACCTAAGCCATCTAATCTATTCGAAAACCCTATTTCTTTTCTATTCTCACTAAATTCTTAAAAAAAAAAAAAGAGATACTGTAGTAACCTGCGAATCAGAGTTTTCTTTTTGAGCCTTTAAACCCTTGTTTAACACTAAAGTTATCCTTTCTTTCGCACCCAACCTATCTACCTTTGAACCCTGTCAATATACACCTCTTTAAAAACCTTCACCGCACACGGTCCGACTCTAATTTTCTCAAAGAGCCCCTGAATTTAAAACAATCCAGATCCGAGCTGAAATTATTTGGAAGTTTTCTTTTATCTGAAGCTGATCTAAATCATCAAAGTTAACAATCCGTGATATAATCATCAAACAACAACTTATTGGTATATTGGGAACGAAACCACTTCAATCCTGGTTCCTCTTTGCGTGATTCCAAGGTAACTTTGTGACTCTCAAGTGATTTAATTCAATTTATTATTAGTTGACAATTTTAAGTTGGATCTCTACTTTTGTGTGTTTGATTTCATTCATACAGTTTAGGATTATCTTGCATAATTCAGATATATTTTATAATCATAAATCTTTTTAGTTAGAAAATATACAGCATTATGTTAGGTCATAATACTTGTTGTCCTTTAGATTACAAGGTGTTACCTATTGCATTTGTGTGACTGTTTGAGCATCTCATTGCATCCTAGGTTTTTTAGTTCGGTGCTGCGTCAAAGTGTGATAAGCTATTCTTGTTAGGTGATGGAAGTTTGATACTAACCAAGAGTGGTCATAAATGGTTTAACATAGCCGTTTTTTTCAAACATTGATTCCAAAAATAAATATTACACCCATAGTTTCTATGAATGGGTACAAAACATTAACACATTTTGTTTCTACAGAGTGACATTGGGGTTTGATTTGAGCATTAGTTTCTGGAAGGACTCTGGAAGGACATTAGTAGGGGACATTGTATTGGATCTTGGTGTGCAAATAGATTGGACAGAGCAGATATGGCATTTACCATACTTGTATCCCTTTGCCAATCATAGATGCAGAGATGGATACAAATATAGTTTGGTAAGGAAAACTCGTTCATATCCATGAAAATTGGATATGAATACAAATCGGATATGAGGGAAAGAGATTGCGTATCAGCTAAACAAGTATCATCATATCACCTTTCGTATTAACTAAAATCAAAGCAATATACTTCCAATTCCGCTTATCTGGATGCTGAGAAAGAGTTACCTAATGTAAATTACCAAGTTATTAGCAAAATACATACATATTAGACATATCACGCTGCTATAATAAGCTAAATATGCATTCCGTTTTCATCAACTAATTATGTATGATAAACTAGAAAGACGCAATATTAGGGCTGCTTTGGATACGGATCAGATATGACATTTATTATACCCATATCCATTTTTCAATCGCACATATGGTTTCGCAGGGAAAATTCGTATCGGTATCTATAACCGACGTGGATTTGGATCTGGGTTGGGTTGGATATATCTGTATCCATTTGCACTCCTAATTGCACGACAAAGTCCTGGGCCTCTTCTGTGTTGCATGGAATTTTAATGGTTCAGTTGCTATGTGACGGTAGGGCAATGCATGCAGGCCGAGGTTCTATAACATCTTGGACCACCAAATTAAACTTTAGTTACTCTTCCTCCAGCATTGAAAGCATTTCAAAGGTGCAATGCAGGATAAGTCAAGCATGCACACCAAATTAAATTTTCTGCATTAAATTGTATAAAAATTCCATAAGGGATGCACTTAGTGATAGCTAAATTATCATATAGCTTCCTCTGGCTTGCTCAAATTGCCATATCAATGAGAAACCATTTAACAAGAGGAAGTGGCAAGGTAGATGTTTCATGTGCCTTGATTGAGAAGAAACTGCATGTATTACTTCATGTCCAAGCTAACGGTATTAGAGGTGTCTTAAAGTACCCCTAAATCTTGTTTTGTGAAGGAAGATGATGAGCTTTGACACCTATTACTGGGACCTACATACAACAGCCCATCTGATGGGGATATGGTAAAGCGGAACAACCGAATGTTTACTAAGGCAACTGCATGGACTCTAGCCAATTTTTCTGGTACAGGCAGGCAGCTGAAAGAACCACATGGAAGAAACCCAAGGAAATCATGCTATTAACTGTTGAGAATAGTCAGAGGAGGAATGTGAGAGATTACCCAGGATCACCCCTCAAAATTCAAGGGAATAGAATTCCACCCTCTACAAGTGACCATACTGTCACCAACGACCGGCTTAGTTGTTTTGTGAAGCCTTTTATTTTCGTTATTTGTTGTTTGTTTATGTCTGGGTTTTGTTGGCTATGTTGACAAAAATGGATGGTGTCGTTTTGGTTGCTTGGTTGTTTGTTGCTAAGTTAACTCCTTTGGAGATTGGTTCTGTAGAGAACTGAAAACTTGCTAAGCTTGACTCTACATTTAGACAGCTTCTTTTTTTTAAAATAACTTATCTTCTATTTTACTACTCATTTAGTTCATTTAATGCTTGAGACTGTCTAATGTATTAATTCTTTTGCTTTTGTCATGGTTTTTTATGTGCTTCGGTTTCACCATAGTTACTTTTTTCTGCCAGATGATAAGGAACAGCCAATTTACATTAAATTCCTTGTCTCAAATCTGGATGCTGGGTGTGTAATTGGAAGGGGTGGCTCAACAATTACAGAATTTCAGTCACTGTCTGGAGCTCGTATTCAGTTGTCACGCAACCATGAGTTCTTTCCAGGAACTTCAGAGAGGATAATCATGATTTCTGGTGTTATTGATGAAATTATGAAGGCAACAGAACTCATCCTCAAGAAATTAGCAAATGAGGTTTTTTGTTATGCACATGTTTTTTGTTTATATATGCTAATGCTACATCATTTTTGTTGCTATCGAACTTCTTCCCTTCCTTGGTATATGCAGGCAGAGGAGACTACTGATACTGAAATTAGATCCAAAGTGAGGCTCATTGTTCCTAACAACTCTTGTGGTGGTATAATTGGGAAAGGAGGAGCAACAATTAAGTAGGAACTTTGTCCATACATTCTCTGTTTTTTTAAAATTTTAAGTTGAAGTGAGGCAGACATGTTTGATGTTTTAATGACAATTACATAATCTTCTGCAATTTGCTTAATTTCTAAACTCCAGAAGTGTATAAGCTTTACATTAGTCCTTTTCTTTTTGCTCTTATTTGTTTCGATCACTAGTTATGTTGCATCTTACTTTTAGGCATTCATTGAGACTATGTTCTTGCAGTTAGACTAACATTCTTGCCAACGATGAAAATTTAATAAATTAACAGCGTTCATCAAGGTTTGTTGTAAGAAAGCATCATCGCCGCTGAGAAACTTATTATCAATTAGGAATTGTTTTTTTGGGCGGGGGGGGGGGGGGGGGGGGGGGGTTTGAATTATACATTACTAAGTCTCTTCCATGTCATGCCTCTAAAACCGTCTTTTTTTCCCCATAAACTTCCACCTTTTCTCCTTAGCTCTACAATTCTTTCTCATGAATTCATTAAAAGTTCTGCATGGATCCAAGGTGAAACCTCCCCTGGTAGTAAGTGCACATGCTCATGCAAAATGTACCTGTTTCAAATTCTATGTTTTCTAGTTCTCTACTTACCTGCTACATCCACTCTTCATTGTCTTTCCTTAAGGTAGTAAGGGCGTGGGAGTCCTATTGTTGTGTTTGATTCTTCTCTTAATCTGATTGCCGCACAAATTTTGTGTATCATCTATCCTATATGTCAAAATAGTTCCATGTCTCCTCCCTCCTAGAAAGAGGAAATGGGAGGACAATTGCCAAAGGAGAAAACTTCCCCTACATATAAACTTCATTCTCCACCCCCTTCAATGGATATTCTGCAATATTCACTTTGATTTTTGCTGCCTAAATTTTTTTTTTTAAAATTTAAAGGACTAGTTGCCTTTTTTAGAGGTTGCAAATTGAATGTTTCTCTTTCAGTAATAGTCTAATAGAACTTGTGAGAATAATAAATCCCTTACAAAAAGTAGACATTTTGGGCAGGGGTCATGCTCATGCATGAATATATGCCACTTTTTGGGCAAGGGTTAATTTCATTTTCATAGATTTTCCAATCGAGAATCATGAGTTCCCTTTCCCCTTAACATCATACAATCCTCTACTCATGCATACATACCTTCATTTTCATTCATCTTCACTGAAACCATTCTTTTATTGATCTTTAACAAATAAGTTCTTTCAAAAATTAATTTTTCTCTTGACGTCTAAATCCATTGTCACCTATCAATTTGTTGATACATCCCTTTGATGAGGCTGTTTGATGAGAGAATAAGCAGAATCCAACCTCCCTGATTAAAGGGCCATTCTAGACGACTAACTATAAGTAATATGCTTTTCTTTTCTATTGAGCTTTACCAGATACACGGTGTTGCAATATGCTATAATATATGATTTGAGATAATATTTCTTGATCCTATGTAAGCCTTTCTGCCATGTTTGTAGGGGCATACTCATCTTCAATAGCCTTGCGAGTTCTGATTGCAAGCTTTCTACACTTTTATGTTGATGATAAATAGCGGGTCTCTCCCAATTTGCTCATAAGGCGTATTAAGATCATGTTATGGTGTAAAAATAAAATAGACGTATAATCATATAATGAATCAATCCTTGTAATTTTTGCATGTCTTAATTGGGAATTTTGGTTTCTCAGGCACTTATTTAGCAATCATTGATGGTTTGTGTTGGGCCCCATTACCTAAAGAGGTGTGGTTCCAATAGAAGGTGGCTTGTAAAGTATGCATTAAAATGTCTCAATCCATCATCCATCAAATGAACCACTGAGATGGAGAACAGTCTTCCCTCCTTTGGCGCCTATTTTACTCTTCTGAAATTAGGAGATCATTACTCAATATCTAGTGCTGGCATTTGAGTTCAGAGATAAACTCGTCTATCCATAGAAGCTTTAAAAAAAAAAGAAACAAATGAGTAAGCCGGCTAAACCCATGAACTCATAATAGTTCACAAGTCTCATAACTCACTAAGACTTTCTTGTTCTATCTATATGAGCAAAGGGCCTCATCAATCTCAATCTCTAGTTCTATCCAAGATCTTACCAACATCCATTAAGCTGTAGACTGAATATATGGTTAGAGATTTATGAAATACAGTTTTACGCACTTTTGTCTGTCCGGAGAAGGCATTTTAGTATTGGCCAATCTCATGTATATCTTTACCTTTTCTAAAAAATAAATTAATTTACATTTAATATCAATATGTTATTAGAAGCTTTTTGCTCAAGAAAAAAGAAAAACCCTGGTATTGGGGAAGGTCATCTTTTACTGTAAAACACTGTGAATAAGGTAAGAAGCATTGTTTATAATCTTGGATCGGTCGACGGTTTTTAGCATCAATATCGTGAATATCGGTCGGCAATATCGGTTAAATCGGGAATAGTGGTCACAATATCGACCTTTATTATAGGGTCAATATCGTATCGGGTACCTCAAAACCCGATATGATATTGCCGATGCACATTAGAATCGGCCGATGTTTGAAACCATGGTAAGAAGTGGCCCCCATAATTATGGATGAGTAAGAATAAACACTAAAATGAGGAATTTTGTCTCTCAATCTCAGCTGTCGAAGCGGCAATATGGGTGGTGGATGTTAATATTCGATTGTGTAGCAAACTATATCTGCAGTTAAAAAAAACACAAATGTAGATGTTAAAACGAGCATGACATGAACATGTTAAGATGGAAAATTCTATAAAACACACCCTAAACTGCAGTGGCACAACAAATGTCATGTCCAATACATGTGTTCTTAACATGGCTTCATTATAGAACTATCTATACGCTATCCATGCTTCTTAGCGCTTGATGCCTACGGGGACCTCACCGCACCAAAAGCACCATTACATATTTATGTTTTTTTAGCCCTCTTAGTGTTAAATATATATCCTCTTTTCATAGTGAACTAGGGTGCAAGTTAGTCCAAAATCCATTCTTAACCAACACTATACAATCACAAAATCATATGCGTAACTTTGTTTAGGATGCTTTTATTAGAAAAAAATATCATTTTTTCTTTTATTAATTGGAAGTCTTTGAAGTTTAAATTGGATGAGCTGTCTTTTTTGCTCTATTAGCAATGAGATGAAAAGAAAAAAATATTTTATTTAATATTATTCTTGAAATAAACTTTCGTTAGACATTGATTTTAAGGTTTGTTAATTTTAAGGTCAATGATTTTAAGGTTTGTTAATTTTAAGGTTGCAAACCTTTTCAAATATTAATAAGTCTGAAGTCAGTACTTCGCTTTTGAAAAGGTAAGAATAGTTTGGTGCTTTCCAATTTTATGTTTTTACAAACTTTAGGTCTATTCTTATAGTTACATATAAGTTCCGCCAATCATAAGAATTTCTTTAGTCTTTGATTTCTTTGTTTGTGTGGAAGAAATGGGGGGTGGGAGGTGGGGTGTGCTGGAGGTACAAGACCTTAAAATAACAGATTAGTGAAGTCTCAGCACTTTTATGAGTTATTCTAGGTTTACCTTTATGGTCACATATGTATCCTATGTGATTGACTAACATAATTGAATGAAAATTTGAAGCTTCTTAGGATAAAAACAAAATGCAAGCTTGTCTAATTTATGTGGATCAAGCAAAAATGAGTAAATACATTTGCTTTCAGTGGAAAATGGAAATGTTTAGGTTATAAACTTCAGAAAGAGGGTAGTTTAGACTTATCATGATATGAATTGACGTAGTAGGTCTCATTTTGAATGTACAACTTTCTCAGGGATTTGGTTAAGTATGGTCAAGTCTATTTCCTTACTGGTTGCTACGGTTTGCCTTAGATTACACTTCCTAGCGTAAGGTTTAAGAACCAAGTGATGTCTTCAGAAGACACATAGATAATTTGTGTTTGTGTAAAGATTTTCTGGGCTGCACGCGGGAAAAGGGATGTTCTTATATCTGAAAATGTACCCATCTTTGATACGTATCTGATACTTGAATGCTTGATGATACTCTTTGGATTTTCCTTTGACATATCTGTAAAATTTATAATGCATCCTAGACTTATCAGAAACGTATCTTGGATTAAGAAGTTAAAATTCTAATGCAGTAGTGATGGCTTCGCAATTGCATTTGATTTATACGTGAATCTAATGCATTAGTGATGCCTTCGCAATTGAATTTGATTTATAGGTGCATTTATATAGTTTATCCACTTTCTTAAGAAGAGTTATAATTATTCTAATGACCATTCATTTATATAACTTGGAGATATTTTATATGATGTGAATCATTGTGTTTTCTTAACTATTATGGCCTTACAAACCCATTTTATAGGTAAAGAACATTAACTCACATATAACATAATTTTATTATTGCCATATCCGTGATATACACGTATCATAAACTTTCAAGATTTCTTTGTATTTCTTGTATCACATTGTTTCTTATCCATATCTTATACTGTAGCAGTCAATATTGGATTTAAGCTTTATCTTTACAGGTGGATGCTTTGCATAGCTTGTTTCTTTTCCATGAAGTTACTTGCCGACATCTGTTGATATCTATGCTTTCATGCAGGTCACTTGTTGAAGATTCACATGCTGGGATCAAAATATCACCTCAGGATAATAACTTTATTGGACTGAATGATAGGCTAGTCACAATAACAGGGTCTTTAGATGAATGCTTGCATGCGGTTCATTTGATCATGTCAAAGTTAATTGAAGATGCTCATTATTCACTGTCTGCGCTTAGTCCATATCCATATGCAGGTGTGTGGTTCTTCGTCATATTCTTCTATTCACTTTAATATCCCTGTACTGCAAGCAACTTTATTACATGTTACTCTTTGGCACAGGACTGGCAACAATCTCATTTGTTACACCACAATCATTCAGCTGGATCCAGATATTTCTAATTATATGATGGATATCTGTGATTCTCAGATACAGTTTCTGCTTGAACCTCACTAGCCTGATTAAACTTAGTAATTGTGTCCACTTATTAGTTCTTCGGTATTATTGAAAAGTGTATTAGAGGTGTTGAAGATTTATGTCCCTTATGGATTTGATTCTATACCTAGCTGAGATTTTGGTTATTTAGAGTGATGTTTTCTAGTTGAATTAAATACTACATTAAGCTTCTGAAAACAACCCCCTCCCGGTTTGGAAGTAGATTAAGTTTATGGTGTTTGACCCCGATCTTTCTTTTCTTAGTAAATTTTTTTACTACACATCATCCTGTAATAGCCTTGAGAATTATTGATGTTCCAGAAGCTGTTTGGCCATGTTGAAGTTATGCCTAACTTTCATGTAGAAGAATGCAAACAACACATATGAAGTGCTGAATGATTCTTTACAAACAACACTGCTATCGTACAAGCATCATTCTGTATCTTTTTTTCCAAAGCCCAAAAACATTTTCTGAATTGCTGAACTTGTATAATATAGCTGAATTAATGACTGTTATTATGATAGATAAATATACATGAATCTCCCATCGAAATTCATAGATAAATTACCTACTTTATATATTTTTCCATCCCTAAAATCATAAATTATCTTATTCATATTTACACTTAATGCTAATTACATAAAATCTTTAACAATAATCCAATTAGAGATAAAAATGACTCTCTTGCAAGTATAAATTGCCTAAGAACTATTTACATTTAATATTCATTAACATGATACCTTTTATAAGTTATAACTTTAACTGATTAAAAAACTTAATTTATTTCAGTTAAAAGACATAACACTTTCCTTTCATAAATTACCCGATTTCATATTATATTGTACATTAATTTCACAAAATCTCAAATAGGTAAATACCTCTTTTAATAACTTAGTAAATTTAAAGACTTTATTATTGTACCTAGGTGTAATCATAAAACAATAACTTGATGAATGAAGGAATCCCTTTAGAGTTGCTCTCTTTTTGTATGCAATAAGCAAAATACTTTTCAACCGAAATTAGTTATACAAAAAAGTTACTGAAGAAATTGTAAATAATTTAAGGCTTTTCGTACATTATACATTATATAAAATTAAGCTTTAATTGCTCAAAAATAAAAATCATTCTTCACCTTTTGCCTAACTGCAAACCTCCAAATTAGACACGCGTGATCACCACCACAAAACAATTTTCAAAAGTACTGAAGTTGTATGAGCCAACATCTTTTAGCTTGAGCGCTCTATATTCTTTTGGTTATGACTGAATTGATCAGTCTCATAAGTGTTATGCCAGAGTAGATATATCTAGGTCTCTCACTATCATTCATAGAGAAATTACCTAATTTACATTTTCATTTAGCATTAATTGCACAATTTTTTTTGCAATCATGAATGATTAATGTAAACAAATCCCTAAAATCATTCTCTTTCCAATATGACAGACAAAAAACACATTCTCATTATAAAATTATCTTATTTATATCTACATTCAATATTAATTACACAAAATCTCTAGCAGATTAAATACCTTTTCTTGTTAGCCATAATTAATTTAACAACGTTCATATGTTTTGTGTAATCAAATACAAAAATAAAGATCACCCTATTTCGAATACAAATTACTAATAAATGTTTACATATAATAGTAATTATACAAAAAAACTCATCTTTTTGGTAAAAAAAAGAATGCTTTCCTACCATAAATTACCTAGTTAAGATTTACGTATTTTATTAACTTCACAAATTCTATAGTAGATAAATACTTTTTTGTAATAAATGTGATAAATTTAAAGACTTTTCCTACCTCATCTATGTGTAACCATTGTGGCTATTGTTGGAGTAATCTGATTAAATTATCTAATTTACATTTACATCCCATATTATTTACATAAAACCTTTTGTAGATAATTTAAGAACCTTTTTACATTATACATATGTAATATAAAAAAACAAAGTCCGTTTTCTTTCAAGTAAAAAGGAAAAGTAAGACTTTCCTACCATAAAATCATCTAATATATATTTATATTCAACATTAATTCACAAATTCTCTAGTAATTAGATACTTTGTAATAGCTATAATTAATTCAAAGACTTTATATTTTATACATTTATTTTCAACATTAATAAATTGTAATTAATTTAAAGACTCCTATCTTACCTACAAGTAGTCTAATGAAAAACAAAAAAACATTATAAGTAATATGAAACTTTTCTAATAAAGTAAAGATCATTTCAACTAAATAAATATATAAACCAACTCAGCCAAAAAAATTCCAAAAGACCTTATTCAATAAATGAAGGCCCACCAACACCCCATTTGATAAATAATATAAATTGTTGATATATATATATATATATATATATATATATATATAGAGAGAGAGAGAGAGAGAGAGAGAGAGAGAGAGAGAGAGAGAGACTAGCTACTATCGATAAGATTTGAGATGCAAATACTATCACCCCATTAAAGATGGGAAACCCTAAAAGAAAATCCGTTTGATAGATGCGATCTAGTACTCATGAATTACATAGAAACAAAATTTCAAGAAAATTTAACATGTTTTATCCATGCATCTAGTGTCGAAAAATTTGTCAATTTTATGTCGATTTTGAAAATGTTGATTTTGTCAACATTTAATTCATGGATAAAAACATGTCTAAATTTCTTAAAATTTGATTTGTATGTAGTTCATAGGTATTAGCTCACATCTACCGAGATAGATTTTCCCTTAGGGTTGCCCATGTTTAAATTTGGGGTGATAGTATTTGTATCTTAAATCCTATCAATAGTAGCATAATCTCTTTATATATATATATATATATATATATATATATATATATATATATATATAAAGAGGGTTTAATGCTCCTAGGGCATAACTAAGCTAGTTATTATGCCCATATATAAAAGTGTGTAATATACAAAGTTATTAGATGATCCATTGTGTTCATCTTGATCTATATGTTTTAAAAGGATAAACAAACTTTCATGCGTTTTAAAGTTCAATTGTTTATGCATCAACTGGTTGTAATTAAATGATTTTCAATTTTTAGAAAACTATTCATTTTGCCACCACTTGAAGTATTAGTAAAAATTATCTTCAAAATTTATGATTTTTTGTTTTGAGTTTTTAAAATATGTAGATCAAAATAAACGGAATTGATCATTTAATTTCATGGCATAACATGCATTTTTTATAGGTGGGCATAACTTAGTTATGCTGCGGGAGTATTAAAGCCTCTCTTTCTCACACACACATATATAAAGAGACTTTTGGAAGGATTTTAGCATAAATCATTTTCACTCAAATTCAATGTTACAATATACAAATACAAGACCCACTTCGTTGAGGTTGTTCTATATTATTTAAAGAAATTAAAAACTAAATATCAAGTGTTTTATAGTTTTCTTATTCATGCATCAAGTATGCACAAAATAGACGGCCATTAGTAGCATATTACTTGGATCTTTGACTTTAGACTTACAAATTCTCGATTCGACAATTTGATCATGATCTAAAAATTTAAAAATTTTCACACCAATTTTTGTTAGGTTTCAAATATTCTACACCGTTAAACGAACCAAACTCACTATTTCGGTAGTTCATTTTGCGCCTACGTGATACATAAGTAAAAGTATTCAAAACGCTTGAATTTTTGTTTTCAAGCACTCTTATTAATGTAGATCAACGCCAACGAAGTGGATCTTCAATATGAATGATCTAACATTGAATTTGAATGGGAAAGATTCATGAACATATCATTTTCAAAGGACTCAAGTCTATCTCTCTCTCGATACACACATTTTAGTGAGAACCGAGCTCACAATAAGATTTGTGTGAACTCCATAGTGAGCCACCCCATGGATCATTCGAACCGTTCATCTTAATTTACATAATCAAATTAGGTTAACAATGAAAAATCACACGATTCGCCTTGTTACTCATGCAATTAGTGATTACACAATATATTTTATTAGCCGTAGAAAAAGATGTCATCTGATGCAATGTAAAAAAGTCTGAAATCGTGTGATTTTTCATTACTAGTCTAATTTGAGTACGTAGATCAAGATGAACGGTTCGGATCATTTATAGGGTGGTTAACTATAGAGTTCACATGAAGTTTATTGTGAGCTCAGTTCTCACTAGAGCACACATATTATCTAGAAGTCAATGGCAGCTCTATGCAAAATCACAAGGTGTTGGGTAGAGACTCGTGATCAGGGTCATGTATGGTAAAGATGAATGTCATCTATAGGCAAATTGTATGTGGTTCTTTTACTCGTGAAAAAATTGTTTCCTCACATCTAGCAATCTTTGCCAAGAGGAAGCTGTTGCTACAACTCCATTGTTAACTTTGTTGCTGACTTCCTCAAACGTCACAATTGCTAACTTTTTCCAAATAAATAAGCTTCTTTCCTTTGCTTTCCATGTGATTCCATTTCTATGTGACAGTTCGATGGAAATATAGAAAGATTGATGGTTTTGTAGGTGAACTGATGTGGTATATTCTTCTTGAGCTGATTATCTATATTTTTTTTTCTTTTTTACCTTTTTTTGTTATTACCCCTCCCACCATGAACGGTGCTAAATTCCTTGAAAAGTATTTCTGACTAGGAACTAAATTGAGATGACGAATTTTATTTGTTGACTGTGGCATGAATATATACCTGATCCAGGGTGAAAATTCATGCAATTTAATGTTTTCTTAAGGTTTCCGTTCACATGCATTGAGTAAAAAGACATAATCAGAATATAACCTCGGATTTTCTTGTCCTTTATTCCATGTGCTTAGGTGTCAACTTTTCTGGGGGGCATGGTGTTCCATTTGGCTATCCAGTTCCTTCTGTCCCATACATCACAGTAAATCACACACCAAATGACGTTGGAGGAAAGTACCCTCCCAATAAGGTCAGTTATATTCCTTGGCCAATTTACAGTTTATGATTGCGGCAGTTGTCTGTTCTAAACCTTCACATATTTTCATAATTAATTAATTTTGCATGCAAAGGATGTGCAGATGAAAGCAGTTAAATTACATTCCCATTTTTAATGCAATAAAAAAAATAGAGAGCAGTCCAACTGGAAACTCTTCTCCAGCAGGCTCTGTCCCGATTTTTCTACTGCCCTTGGCATGCAAATTCAATTTAATGAGATGATAGAAAACTCCTGCTGCACTTTGGTTATAGTCTGGACTGTGGAGCATTTATACATCCTTTGAAAAATTCAAGGGCTCCTTGTAACATGTCCAATAAAAGTATTTTTATCAATTTAGCTACAGGCAATTTTTTCTTTAAGTTTACAGGGAAAGATCTCGAGAAATTTTAGTTGGATGCAAACTCTAGGGAGGCCTGGGAGGATGAAGAGGCTTGAATACATATGCGGCCTCTTAAATCCCTTCCTAGAACACGTTGACTGACTTTTTCTGACCCACCAGTTTGATTCGTTTCTTCAATACCTCTATATTTGTTGAATTCATGATAAAGATAAACAATTTGGTTCTTTGAGAACTATGCATTGGCAAGTATGTTAATTAGTCAAATTTATCAGGGCATGATGTCCCCTCTGGTCTCCTCAAGGTCATCACCTGGAGCATCTGAAGGTCGGGGAATTTCTGTGACAATTGGTGTTGCAGATGAACACATTGGGGCTGTTGTTGGTCGAGGTGGGAGGAACATAATGGAGATTATTCAGGTTTGCATTAACAATTTCTTCAAAATTTCAATTTTTCAATATATGCAAAGTAGGCCTTTCAACAAATTTGATACAGTGGAAAATGGATGTTAACCAGGATATCTGTCTTTTTCTCCAAGAAGGATTATGTGATTTGTGAATGAAGGATACTAATATAGAAATATGCATTGCTTTATAATTCAAGGCCCTAGCCAGCTTTACTGCAGGGGCAATTGCCGTGCATCATTTTTCTTTTATCCAAGTATCATTTGAATAGCCTGTAATGGGTTGAAGTCAATCAAAACCTAGTCCTGATGATAATGTTAATGCTCCAAGTTGGCCTTTTGTCCAACTGTATGTTATGGGCCAGTCTTGAAATCTAAGCACTTCTCACGAGATTTTCTATATCATGTAATGGCTTAAAATCCCTTGTTATAATTCTTTTTTTGATCCTATCATCCCAGGATTTTGCATGTTAATGCAAGCAAACTAGTGTAGTTTTATCTAGCTACTGATTTTTCCTTAGCATTAAATTTATAGCAAATAAACTAATAGGCAATAAAGCTGCATGTGCAATTCGTGTGCCCTTAAAACTAGTTCAGTTCAAATGTTCAATGGTACCATTATCACTTTTATTTGGTTAATTTGATTCACTTATTTTTTATCAACATACATAAAGCAATGACACCATGATTCTTCTTTATAGCCAAAGTGATCCTATAGTTTCATTGACAAATCACTCTTCTGTATATAATATATTTGGGGGAAAATATTTTTTTAGCACTTTGATGCTTTTTTAACCATGCCAAGTTATCTCATGAGTTAAACAAAATGTCTTTTAATCATTTAATATATTTAAAGTAATATGTGGATTTTTGGCACTGTAATGCCTTTACTATGCCAAGAGGTCCTTGCTCGATTTGGGTTGAGAATCCACAATGATCCTTCTGTCTATCTAAATACATGATGATGGGTCATCAAAATGTGCACTAGTTGTGATTTGGGGTTGGTTCCGGAAACAAAAGAGCCACCAAGATAAGATTGTTAACTTGAGGCCTCTACAAATTGGTGCTGGATTCCTGGCTCATGACACTATTTCTGCCCATAGAAACTAAAATACCAGCTGTTGAGCCGGTAGACTAGTAAAGTTGTAAATGGAAGTTCGGACCATTTGAATCCTTTTTAGTGGATTCGATGTGAGTATATTTAAGGGCGAATGTCTAAATGGATATCTGATTATAAATGGAGCCTGTTTAGATAGTACTGTATCATTCTGAAATATCTGCTTTTAACTATTTATTTATGTTAACAACTTAACATATTTATTCCTATGTATAATATACATGACATACATTAGATATGTTTAATAGTTACTAAATATTAACTTACCCATAATAAAGCTAACGGAAAACTTGTTATAATTATTTGTACTAAATAAGTCATTGCATAGCGGACTCATGGCTATGTGAATATTGAAATTTTGGCTTATTTGAATATTGTAGTTTGTCAAATTTGATAATATCCAAATTTGAATTATATTCTCCAGGTGGAACAACCCCAAACATCACCACCACCACAACATGCATGCACACACCACACACGACCCCCACCCTGTTGCGATATCCCGATGTCTGCTATTTGTAACCTTGCCTTCTGTTCGTGTGTAGGAAATACATAAAGATGACATAATCTTATGGAAAATGTCATCTATAATCATGTTCTTCAGGTGAGATCACCATTATTTGTGACCTACAGTATTTACATTTTTTTGCTAGGTTTTTTATTATGCATTTAGTCCAGCAAAATAATTGACCGTTTCAGATAATTTCATTAGGCTTATGCCTTAAAAGCATCCATAAATATTGGACTTAGATTAATATGTAATTTAGAACATTTTATATTAAAGTTCACTAGTTGAACGCGAACACAGCCTAATCCAACCCTCTAGTTATGGGTTTTGAAAAGCTTGGTAACCTGTTCATATTCTTCAAAAGCTGCCCGAAGCCCCGAAAGTATAGGAGCGAATGAGTATGTGCATGCCCTATGCGGGTGGGGCGTGTGTGTACATACAAAGCTACCATATAATAAGCTATACTCCCCTGGATGATGGAAAACCCAGCAAAAATTTCAGGTTTTGGTACAAAATATCTTGAAAATCCCATCCAACACTAATGAACACCCTACAGTCAACAACATAGATTCTAAATTGTTATGGTATATACATGCATTGATATGCATACAATATAATATTATAAGATATACATGGTGACAAGGCTTTAACAAGTCATGGATCTAAAAGAAAATGACTTGGGAAAAACAAATACGGGTGGGTGAGCTCCTCCGCCATGGCTCCTCCACCGCCTTCTCTTTCATCTTCTCCAGCTCTGAGCTGAGTCTTCTCTCCCCCTCCCCCTTTTTCCTCGCCCTTTAATCTCTTCTATTCTTCACTTGTTTCTCCTCCCTCTCCCCCTTTTGTTTCCCCTCTTCATCGCCCTGAACCTCCGATTCCACCTCCTCTTTTCCCCTATCACGTTTCTTCTTCTCATGTGTTTGTTTTTCTCTTTTTTCGCTTTGTTGTGGTGTTTAATTGTTTCCAGGACCCAAGATGTTCGAATCTCACAATATCTTGCTTGTCTTCATCCTGCACACCAAGTGCTTGATGAAATGTCTGGCGTTAGTGTGCCAACCAAGGGTGCTGCTGGACCCTTCCTCCACCGAGGGGTGGTAATGGTGGATGGACTGAGGTGCGTCGGTCAACGGGGAGGTGGATCTGGATGGCGGCGGGGTCTATATAGGAGTAGGGCTCCTCCGGCAACAAAAGGCAGGGCATGATAAGCGGTTGTCACTACTGCGGCTTATTTGGCCACTGGAAGGCAGCGTGGCCCACTGGATTGCTTTGCTTCGCCTGCCGACGGGCGGGACATCTGGCAAAGGTTGTCCGTTTTGGGTGGAGGGCAGAGGACATCTAGATGGTCAGATGGGGATGTCAAAGGGTGTTTGTGGAGGGCCGGTGAAGTCAGTTGACGACAGTCGGAGCGACATGGTCATGCGAAGGAGACAACTGCGGGGCTTGTCGGAGGTAGGGGCTAACACTCTGTTTTCAGATCAGTTCGTCCGCAAAGGAGGGCGACACTGAGTCCATAAGGACATTCACTGGCAGTTAGCAGGGGATCAACACGATCAATGGAGTCTTTTGCAGTGTTCTAAAAATCGATTTCATACAATAATAAAATATTATAATTCATCTACTATTTAATAAATAACAATTCATCTACTATTTAACAAAAGATCATTATCAAATCATCAACATCACAACATAAACTACTTAGCGATCCAACACATACAAAGTGATAAGGTTTTAAATAAAAAACATATGAAATGCCTAAATGATATAATTAGATATTAATCGGATTAATCAAGGATTAATCAGATTAATCGGGCATTAATCAGGCATTAATCGGGGATTAATCGTTTTGGATCTGATTAGTCGCCCGAGTGCATAACAGAGCGATTAATGTAATATTAAGCGTGCTGCTACCGAATAGGATTAATCGGCTGATTAATCCGATTTTTAGAACATGGGGCTTTTGAATTCCCGGTTCTTAGGGTTCTACCCAGGCGGTGCGTGAGGATGTGGGGGAGACTGGGTTCCAGTCTTCCATCGCCATAGCACCGGAGTAGGCACTCAACGCATCAGGGGGGAGATGATTTTAAGCAACCAGAGTCATCGAGCACTTTTGAGTTCCCGATCGTGGGGAGATGTCCTGTGACGGTCAGTGAGGGGAGGGGGATGATTGGTTTAGGGCCTCTCTCGAAGATGTCCGGAGATGGATCGCTGTTCGTCGGAACTGTTGAACGACGACAGAGTTGACAATGGTGACTGTGTCGAGAGCAACGAACAAGAGGGGGGAAACGTGGCAGTATTGAGGGGGATGTCTGTGGACTCGAGAGGCGTGTGGCTCGATGCTGAGAGCGTTTGAATTTGGGGGTGACCGTTGAAAATTCAAATTCAAATGTGATTTCAGATGGGAGAGCGAGCTCTAGGTTTGAGCGGGTTGCGGGTTCGATTTAAACCCGTTATGAGGAACTTGTGCTAATATGGGGCTTGGGCCAGAGAATAGTGAGCTTGGGCCAGAGATACAATGGTCAGCGGGTAAAGCTCAGTAGGTTAGCGAAAGAACTGAGAGTGTGGATGGGGATAACCCAGGCTCAGCGGGCTTGCCCAAGAAGTGGAATAGCCCAAGAACTGAGAGTGTAGATGGGCTAACCCAGGCTTAGCGGGCTTGCCCAAGAAGTGGATCTATGAGTTGGCCACAGGGTTTAAAAAGGAGATTTTTTATTGTTGGTGGACTCTAGTGGGATTGAGAATGGGAGAAATTTTGTTGGAGTCAAAGCAGAGAATTTATGCAATCGTGGGCTAGTCCTTGATATGAGAGTGTTGCCTTGGCCTTTTGCGGGATTTTGACGCCCTCTAAGTCAGAGATGTATTTTGAGCCTCTGGGGTCAGGGTGCGGGGGCATGGATGATTCTGTGGGGCCTACTGTAGAGATGGAGAAGACTTCTAAGGGGAAATTTTTTGACTCGGGCTTATCTTCTGTCATGTGTGATTTCAACAGGAATGGTTTTGATTTAAGCGAGGATGAGTTTGATTTCGACGTTGTAGCACACGGTTTTAGACTCTTAGTGAAGAGATCCTTTTGAACCAAGTGGGCCAGAGACTGCAAGGGTATTTTCAGAACGAGTTTGAAAATTTTATGGAAAAGTTCCCCATGCAGTCGGGTTAAAGCAGAAGACTAAGATGAAGAAAGGTCTGCAAAGGGTCGGCGGGCTGAATAGGGATTTCTTCTTCTGGAAGAGAGTTTTTTTTTATGAGGATGTGGGTCTATGAGGACAGAGAGAGGCGGATGGTAATCGTTAGAGATGAGTATGACGGATCGGGTAACTCTACGGTGTTAGAAGGGTCGAAAAGCGCTTTGATGCATCACGTTGGTGTTTTCTGGACATTTGGAGCTACGGTGGTGTTCTGTTTGAGTCTAGATCAATTATGTAATTTTACATTTTGTACCCTTCATTTTTTGGGTTTGTTTCTTTAAGGACTTGTTAATGAAATGCCGGGGACTTTTTTGGCCGCACGATTTTTTCTCAAAAAAGATATTATAAGATATACCACCTGATATAGGAAAACCAACTGAAATTTTCTGGTTTGGGTACAAAATCTCTTGAAAGCTCAGTGGCTAAGACCCATGGGACCATTCTACAATCAACATTCTAAATTTTAAGTCTAGTCTGTTTAGCATATGATATACTGACTGATAGGATTTTGTTTTGGATGTTTAGACTGTTTCGTGTTATAAATCAAAATCAAAATCTAGATTCTCAATATAGATGAGCTACTATGATTAGGATTTCTGCCCAAATAATTTGGTAGAATCCTAGCTTACTTTTCTTTTGCTCTCTTCAATATGCACAAATTTAGTTGAACGGTGATGTGCCAAGAGCATTTGAACCCATAACTCCTGTTGATCCAGAACTACGTGCTATCCTCTCCCTGATTTGTACTACATGCTGTTGAAGACCATCGTATGGGCTTCAAGAACAAGATTGTTTTATACTCGTAATGAAGTCGATACCTTCTTTTGCTTAACTATGAACATCAAGTTAATCAGCTTTCCTGTCAAGAGGCTACTTATGATTCAGTAAAGAAACTTCCAAAGTGCCTTTTTGTTTTTTTAAATGTACATTTAGAATTGTGAAAGATTTACAATGATATGTCAGTTTGAATGGTCTGCCAGGTGTAGTTTGTGCTGATTGGATGGGCGACTTGAGTTTTTATCTAGTTTCCAGGACTAATTCCTATAGTTTTTCTTCTCTTTTTTTGATTTTAAAGGGTGCTGATTGTGCAGGCTAGTGGAGCCCGAGTAAAGATTTCAGACCGAAACGATTTCATACCCGGCACATCTGATAGGTAAAAATTAGTGAGTCCTGCACAGAAAATATCTTTCCGATGCCACCCACAATTCCTCATCTTTTTAATGCTGTCGAACAGGAAAGTAACAATTACAGGATCTCGAGAGGCGATTCGTGTGGCTGAGGACATGATTATGCACAAGGTCTCGTTGGTTTCAGAAAGTTGATGAGTGCCGTCTTTTTGCCAAGCCACCATGAAAGATCAGTTCATTGATGTCTGTGGTTTTGATTTTCTTTTAATTGTCAAACTCGGAAACCGTTCTGCTGACAGCTAATCTTGCTGCAGTCTCTGGCTGTTGATGACTAAACAAATGCAAAGCTGTTGCTGAGGTCACTTTTCTTTTTGTTGGCTAATTAACTCAACCGCGGATGGGTCACATTTTTGTTGGTAGGGAGGGGAAAAAAAGAAGAGGGGTGATCGTAGAATGTTGGAGTTTGAAATGGTTCTGAGGCTTCTTCAATGAAAGCCAGAATGCTGGAAAAGAGATTTATATATATTTAGACTTACAAAGTTTTACTGTGTGGATTTACTTCTGTTCTTTGATAATTTAGCAAGTAGATATTTATAGCGTACTGACATCTCTAGCTTTATCTTTTGCTGAGAAGAATATATATTTTTTTTTAAAATTTTTTGTGCGTTTTCATATTCATTTTTATTATTCTTTTGGTATAAAAGAGGTTAAGATATTGATAATTTGGACTCAGGATTGGGACTACTGTAACCTTGTAAATGGCACTGAAAATAGTTTTGCCGCGAGTGTTACCACGACGAACTGTATGTGTTCGGTTTAGTTGTAAGTTGTTTTGTTGATACAAGTCCATTGTTCGTTAGCTGCAAATTTCAAGGCCGTGATTGTTGTTTCGATATGCAAGCTGGAAGATCATTTAAGAGAGATCGCGTGGTGTTGCGATCAATTTGACTGTAGTATGATTTGCAATTTTCCCCCATTATAACCTTGGAATATGACTCAAAGGTTCTAATTTTATGAATTCAAAGTTTCAAACGCAATCCTTTTCAATGAAGGGTTCGTCTTTTGTGAGCTTGGTTTACATTTGAGGAAGGTCCAATCTGTGATATCTTCAAACTCTTCCCCCATTTGACTTGAAGCTTTCTGCATCCTTCTTGTATCAACCCCAAAATCCTTCCACGAGAACCTGTTGAAGGCCCAGAAAGCATGTTTTCCACAATCCAACATATGCACTAGCACAAGAAATGAACATCCCTTCATCATTACAAGCTTCTTCCCAAACTCACTTGTACAATCTCTCAATCCTCCAGGACAAAGGTCCAACATGCAGAGTCTCTTGTCAGCTCCATTCTCTCCCCCAACCAAATCCAACAACATTCGCTGAACAACGCGTAGTCGAGCGTGGGCCTTGTAAGCCAAGAGATCATCGCTGATGCTTCGTCGATGATGCCAGTTTTCCGACAGCTGGTCTCTGATGCTGCAGCTTTCAACAGCCAATATATAGATGCTTGTAATAATATTGAAGAAGAAGAAGAAGAAGAAGAAGAAGATTGTGTTGTTATTGAATTGGAAGCAGCTGATCTGCTTGCAAAATACACACGCTTCTCCCACGTCTGCAGCAAAGGATTCTAGCACGACAAGAATCTGAGGATGGATGCACATGAGAGCCCATGGGGACGATTACAAGACCAACCCTGCCCTGAGAAATCCATCCAAGGATGGCAATACCTCAAAGAAGAAGAATTACCGCTAATCGTGCTCGAAGGAAGGGTGTGTTGTGCCCTCTGGACGAATTTTTGCTCGCAAATCATAAAGATCAGCATTCTCAACGACGAGTCAATCACGAACAATATGACATGAACCAAACAACAAAAAAAAGAAAGCAAGAAACAAATAAATTTAACGAGATTCGACAACTTGCCTATCTTCTCGGTGCAGAAGGGAGAAGATCTTATTAAAACAACTGAGTTACAAGGGTTACAAATCGACCCAGAGATCTAAATTAAGAATCTACGTAATTCGCCGTAGAATTTTCTGAAACAAACTAATTCTAAAACTCTCCAATATAATTCACCTCTCTCAAAAGCTTACAATCGATGGGGACAATACCTCTCTTTATATAGGCAAAGGGTCCACGAAGAAAATAAAACCAAAAACACTGAAATCGATCAGAAACAAAATTAGAATCAGACTCAAAATCAACAGTTGTCGCCCACATTAGTCGACTTATGAAAATCATAAGTCAACTAGTCTGTTGTAGTCTGAAGACCCAACTCTTTGTATGATTTGCGGTCGACTCTATAAGTCGACTTATACTTAGTATAAGTTGACTAATCTGATTCCCATTTGTGCAATCCAACTCCGATACGATCGACACGCTCTCGTATTCGACACCATTGACTTCATTTCTCTTTGGCTAAATTCCTACAGAGTTAAAAAACTCTATCAAAAAAGATTTTATACTTCTCCCCTACAATTCTCCACCTCGGTGAAGATTTTCAAATCTGAGCCGAACACAACAAATCAAATAATTTTGACTCATCCAACTGGTTGTGTCATTACGGCTGCCTATGTACCTATGTCCAACTAGATCAAATCACATGTAGTTCATCCAAACGAGCTCCACCGTGCTCAACCAACCAAATCAATTATTTTCAAATCTGCAACAACGAATCCACGCTGAGTCATATGAACCTCCTTACTAACACTGTCATGAAAAAATGACCTTCAACTTGAGCTGATCTACCTCACCAATTTGAGATTCACGCTTCTTCACAACTCACTTATGTGAATTCTTCTTAGTTTCTTTCGCTACATCCAAGTTAACCTTTCCTTCAACCTGTTTAGCATTCAAATCGGCTTCATGATCTCTATCCGGTGTCACATCTGGTGAGATCCCAACTGATACTGAACCAACTGGAGATGGTGGAGTAGCATCAATCTTCACCTATTGCGATATGTTCTTGGTCTTCAACCTCTCTACCTGCTGAGATATGGTAGACTTTAACAATGTAGTCTCATCAAACGTGACATGATTGCTCAACACAACCTTCTTATTTTTGGGATTTCATAACTTGTACCCTTTCATATTCCTCTTGACACCCAAAAAATACAAACTTTTTTGCTCGTGGATTCAACTTGCCATTACAGATACTAAAGAGGTCAGACATCTAAATACCTGCAGTAAACTATAGTCCTGAGCAACTCCACTTGACCAAATATACAATAGAGTTTTACCTCCTATCATAGTCGACGACAATCTATTCATGAGATGGCTAGCATTTTTCAAAGTCTCAGCCCATAATGACTTGTCTAATTGTGCATTAGACAATAAATATTGAACCTTCTCCAGTAAAGAACAGTTCATCTCCTTAACCACACCATGTCTACTAATTTTAAAGTGAATAACAATCTCATTGTTCCATCCAAATTGTAGGAATTAATTCTTATACTCTCCAACATTATCAATTTGGAGCACCTTAATTTTCCTACCAGTCTGTTTCTCCATCATATTCTTCTACTTCACCAATGTACCTGGGACTTTAAATCTTTATCTAATAGGGTATACCCAACATCCCCTAGATACATCATCAATAAACGAGAAAGAGTACCAATTGCCTCCAAGTGATGCAGTCTTGATATGACCCTAAACATTAACGTGAACACAATCAAGAAGACCTTCTGAGCAGTGAGTTGCAGTGTCAGATTTCACCTTTGTCTTCTTGTCTAGAACGCCATGTTCACCAAATTCCGATTTGCAGGTCAATGCACCTTCCAATAGTCCTTACTTTGCCAATGCTTCTAAGGAATTCAAACTAACTTGTCTGAGCCTCATATGCCAAAGCCTGGTAGAGTCATCTTCCAAATGTTCTGAAGTGGCTAAATTTTCAATAACTGCACTATTCTTCAAGTAGTATAAGTTTTGCATCGAATGTCTTTCAGAACTACCAATGAGTCACTGGATATCTTGAGAACGCCTTCTCCAAGAGTCTCCTTTAGGCCCTGCACTTTCAAAGCTCCCACTGAAATCAAATTCTTCTGCAACTGAGATACATACCTCACATTTTTCAATTCTCCTATCATATCATCAAATAACTTGATGTGAACTGTACATATCCTTTTAATCTGGAATGTGTGTCCGTTGTCGAATGACATCATGCCTCCATCTAGTTTTCCAAAACTAATAAACTGCTCTCAGTTGAGACAAACATGATAGGTAGCACCTGTATCCAATATCCACTCAGATTCCTCTGAATAGTAAACAATAGGGGTAACATAAAGTGAAGAACCAGATGAGTAAGAATCATTACCAACCGCCATTATGATTTTGGACTCTGATTTTGACTCCTTTTCTTCTTTAGTTTTGGACAATCAATTGTTTAGTATCCTACTTCTTTATAGTAAGTGCATTGATTTTTTTTAAATCTTCATGACCACCAGTCTAGACTTTCCAATATCTCTCTTGCCCTTCTAATTTCTTGTGCCATCAAACTTCACCATATCGCCTTCAATTGGTGGATGTTCACGGTCATTACCACAAACTGATTAACTCTGGCCATATCTTCTCCAAAAGACACTAAACACAATGTGAAAAAATAAATGAAATTCAAACTAGATAAAGATAAAACATTTACCTCAAAGTAAAACCCTAGAAGAGTTTTCGAAGTGATCTACTCCACCAAGTCTGATCCGACGAGCAATCCAAAATGTTATTCTAAGATTGACACACGATCCCATGAACAGTCTTAACGCCACTTTGAGATCGACACACGATCTCCACTATTCAGATCACGATGCTCTTGAATCGACAAACGATCCTGTTGTGAAATTGATATATTATGATACCAATTGTTTTGATACCAATTGTTACTTTCAGGATCGACGTTTGCGAAACTTGACAATATAATCAGTACTTGCAAAAGAAAACTGTTGTAAAGTAAACTAGCAATACCTAGGCAAAAGAGCAATAAGAAAGAACACAATAATTTAACGTGGTTCGAATCAAACTTGGCCTACATCTTAGGGAAGAGAACTTGAGAGAACTTTATTAATAACTTGATACAAAAAGAACTAATATTCCTCTTGATGTAACAAGAATATTCACCTTCCTCCTTAATTTAGGCCTAAATTTCAAGAGTATTACATTATCTTTATGCATCTTCACCTTACTCCTCTCTTTACTTGGCTTCCTTCTGATCTCCTTGGTGTTCTCCATCCTCCTTGTGATCAGTATTTTCTCTGTTGTGTACAATGTTAGATTATAACTTTTATTTATAAGATTTTACAATACCAACTCCTATTCGGACTATGAGATGATCTTGACCATTAGATACTTGAAGAATCTTGATAAATCCTATTAGCAGTTGATCTGCTTGATCTAGAAGAATTTTAAACTCTTTAATCTTTAAAAACAAATCCTTCATTGAATAGAAACTTAGTCCTATTCATACTCCACCAGAAAAGGAAACCAGCGCCTGACAAAAAAATTGATTCTGATTCAGAAAATGCTCCGTATAGTCGACTAGCACTTAGGCCTAGTTGACTAATCCCTTCTATTAGTCGACTAATAGATTTATATAGTCGACTACTATAACTGCTTCATCTTTATATCTATCCTAGTTGACTAGCACTTAGGCCTAGTCGATTAGTAGTCTTTTTTAGTCGACTATAAGTTGACTAACTTTTCTTGATCTGCTTCTTTTCATCTAGTTCAGGCCATCATCTTCTCCAACTCGATTGGATCTTCTTGGACCATCATCTCCTCTTGAAAATAAGGCAAAATCTTAACGATCTCTATATTGACTTGATTTTCAAGCCTTTAGTAAAATACCTTGAGATTTTGGATTATTGCCTTGATTCTTTCTTTGGTTGTAACCGTACCTTGAAGCCCTTAATTATTACCCCTCTCTCCGAGGCCTTTGACTGATTTACCGCCATGACTTGGGACATCTCAGGCCTTACCTGAATGCACTATTTCTCCTTCATGCAACACTTTAACGCAATTCACCCCCGTTGCAATCTTCCTTGAAGCTCCACCTCGCGATGAACTCCCTTCCAAGCTTATCATTGAAACTCCACCTCGAACTGAGTTTCTTTCTTTCAGCTTGTATAACCCTCCACACTTTTCTTACCCTGTCCTTTGGCTAACTGTAACGACGCCTTGTTGCATTTGGATCCGACATCCTTGTTCATCGAGCACCCTTATGGATATTAGATTGTATCGTATCTCCGGGACATACCGGACCGCCTTTAAAGCACGCACCGTTCTCTATAACCTTGATTGTCTCAGTGCCAATGATCTCGCAAGCTGAGCCATCCACCATGTTTACAATCACTTCCTCTTTGCAACCAAGGAGTTGAACAGCTCTTTTTGGGAACATACATGAACCGTACTACCTGAATCAAATATCCAACATTTACTTTGAGAAGTTTTATCTTCACAAAAGACCATTAATAATTCAGTTTCCTCTAATCCGCTTAATACTACGCCTGCCTCCATAGCTTTCCTCTTCTTCTTCAACCACTCTTGCCGATGCTTGCAGTCATTCCTGCAATGACCTTCTCTGTGACAAAAGTGACACACTTTTAACGATCCCGGACCTTTCTTTACTTCTCCTCTTCCTTTTCTTCCCGTGACCACCAAACCCGATCTTACCTGCTCTTCTTGATTTGGCCTTTTTCTAATTTCATTAGATAAGAGAGTTGACGTGACCTCCTCCAAGATGAGAGTTTCCTTACTGTAAAGCATGGTGGTGACGATGTGATCATATGACTCTGGAAATGAACTGAGAAGTATCAACGTCTTATCCTCCTTATCGATCTTGACATCAATAGCTAGAAACTCACTGATGACCTTGTTGAATAAGTTTAGATGCTCCAACACTGTTGTCCCTTCGTTCATGCGTAGCCCATATAATTGTTTCTTGAGATACAATTTGTTGGAGAGGCATTTTGTCATATACACCGTTTCTAACCTTGACTACAATCTTGTAGTTGTTTCTTCATCCATCACATTGTACATCACATCGTCTGCGAGACATAGTTGGATCCTTCTTACCGCCTTTAGATCCATCTCTTTCCAATCCTTGTTTGAGGTACCTGCAGATTTTGCTGACTTATCCTACAAGGTCTTGTGAAGACTTTATTGCACCAGCAATGCCTTCACCCTCTTTTGCCATAAGCTGAAGTTTTCTTTATCATTGAACTTCTCGACCTCGAACTTTGTCGTAGAACTTCTTATCTTCGACATATCACCCTTCGTCAATGTTTAGCTCTGATACTACTATTGCGAAATTGATATGCTATGATACCAATTGTTACTCCCAGGATCAATATTTGCGGAACTTGGCAATATGATCAACATTTGCAAAAGAAAACTGTTGTAAAGCAGACTAGCAATACCAAGACAAAATAGCAATAAGAAAGAATATGATGATGTAACGTGATTCGGCCCAAACTTGGCCTACGTCCACGGGGAGAGAACTTGAGAGAGCTTTATTAATAACTTAGTACAAAGAGATCTAATATTTCTCTTAATGCAACAAGAGTATTCACCTTACTCTTTAATCTAGACCAAGATTACAAGAGTATTATTTTATCTCTATGCACCTTCACCTTGCTCCTCTCTTTACATGGCTTCCTTCTGATCTCTTTGATGTTCTTCACCTTTTTTCATTGAGATCAGTATTTTTTCTGTTGTTTACAATGCTGAGTTATAACTTTTATTTATAGGATTTTATACTATCAACTCCTATTCAGACTATGAGATGATCTTGGCTATTAGATGCATGAAGAATCTTGATCAATCCTATTAGGAGTTGATTTTCTTGATCTAGAAGAATTTTAGACCGTTTAATCTTTAGAAATAAATCCTTCATTGAATAAAAACTGAGTCCTATTTGTACTCCATCAGAAAAAACTGACACCTGAAAAGAAAATTGATTCTGCTTCAGAAAACGCCCCGTATAGTCGACTAGCACTTAGGCCTAGTCGACTAATCCCTTTCATTAATCCACTAATTGGTTTATATAGTCGACTACTGTAAACTGCTTCCTCTCTATATCTGTCCTAGTCGATGAGTACTTAGGCCTAGTCGACTAGTAGTCTTTGTTAGTCGACTATAAGTCGACTAACTTTCTTTGATCTGCTTCTTTTCTTCTACTATAAGCCATCATCTTCTCCAATTCGATTGGATCTTCTTGAACCATCATCTCCTCTTGAAAATAAGACAAAATTCTAATTGATCCCGTGCCGAACTGGGGAGCTCTGATACCACTTGTTGCGCCCTCCAGAGGAATTCTTGCTCACCAATCACCAAGATCGGCGTTCCCAACACTGAGTCAATCACGAACAATATGGCACAAACCAACAACCAAAGAAAGAAAGCGAGAAACAAACGAATTAAACAAGGTTCGACAACTTGCTTACGTCCTTGGTCCGAAAGAAAGAAGGGAGAAAATCTTACTCAAATAACTGAGTTATAAGGGTTACAAATCGATCCGAAAATCTAAATTGAGAATCTACACAATTCGTCGTAAAATTCTCTCAAACAAATTAACCCTAGAACTTTTCAATACAATTCACCTCTTTTAAAAGGTTACAGTCAATAGGGATAATACCCCTCTTTATATAGCCAAAGAGTCCACGAAGAAAAGAAAATCAAAAATACTGAAATCCGATCAGAAACGAAATTAGAATCAGACTCAGAATCAACAGTTGTCGCCCGCATTAGTCGACTTATGAAAATCATAAGTCAACTAGTTTGTAATAATCTGAAAACCCAACTCTCTGTATGATCTGTTGGCCCAAAGGCCTATCACCCTAGTTTTGATGATGATCAACTCATGAAGTTATGATTACTAATGATCTTGTGCTAATTAGTGACAGATTCATGATCAAGATCTTAGTAGGTGCAAAGCTCAACAAAGGTTAAAAGAACAAGATTTGGAGCTTGCATGTGGTGATCCAAGGAGTTTTTGGATCAAGCTTGGACCAAGTCAAGAAGATGAGAAGCCTTCAGGGAAGACTTCAAGAAGTTGAAGACTTGGGTCTAGGTATAGAATTTGTATTTTTGTTTTAGTAAAAATGTAAAGGATAGATAGTTGGTGGATTGCTCAAGTTATATCACACACACACACTCTTGATTAGAACTCTTGATTTAAAGTGCTTTCATAAAAGATTTTTATGTTTAGAAAAGAATTTTTATTTAGAACAAAGATTTTCTTTGAGACAAAATATTTATCTTGGATTTTGGTATTTCATAGTTCATATCTTTAAACCAAAATCATGATTAGAGCTTTATGTCAAAAACATAGATACTCTATATTGATTGTGTAGTGGATCATATCCATACACACCATGCTTTTAAATGAACTCAAATATCTTGTTTTTGTATTTGATGAAGATTTAGAAAAACAAGTTTGGAAAAACATGTTTTGGAAAAATACATTTTGGTTATTGAGCTAATATTTTCAAGTTACAAAAATAGACCAAAACATCTATAACATGTCTTGATTTTGTGCAAGCATGTTTGTTCTTTCAAGTATATTGGTAAAAACTATTTTTGTAGAATTTCTATGTATTTTTAGGATTTTATAAAAAGATTTTAAATCCTATTTTCAGACCTGGAGACTGGCTGACAGGCCAAACCGGTCGACCGGTCCGGTCGACCGATGTGCACAGCCCTGTGCACGTTGTCAGCACAATGGCCGGTCGACCGGGTCGGTCGACCGACCAAGAGAGCTTTGCTCTCTGGAAATATCAGTCGACCGGGCCGGTCGACCGACAGTTCATTCCAGGTTATCGGTCGACCGAGCCGGTCGACCGGTGGCTGCAACGGTCAGAAAAATGACCGTTGGCCGGTCGACCGGCGGTCGACCGACAGCACTGACAGAACCCCAACGGCTCTATTTCTGGCAGCCTATAAATTGGGATCTTGTCATCTGTTTTGAGGTTAAGATTTTTGAGACTTCTTGAGCAGTTTTTCCCACTCATTTCAGAAGTTTTCTCCACAAATTTGAGAGCAAATATTTCCAATCAAAAGGGAGTTTTTATCAAGAGAGTGTTAAGTGATTCTTTGAGTTTTTCACCATAGTCTTTCCTTGCTTTTCTCACACCACACTTGAGCTATCCATTGCTAGATATTCCTATAGGTGTGTTGTAGTGAGAGTGCTCTTTAGGTGATCAAGAGTTGTGATCATCAAAGAGATTTTTCTTTGTACTTTGAGGAAGCGGGCAAGTGTGCTCGTTGTGGTTGGAGTTCGGTTGTGAACTCTTGGTGATTCGAGGTACGGCCTCGGCGAGTCGGTGGACTTGCGTGTGTACGGGACTTGGGAGTCCGAGGGTTTGTAGGTGTACGGCACCGAGGAGAGATCCGGTGGGATCTTACATAGTGGAAATCCTTCGTGTGTCGAAGGCGGGGATGTAGAGCAAGTGTGCTCGAACCTCGAAACAAACCCTTTGTGTTTGCGACTGCTTACTCTTCCCTCTCTCTCTCTTTGTCTCTATTTTATATCTTGCATTCAATTTATTGTGTTCATCCTATATATGCATGATATATTCCCTTGTGCTCATAATTGATATACATACTTTCTTGGGATCGTTGTTAACACTAGTATTCAACCAAGAGAGCCAACGCGGCACCTCAACCCATTCAAGGGGAATCTAGAGGAGCTTGTCCAGAGCCTCGCAAGGGGAATTCGGCAACACTCTTGAGTTATACATAAGTGTTTAATTAAAAGAAATTTTAATTTGGTCAACTTAGTTTTAATTCCGCATTATTTGTTCACAAGTGACCATTAGATTAGCCATCACCTATTCACCCCCCCTCTAGGTGATCTTACAATTGGTATCAGAGCAACTTCAATTGGTATCAGAGCTAGTGCTCTTGATAAGGGTCTAACAACCTAAGAGTTAAAGATCCTACATTTGGGCTAATCACAATATTTGTTGTACACACACACCTCACCATGGACTTTATGTCACCACCCACCTTTGATATTCTTAACATCCACATTTGGAAAGTTAAGATGTCATTATTCCTAAAAGCCCTAGGTTATAATGTATATCTTGCCACTACTAATAATGCTTATTGTATAGATGGTAAGAATCTTGAGGCTAATACAAAAGCCCTACATGCTTTAAAGAGCACCCTAAATGATGATTATTTATGTAGGGTTGCTAATATTGATATGGCTTTTGTAGTATGGAACACCCTCATCTCCCTTGGTGAAAATGAACAATACTATGCGGGGAGCGATTCGGATGTTGGAAGCGACACCTCCAACAAGTGCTACATGGTCCAAGGGGATGACCCCCTTGAGGTAAATACCGAATCCTATGATGAGGATGCTAGTATGTCATATGATGAGCTAAATTCTTTATGCCAATTATTGTTTGAAAGATATGACATAATTAAGAAAGAAAATAAAATTTTGAAAAAGGACATTGCTTGCATGCATAATGAACATGATTCATGTAGAGATAACATTGCATGCTTAGAAAAAGATAACAAGATTTTGAAAAAGAACATTGATTGCATGCATGTAGAAAATGATTCTTTTAGAAATAAACTTGCATGTTTAGAAAAAAAAATAATGATTTGAAAAATGAAAATGTTTCCCTTATGTCTAAATTAAATGATTTATGTGAAGGGAACACTATTTGAAGGAAAAGATTATTTTGGTGGAAACTCAAAAAGAAGTTGTTTTTCAAGAAAACAAGACTTTGAAAAGAAAGATTTGTGAAAAAGAAAAAGAAGATGTTTGTAAAAAGAAAAAGAAAATTGATCATATATCTCACCATGCTTTACATGCATCCACTAGTGAGATTAATAATTTGAAAAATAAGATGAATAATTTGAGCTCTAATTTGAGCACATGTGCATTCAATCATTCTAAGTTGGAATCTTTGTTTCAAAAGAAACAAGTTCCCCATGCTCATGCACATCATCATACTCATCATGCTCATGCTTATGGTGCACATCACGATCACAATCACACTCATAAGCATCATGCTAAGGTGTACATTTGTACACATTGTGGCCGCAAAGGCCATCTAGCAAGATATTGTTTTGATAAGAAACCATATTTATATTTTGCTAAGTATAATAGATTTTGGGTTCCTTACAACAATGCTAACCCCAAAGGACCCAAGAAAACATGGGTACCAAAACCCCCACCCTTTGATTTTGATATAGGTGGAGGCTCTCACAAAACGTGAGAGGATTGGTGCCTTGGTAGTGGTTGCAATGGACATGATGGACATACACTTGGTTGCATCACTATCAAGGAGCTTGGTGGGACAACCACCATACTTGGAGCTTTGGAGTTGGTAACAACCTCTAAACTCCTATTTTATTTATGTACATGCTTTATACTTTTATCATATTCATAGCATGTTCATGTTTTAAGATTTTGTGTGCTTTATGTGGTATTTACATGCTTAGATGTAGAATATATCAAACTTGTATCTATACATGTCACATAGTGAATTACAATTGACTCATATATGATCGAACTTCATGCTCACTTGTATCCACTCTATGCATGTGTATAATCTAGTTTTGATGATTCTCTTTTATACATGTTTTTGCCAATTATTTTTGTGATTTACTTCATGTATATGGGTGTTTAATTCAAATCTAATAAATATACATGTATACCCGTGAGTCTCTTGCCTTCATGCAAATATTTAATAGACTCTTTTAATATTTGGGATATGTATGCATATTGTTGGATTTGTATAATTCATACATATACATGTAAATTTTTTTGATTTGTTTTGATACAATGATTTTTGTGTGTTGTTAAATAAAAATTTTAGTCATGATTTGATTTGGGCTTCTATGACTATTTTCATGTAGATACTATTTACATAACCTTTGAACACTCAATCTTTAAGAAAAGATATAATTTGGAGCTTTATGGAATATGAGTGCTTGAACTTTTATGTATTTAGTACTATTCATGAAATACATATGATTTCATATTTATGAAGGATCTTTAACTAGTTTGTCAAAAATCCATTTAAACTAGTTATCTATTCTTAAATTGATGCACATGATCCTATTTTTATGGATAAATTCTTTTGTGTTTTCAAAATTTTGATGCTTCATTGTATTGAATATTAGTTTGAATGTTAACCTTTATCAACACTAGGATTTATACTTGTACATATTATGGGCTACAAATAAATCTATTGATATGTGTACTTGAATGCTTATTTGAACCTATTAGATGTACTAGTATAGCCTTATGTTGATGATCATTACATTCTTAAACTTGTATTCCCTTTTGGATTCATGTTATGATCATGTATTTCATTTCATGTATATGGTTATTTTGCCAAAACATTAAGATATACATGGATACCTCTTGAGTCATTTGCCTTTCATGCAAATCTATATATATGGACTCAATTGTGTTAGAGATATGTATGTATGCTTCTTGTATTGACAAAACATACATATATTATGAAACATTTTTTTAATAAAATTTTTTTTTGATTTTCAAGGTTTTAAAAGTTATGATAATTCAAAATTTAAAGGAATATTGAGTTTTATTGTAATTTTCATGATGCCATGCTTCACATAACATTAGTACACTCACATCTCTTGAAAACATTAAATGGACTTTATGGATTAGAGTGTTTTTAGTGCCTTGTGTTTCATTGATCTTTCATGAAAAACTTTTTAACTTATTCCTTGATGGAAGGATCTCGTACTAGTTCTTAAAACAAGTTCATTTAACTAGTTCGAATTCTTCATATGGTAGATTATATGATGTATACACTTATGCTTATTTTTCAATTGGTATCATTGGTTATTTGCAATTGGTATCAATATGACTTCATGTTGTGTATATCCATATTTTGATTGTATGTATGAATGCCTTCAAATTATATCAATTTCTATTGGTATTATCTTGTCATCTATTTGTGCTTATTTTACAAGTGGTATTTCCTTTAAAGCACAAAGATTGTTGATGCTAAGCTTAATTAGATTTCAAATTGGTATTTCATAATAAGCTTATGCATTGTGTTTTGAAATTGGTATCAAAAATTCAAAATTTGATTATTTTACAATTGATATCTCAAAATTTGTTGTTACTAAGAAAAAGTTAAAATTTTGTTTTGATAAAGAAAAATTCAAAATTTTTGATTTGTATTGTCTATATGCAAGGAGAGCTTAACATCTCTTCCATATGTAGATTCATGTTGAGTATATTATAATTTGAGGAGCTTGACAACTCTTCTTTTCATGATATACGTGTGTAGGGGGAGCTTCACATCTCCTCTTATGCATGACATATTATACGTTATGTGAATTAGGGCTTGTCATCCCTCTTTCATGTAATGTATATGTGTCGGGAAGCTAACTTAACGTCTTCCTCTTCATGAATGTATATCGCATATAAATCTTATTGATTGATTTGATTTTACCCTCCTTGATTTCCTTATTTTTGACAAAAAGGGGAGAAAATTTGTTTGATGATTTGAACTTTGAACCCTTTGTTGATGATTGACAAAAAGGGGGAGAAGTATTTGAGTTATATGCATGATTTCCTTAAGGGGGAGAAGTATTTGTTCCTTACTTAAGGGGGAGAAAGATTTTGACTTGTGCTTTTACTCATGCATCACAAGAAATAAAAGATTTATTTTGTTTTACATGCATTCATTTGCATACATTTTTAAGTGCTTCATTGAATATCCATTGCTTATTTATTATGCATGAGTTAAGGGGGAGCTTCTTTGAAGCTTTACTTTAATCCATGCATATATAACTCCATGAGTTTTGTCATCATCAAAAAGGGGGAGATTGTTGGCCCAAAGGCCTATCACCCTAGTTTTGATGATGATCAACTCATGAAGTTATGATTACTAATGATCTTGTGCTAATTAGTGACAGATTCATGATCAAGATCTTAGTAGGTGCAAAGCTCAACAAAGGTTAAAAGAACAAGATTTGGAGCTTGCATGTGGTGATCCAAGGAGTTTTTGGATCAAGCTTGGACCAAGTCAAGAAAATGAGAAGCCTTCAAGGGAAGACTTCAAGAAGTTGAAGACTTGGGTCTAGGTATAGAATTTGTATTTTTGTTTTAGTAAAAATGTAAAGGATAGATAGTTGGTGGATTGCTCAAGTTATATCACACACACACACACTCTTGATTAGAACTCTTGATTTAAAGTGCTTTCATAAAAGATTTTTATGTTTAGAAAAGAATTTTTATTTAGAACAAAGATTTTCTTTGAGACAAAATATTTATCTTGGATTTTGGTATTTCATAGTTCATATCTTTAAACCAAAATCATGATTAGAGCTTTATGTCAAAAACATAGATACTCCATATTGATTATGTAGTGGATCATATCTATACACACCATGCTTTTAAATGAACTCAAATATCTTGTTTTTGTATTTGATGAAGATTTAGAAAAACAAGTTTGGAAAAACATGTTTTGGAAAAATACATTTTGGTTATTGAGCTAATATTTCCAAGTTACAAAAATAGACCAAAACATCTATAACATGTCTTGATTTTGTGCAAGCATGTTTGTTCTTTCAAGTATATTGGTAAAAACTATTTTTGTAGAATTTCTATGTATTTTTAGGATTTTATAAAAAGATTTTAAATCCTATTTTCAGACCTGGAGACTGGCTGACAGGCCAAACCGGTCGACCGGTCCGGTCGACCGATGTGCACAGCCCTGTGCACGTTGTCAGCACAGTGGCCGGTCGACCGGGTCGGTCGACCGACCAAGAGAGCTTTGCTCTCTGGAAATATCAGTCGACCGGGCCGGTCGACCGACAGTTCATTCCAGGTTATCGGTCGACCGAGCCGGTCGACCGGTGGCTGCAACGGTCAGAAAAATGACCGTTGGCCGGTCGACCGGCGGTCGACCGACAGCACTGACAGAACCCCAACGGCTCTATTTCTGGCAGCCTATAAATTGGGATCTTGTCATCTGTTTTGAGGTTAAGATTTTTGAGACTTCTTGAGCAGTTTTTCCCACTCATTTCAGAAGTTTTCTCCACAAATTTGAGAGCAAATATTTCCAATCAAAAGGGAGTTTTTATCAAGAGAGTGTTAAGTGATTCTTTGAGTTTTTCACCATAGTCTTTCCTTGCTTTTCTCACACCACACTTGAGCTATCCATTGCTAGATATTCCTATAGGTGTGTTGTAGTGAGAGTGCTCTTTAGGTGATCAAGAGTTGTGATCATCAAAGAGATTTTTCTTTGTACTTTGAGGAAGCGGGCAAGTGTGCTCGTTGTGGTTGGAGTTCGGTTGTGAACTCTTGGTGATTCGAGGTACGGCCTCGGCGAGTCGGTGGACTTGCGTGTGTACGGGACTTGGGAGTCCGAGGGTTTGTAGGTGTACGGCACCGAGGAGAGATCCGGTGGGATCTTACATAGTGGAAATCCTTCGTGTGTCGAAGGCGGGGATGTAGAGCAAGTGTGCTCGAACCTCGAAACAAACCCTTTGTGTTTGCGACTGCTTACTCTTCCCTCTCTCTCTCTTTGTCTCTATTTTATATCTTGCATTCAATTTATTGTGTTCATCCTATATATGCATGATATATTCCCTTGTGCTCATAATTGATATACATACTTGCTTGGGATCGTTGTTAACACTAGTATTCAACCAAGAGAGCCAACGCGGCACCTCAACCCATTCAAGGGGAATCTAGAGGAGCTTGTCCAGAGCCTCGCAAGGGGAATTCGGCAACACTCTTGAGTTATACATAAGTGTTTAATTAAAAGAAATTTTAATTTGGTCAACTTAGTTTTAATTCCGCATTATTTGTTCACAAGTGACCATTAGATTAGCCATCACCTATTCACCCCCCCTCTAGGTGATCTTACAATTGGTATCAGAGCAACTTCATGATCTGCAGTCGACTATAAGTCGATTTATACTTGGTATAATCGACTAATCTAGTTCTAACCTATGCAATCCCACTCCGATATAACCGGACACGCTCTCATATTCGACACCATTGACTGTATCTCTCTGTGGCTAAACTTCAACAGAGTTGAAAAACTCTATCTTATAAGATTTTTGACCCTCCCCCATGGGGTACAAGTGGACCAAGAATCATGGCAAGTTCAGTTTTTGAAGTCCTTGGCATGTGCCAAGAACCACCACAAGAGGAGTCACTGCCCAAAGATGTCCATCTGCGAGCGATGCGATCACAGGCAGTTTGCGGTGCGGTTGGACCTCCAAACGCACGAGAAGCACTGTGGCGATGGAGCAGTGAGGTGGCGGGTGCTCCTGCGGGTCGACATTTTCAAGGAAGGACAAGCTCATGGTTCATGTGGATTTGTTGGCTGATCACAGTCCAGTGTTCAATTGAGCTGGATTAACGGTCCGATAGGTAAGGGGATTTACCTTGACATATGCATAACTTTGTTGCAGTTTATGATGTACATATCTTATGATGGGAGCCATACATGAAGCACGAACATTTCTATTGTTAAGTATGTTGGAACAACGCATAGATGCATATAGAAACGATACTTCTTGTTTTGTCATTGTAATTTTGTGAATACTTTGTTAGAATTTATTATTAGTTAGTTTTCTTTGCCGTGTCATTCTCATGTTCATGTGTAAGTGTGTGTGTTTTTTTAGTATAGAAGTTTATAATGTTGTTTTTACGACAAAACTTGGTGGCATCATGAGAATATAATGATACATTTACATATATAAATTCCAGTAGGTACATATGCTGGCCTTACCATTGAATGCCCTTTCAACAAGACTTTTATTATGTGCTTACCTTCTCTTTATTATCATAGATAACACCATACATAAATTGTCTTGGATTTCTCATGGGTTGTGTAATTCACTGTTGTTTGCATTGTGTAAAAGAGCTGACTTTTGCAGCTAGAACTAGTTAACTAATGAAACTTGTCAGAAAGGCACTTCATCTTCACAAACTTTAATTTAGTTATGAGATGTGAGCTAACAATTGTGAACGTCTTGCTTCAAAAAAAAAAAAAAGAAAGAAAGAAAAGAAAAGGAAAAAAAACAATTATGAATGAAATGTCAAGTAACATTAGCAAGTTTTAAGAATTTCACATCAATATATTCAGAAATTCTAAATCCAACACTAATTTTATGGATTTCAGGGCATCATCCTTTTTTTTTTTTTGGAGGTGGGGGAACAGGCAAAGATCATCTAAATAAACCACAGTCCATCGATCCTAATCTGTGATTCATTCATGCTAGTTGAAAGATATGTAACTAAGATCTTAATGTAATTGAATTGAAATTACATCGATCTGCTGTTATCTCCTCACATTCTGTCTTATTTGTGCATTCTCTGTCCCCTTGTTTCATCATGCATGCATCTGTATGCAGTGGCCAACATATAACACAAGATCAATATATGTTTGCTTATGGGCACAGGATTATGTTGAAACTAGCCCCTTCACACGAAGACACCCAGCCATCATATTTCCAAGTATGAGCTGAAGGGCAAGCTCTCTTGAACAAACTCGCCGACGCAGAAGGCTGGCACTTGTCTCTCCCCCCGTACTCTCCATCACAGCAAGCCTTCGGATCACCAGTCGCATCGCAGTCACTCTTGCACCCGACAACGACCCCACCCGGGGCCTTCACCTGCAAATGCACCGGGCAGAGCCTGTTGATGTCCTCTGCACAGCCAGCGGGCCGGCACGTGGCAGGCCCGTGTTCGGGGTACACCATTATTGGTACATTGAAGCCGTGTTGCAGGTCAACTCCGTAGCTGAGGGAGAAATTTCCAGTTATGGCGAAAGATTCAAGTGACGTGAATGGGGCATGGGGTGATGCACCGTCGCAGGATTCCACCCCAGTGTCGCAATTTCCGGTGAGGCACGAGAATTTCCCTGCACTGTCGGTGTCGCAATGTGTGCGAAGAAAAAAGCTACCGTACCAATTGTTGTCGACATTGGTGATGAGGATCTCATCGGGTGGAACCTCGAAGAGGATTAGGTCCATGGATGGGGCTGAATCGATCCATACCGAGTATTTGCACCCGTTTTCGACTATGAACTGCTTTGATGTCGAGCCTAATCAAATACATTGTAGCAAATAAGTAGGTAGTTAAATGTTCAACGAAAAATACTTGTTGGATACACTTACTATTGATAAAAAGCAGCAAAAGCAGCGCGATAAACATGGCTCTTCCTCTTCTTTCTCTCGAAATCGCCATGTTCAACAGAAATACAATGCAGGGTTGATGGTGAATTGAGAAAATGTTAGTGTTATATACTGAATACGCAAGCGTATACTAGAAGCTACCATGGTACATTTTCAATCTTTATCATAAGCGTCCATTACTCTATGAGTCATCCTGAATTGGACTAAATCTGGAAATGCTTCGACCAATCAAATCAAAGCACTGGACAATTTTTAGTACTAATAGACACTTAGAATGAACAGCAATATGTGGCAAAACTTCCACATTGGCATTTCTGCTTTATGCATCAGCATGGCATAAGGACCACTTCATGCTGATTTCAAAAGTAATTCAGTTGTCAAATATATTACAAAATCTCTCCCATTTTTAGGTTCACTTGAGCACTTCGCAACTTGAAATACAACAAGCCTCTTAGTATATTTGCACATATATGTCTATTTTTGTTCAGTGGATGGGAATGGCTTTTGGAGTTGGATGGGCCCATGCGATCAAAATGAACATAGACATTTAAACAAAATTAGAAACCATGTACAAGCTTAATGCATGTAAACATCATATTAATGCACGTTTAGTAATTCTTTTTCCTCAAAAATAGGCTATAGTTTGGCGCAAACAGCCAGAACTTTTACTCAATGCAGGAGGTATACAGCTATTTTATAGTAACACTTGTGAAACAATTATCTCATTAAACGTGCTAAAATGACATAAAAAAGGGTGAAAAATGAAGAAGGCGCTAGAAAGAAGGGAAAAAAAAGGTGCGAGCTTTTTGGGTGGAGATGCTTGGAGGCTCTTCCCAAAAAAAAAGGTCTATATCCTCTTCACTGAAATCATATCAAATTGCATTTGAAGTTTCTAATCCTGACCTGGCAATTCTAGGAAAATAAAAAAGAATTTGTTGCTGTTAATAACCTTTAAAATAAAAGGGTCACAAACAAGGAGGACGAGGGAGAAGTAAATGTTGAACCTGGAAGCAACCAAAGAACAGTATCCTAGATCCACAAACAACACACAAATAGAGGGAGACATAGATTTATATAAGGTTCGGCAAGATGTCTACGTTCGGGAGCAAAAGAGGGAGAGATTTATTAATGATTTACACAAGATTTATAAGAAGATTACAATTGTTATCTCAAAAACTCACTCCACTCAGTTAAAACCCTTTAATGGGTTCGATCCTCTATTTGTAGGGAGAAGAAAACAGCTCCAAGTCGGGTCCAGACGCTGCTCTGACCCGACTATCGGTCAACCGGCCGGTCGACCGCTCCAAGTGTGGTCGACCGGGACCCCCTTGCTCTCTATTTTTGGTCCGGCCGACTTCCCGGTCAACCGGATCCAACTTGCAACTCTCTTTTATTTCTCAGAGTTGGGACAGTCGACCGAACACTGGGTTTTCTTCTCCTTGTGCAACATTGGTCAACCGATCGGTCGACCGATTTCAATTGTGTGTATGTCGATCGACCACTCGGTCGACTGAACTTCTGTCACAGAGTTTAAAAGCTGTATCATCTTTATTTTTGACCTCTCTCTACATTCTCCACCTTAGTGAAGATTTTTCAAAACTGAGCCGACCACCATAAAATCCATCCCGCTTTGAGATTGACAAACGATCTCTGTCGCGAGGTTGACACACGATCTCCGAGATCGACACAGGATCTCCGTCGTCCGAGCAGGCCAAGGCATCACGATCGACTCCTCAAATGGGTTGCACCATTATAGATGCCTACGTACCCCTTGCCCAGGGGATCAAGCTTCACGTAATTCATCCAAATGAGCTCCATCGAGCTCAAGCAACTGAAAGAATATGGAGTAAGTTTTTGCAATGACTAAACTTGACTCTGGAAACCACATCTGTAAACATGTCTGCGAGATTATCTTTTGTTTGAACCTTCTTCACCTCAATATCTCCATCTTCAAGAACATCTCGCTCAAAGTGGTATTTGACATCAATATGCTTCGTCTTCACATGATAGACTTGATTCTTCACTGGGTAGATAGCATTCATGCTATCACGATGGACCTTCAAGAAGTTCTATTCGATCCCCAAGTCATCCATCAAGCCTTGAAGTCAAATCGCCTCCTTCACAGCCTCTGTAAGAGTCATGTACTCTGCTTCTATCGTTGACAAAGTCACAATGGGCTGTAAGGTACAACGCCAACTTACCAATGCCTGCGATAAAGTAAACATGTACCTTGTAGTAGACCGGCGCTTGTCAAGATTTTCAGCATAATCTGAGTCCATATACCCTGTGCACCCTTGCTTATCATCAGCATCCTTTTCAAACACCAACCCAATATCTACGGTATCTTTGATATACCGCAGAGTCTATCTCACGGCCTCTCAATGACCCTTACCAGGATTATACATGTAACTAGATACCATGCTCACGGCCTGTGACAAATATCGCCTCGTGCACACCATAACATGCATAAGACTACTCACTGCATTGGCGTATGAAACATGAGACATATTCTCTCGATATCTACTATCTTTGGAGACATTCTAGCTGAAAGCTTGAAGTGAGCGGCCAAAGGATTACTTACAGACTTGGCTACACAACCAATGAGAAACTTCTGAAGCACTTTCTGCAAGTAAACTTTCTGAATCATACTCACCTTCTCCTCACCCTATCTCTTTCAATTTTTATACCCAGTATCCTTTTGGCTTCTCCCAGATCTTTTATTTCAAACTCAGAAGATGATTGAACTCTCAACTTATCTATTGATGATCTGTTCTTAGAAGCTATTAGCATATCATTTACATACAAGAGTAGATAGATATACTCACCACTCGGTAGCTTGCGAAAGTACAGCATCGGTCATATAAGCTCCTGATGTAATCACGACCATTCATTAACTTGTTGAAGTACTTATATCATTGTTTGGGCAACTACTTTAGCCCATATAGTAACTTCTCAAGTTTGCCCACCAACTTCTCTTTCCCTGTAACTTTAAACCTTAACGAATGAATCATGTAGATCTTGATGGGGAGAGTTCTCTTCCTGTTTTAAATTACCACAAGTGCACGATTGTTCGATGTAGCACTTGAAGGTCGATCCACAAGGACAGGTGGTACTTATGATTTCAATACTTCTAGGCGAATTGATTATAAGAGTTTGTGAGTTTTGATTTTTAAACTAATAATTAATCTAGGAAAAGTCAAGTCAAGTATTTAGGTTTGAATCCCCTAAACTAGCATCAAGTGGTCAGTTTTGATCTATTTACTGGTCTGATACCAATCACCAACTCTTTATTCTAACAGGAAAATTAAGTTTGAACACTAAATTTAAGCACATTATATTATTTTCATTACATGATCCATCAAAGGTAAGTAAAATTACTGAATAAATTAAAAGTAAGAAAAACAGTAAAATCATAAGTATGAACCATTAATTTGCGATACATAACCTATCAAATAACTAGACGTTCTAGAAATCAATCTCCTAAATGTGGTAGGTCAATTAGTGTGTAAACAGCTCTAGATAAGAGAACAAATTGTGACCGCAAAAACATCTAGCCTAAATTCATCTCTCTCAGGTACTTGAAAAAATTAAACTACTCATGTCAATATTGCTAAAGCGAAGGAAATAATGAAAACAATAATCTAACAAAGACATCATCACAACTAAACTAAATAATCACAAATAATAAATAAAAAGGAAAATTTAATTCTTAATAAAGAGAGAACTTACAAGATCTAGAGTGCAGTGAGTACAAAGAAGAGGACCAGCAGCCGTCGCAATCCAGAAAAAAACTTCTGCAAGTCTTTTACTGCAAGTCTCGACTGTAAGGGGCAAGTTCTAAGGAGCGCTAACCCAGCCAATTGTGCAAACCTAAAACATAAAATAATACAAAAAGTCCAAATCTCTAAAAACTTCTTTCTCAGCCGCTATTACTAGTACATAGCTGAAAATACACTTAAAGGGGGGTGAATAGGTGTATGGCTAATCTAACGACAAATGTTGCGGAATTAAAAGCTAATTGCAACACACTAAGTGTAACCAAAGAGTGTAACCGAATTCCCGGTGACGGGCTCTGGACTATCTCCTCAAAAATTCCTCTAAATAAGAGTTGAGGTGCTATATGAAGCTCTCTTGGTTCAACACTGTGAGACACACAAAAAATATTAAGCATATAAGATATGAGCAATATGAATCAATGCAAGATATAAGAGAGAGAGATAGAGAGAGAGAGAGAGAGAGTGTGTGTGTGTGTGTGTGTGTGTGTGTGTTAAGAGATTGTGGATCAAACGCAAACATAAGAATATGTTTCGAGATTTAAACCACTGCTCTACGTCCCCGTCTTCACACAGAAGGATTTTCACTAATGCGTCCACACAGGACTTTCCACACAGAGAACCTCCACTGATGATTTGGCAAATACAACTAGAAGTACACAACTCCTCTCTCCAACAAACAATCTCTACACAAGAGGTAAGGCACAACAACAATCACCTCTATACTTAGAGGGATGGGTACTTAGCCAAACAACAATCACCTCACACTAGAGGGATACGACACTTAGCCAACACTCCAACCATAATCACCTCTACACTTAAAGGGATGCCAACAAACCCAAACTCTCCTCCACAATCACCTCTACACAAGAGGGATAACACAAAAGCAAAGAGAATTACAACACCTGGTGGTCTCAACAAACCACAAACCAATTTTCTCATCAAAAACAAGACCCTAATAGATAGGATAGATAGATAGCTCAAGTGTGAGAAAATAAAGTGTTTGGAAATGAAAACAATAAAGAAAAACTCTTGAAAAAATACTAGATAGATATTGAAATAAAGATCCAAAAACCAATCTCCCAAAGACTCTCTTTTTCGTTGATTTTCCAACACTTTAAAATAAATAAAAGATAGATCTTTTAACCACAAAAACTCTTTTAAACTCTTATTGAAAAACACTTGAAAGATAGAAAATTTTCTCTTCAAAAATCTTGGTGAAATCAGCTCAAGAGAAGGTGTATATATATAGCCTCTCAAAAATCTGCCAGTTGGCAGTCTGAAAAGGTTAAAAATGACCTTCCTGTCGACCGCCCGGTCGACCGGCGCAACGGTCATATTTATGACTGTTATGCTTCCAGTCGACCGGCCAGCACCCGAGAGTGGGGTGCTTTCAGTCGGTCAACCGCACGATCGACTGACCGAGTTGGCTAGCCGTGTGCACGTCCCTCGGGCACATCGGTTGACCGGCTCGGTCGACCGCCAGTCAGTCTGGTTGGGGATTTTGGGTATTGAAAACTTGTCTTTTTAACTTCCATAAAATCCCATAAAATCACATAAATTCTACAAAAAATAAGTTCTTATAAGATCTTTGAATACGAAACATGTGTGACCAAAAATCAACACATATTATAAACTATTTGAACCATTTTTGTGATATTGAAATTAGGCTTTTAAATAAAAAATCGTATTTTCCAAAAACTTGGATTTTTGAAATGAAAAATCGTTTTCTCCAAAACTTATATGGATACAAAAACATGATATTGAAACTAATTTGAAGCATATTGTATATGGATAGAATCCAATATACATATAAGATATAAATCTATGTTTTTGACATGAAAACCAAAACCGGTTAAATCGAAAATCAAAACCAATAAACTTTAAACTTGTGTGTGCATGTAAACTTGAGCATATCAATACTATCTATCTTTACACAAGATCTAAACAAACTAAATTATACAAACTGAGGTCTTCTTGTAGAACTCCTTCTCCAAGTCGGCTCGATCCAAACACGATCCAACGAGCTTGACTCCAACCGAGTGCTAGATGCGATCTTGATGCGCAAGCTCTTGAATCTACATGTGTTAGCCTCAAAACTCCTTTGTTGAAGCTAAATACCTGCTAATATCTTGATCAATCACTGAAACTATTTAAACACAAGATTATTAGTAAATTATAACTACATGAGTTAATTATCATCAAAGCTAGAGTGATGGGCCTCTAGGCCAACAATCTCCCTCTTTTTGATGATGACAAAACTCATGGAGTTATATATGCATAGATTAAAGTTAAGCTTCATAGAAGCTTCCTCTTAAGTCATGCATAGCAATAAACAATAAAGATATTCAATGAATGCATAAACCAAATAATACATATAAATACATAAATGAGGAAATAAACATAAATAAACTCTCCAAATACTTCTCCCTTTTTTGTATAAACAAAACATATATGCATTAAACAAGAAAATAATCATGCACATATAAAACTCTAAATTCTTCTCCCCTTTTTGTCAAATCATAAATAAAGGGGCGAAAACAAATCAAACAATAAAGGTATATATGCGATATACATTCATGAAAAAGAGAGACGTAAAGTTAACTCCCCCTGCATACATGCAATACATGAAAACAGATGACTAAACCCTTACCACATAAAGCATAATTTATAATGTATAAAAGGAGATGTGAAGCTCCCCCTATACACGTGTACTACATACCAAAGAGAGGTCAATCACTTCAATATGAAATACACTCAACATGAATCTATATATAGAGAAGATGTTAAGCTTCCATTGCATATAAGTAATATATATCAAAACATTATGAAGCCTCTTTAAAACAAATTTATGATACTAATTGAAAATATATCAATTTATGATAAAGGTATATATTGAAACATCATGATACCAATTTATGATACCAATTGAAAATAAACAAAAATTTTATGATATCAAAAGATACCAATTGAAAATATCTTGTAAATTTTTGATACCAATAGAAAATTAAACATTGTATGTTTTTGATATCTATTGAAATATATATTGTAAAATTTGAAACCAATAGAAAGTAAAAACTAATTGAAAATATAAACCAAAATTTTGGTAAATACAAATCATTTTGCTAAGATACCTAATTGAGAATAATACCAATTTAAGATTATTGATACCAATATTTAAAATGTTAGCATATAACAATTTTGGCACTTAAGATTATTGATACCAATTAAAATTATTGATTTTAGTGTTTACCCAAAAATTTACCATAAAGAGTGGGAGTAATAATACCAATTGAAAATAAAACTGATTGAAAAATAAAACACGAATTTTTCTCTCCCTTTATGGAATACTAATAAAAATAATGCATAAGCATGTATAAGATACCAATTGAAAAATAATGGACATTAAGGATTAAATAAAGCTTAGCATAAACATAATTTGTGCTTTAAGATATAAAGATATTATAAGCACAATCAAATCATATATATATGTATGAAAATGTAAATACCAAAATTGATACTATTTAAAATTTGAAACATACATATATAGAAAACACATATGAGTATACAAAAAATATCAATTGTGATACCAATTGAAAATATAATGAGATCAAGTGTATAACTCATAATTTCCTCCCTATTCATGCACATGTTAAATAGATATTCAATAGAGCATACAAGGCATGGTCGTCCATCCATCCGCCCTTGGAAGGAAGGAGTTTTCAAAAAATAAGAGTTTGAAAATAATTTTAACATAATTGAAACTCTTCCAAAATGAAGAAATATGCAACTAGTTTTATGATAATTTGAAATAACTAGTTATACATTCTTCAAAACATGAAACCAAATTATATATTTCATGAAGCATGCATTTCACACAAAATTGACACTCTAGATATATAAGGTCAACAAAGTACTCATAAAATAAAGTAACGAGTAAACACAAATAATGTGAGTATAAGAATATGTAAAAAACATAATCACGAAAATAAATCATTTAAGCTCAATATGAAATTCCTTCTCAAAAACATGAAAATCATCAAAACTAAATATACTTCAAGGTATATGTATGTTTAGTTAAAACTAAAAGTATACATACATATCCCAAACACAAATGAGTCTATAATAGAATTTGCATGAAAGGCAAGTGACTCAAGAGTATACATGCATATCTAAAGTTTTAAACCAAATTAACATATACATGAAGCTAAACACATTATCATGAAAATATGTACAAAATAGAGAATACAAATTGAAATGCAAGAATCATCAAAACTAAGCTAAACAAGTACATCTAATGGGTACAAATGAGCAATTAATACAAACATACAAAAATCAAATGTGGCCAATTAGTTGTACAAGCATATATACAAGTTTTAATGAAAACTACATCTAAACATATAATCAAAATCATGAAGTACAAAAATCATAAACAAACATGATCATTAGATTAAATGCACATGTATTAGAGTTATGATATACACAATAGTTAAACTATAGTGAGAACACAAAATGTGGATCCATTTGAATATGGGTGTATCTCAATTACTATACATGTATGTCACAAGTCTAATTATCATGGCATTTAACATAATGATCATGAAAAACATGAAAATCAATACATGCTAAAAATCAATAATATGAAAGCATGTAAACTAAATGAGAGTTAAAGATAGTTACCAAAACCATTAGGGCTAATTTCTAAGTCTCCAAACTATGGTGATCCTCCCACCAATCTCCCTTGACAGTGATGCATCCAAATTGTCACCATTTGCCTCGGTATGCATCCACCATCAAGGCACCAATGCCCTCACGTCAAGTGAGAGCCCACACCTACATCAAATACAATAGAAGTGAATTTTGGTACCCATACTCTATTAGGTCCATGGGGGTTATTGTTGGCCCAAGAGGTTATACTCTCCATTTGTTTAAAGTTTTGATGATAACAAAACGAATAGGCTATATCAAAAAGATATAAAGAGAGAGATAAAACTCCCCCTCAAATTATGATATATTAAACAAGTAAAAGCAATTCACAAACCATAAAGATCAATAATTTGAATTTTTAAATAGCATAGTAAGTAAAAACATGAGCAAGCAAAAACATGATACTAAAAACACTTGCAAAACCATATAAACTCATGTACAATAATACAACAATACAAGAACACAAGAACTCATTTTCTCCCCTTTTTGTCATACATCAAAAAGGGATAAAGAAACAAGAAAAACATTTTATTCAATAACACAAACATTAAGTTCACCACATATAAAAGAAAATCTATTAAAATCAAGAGGTTTAGTGAAAATATCGGCAAGTTGCAAATCCGAAGAAACAAAATCAATCTCTATATGATCTTTCTCAAAATGATCTCTAAGAAAGTGATATCTAATCTCAATGTGCTTGGTCTTACTATGTTGATTTGCATTCTTAATCATATGAATAGTACTAGTATTATCACAAAATATTTTTATATGGTCATAATGCAAATCATAATCAAGGAGAGTATGTTTCATCTAAAGGACTTGTGCACAACAAGCCCCCGCCGCAACATACTCCGCCTCGGCGGTTGAGAGGGCTACCGAATTTTGTTTCTTAGAGGACCATGAAATAAGACAATTACCAAGAAATTGATATGTCCTACTAGTACTCTTTCATCCACTCTACAACCCGCATAGTCGGCATCCGAAAAACTCGTCATTGAAAAATCTCCGATTTTCGGATACCAAAGACCCATTCCAATAGTGCCCTTAATGTAACGAATGATGCGTTTTACCGCAATAAGATGAGACTCTTTAGGACACGATTGGAATCTAGCATAAAAACACACATTAAACATGATATCCGGCCTACTTGCCGTTAAATACAACAAATTACCAATCATGCTTCTATATAACTTAATATCAACACATTTACCTTGGTCATCCTTATCAAGCTTGGTTATAGTTGCCATGGGAGTGTTGCAAACTTTCGAATCTTCAAGTCCAAATTTCTTTATGAGTTCCTTTGCATACTTGGCTCGACACATGAATATCCCATCCCGCATTTGCTTGATTTGGAGTCCAAGAAAGAAGTTTAATTCACCCATTGAAGACATTTCGAATTCACGTTGCATACACTTTTCAAATTCCTTGCACAAAAGCTCATTAGCAGAATCAAAAATTATATCATCAACGTAAATTTGCACTATAAGAATGTCATTATCAACATGCTTAGTAAATAATGTTGTGTCTACTTGCTTTTAACAAAATCATTTGAAAGAAAAAAACTAGAAAGCCTTTCATACCAAGCTCTAGGAGCTTGCTTCAATCCATACAAAGCTTTATCAAGTTTAAAAATAAAATTAGGATGAACATGATCAATAAAACCGGGAGGTTGTTCAACATAAACTTTATCATTTAAGAAAACCAAATGTTTCATATCTCAAAGAGGGAGATTGTTGGCCCAAGAGGTTACACTCTCCATTTGTTTAAAGTTTTGATGATAACAAAACAAATAGAAGCTATATGGTACTAATAAGTTTGTTCAAGATAAGTTTCAGGTTAGCACCATTTTTGAAGGACATTGCTTAGCTATTGCAAAGATTTTCTAGGTTCATGGAGCAAACAAGGCATATGGCACAAGAGGGAATGTCCATAGAAGAGAAGGCTCTAGCAAGGCATTACATGGCTCAAGACTTCATTAGATTTGTTTTTAGTTTTATAGTTTTGTTAAAGAATAGTGAATAGGTTTGAAGCTCAAAATTCCTACACACACTAGTTTTTACGCACATGTCATTTCTAAAAATTTCTCCTATATATATATATATATATATATATATATACACAAAATATTTTTAAATATAGTCTTTTGCTTATAAACTCAATTTTGTGTATTATACATAGTTCTGATCAAAACTATTTTGTAAACCATCAAAATCTCCTCAAAATCCTTTTCAAATTTCAGTTTTTGACCTGAGCCGGTCGGCCGACCGGTCGACCGACTCTATGTCAGGTCAGATCGGTCGACCGGGATTCTGACCGTTGGGTGCGTGCATGTGTGCACGTTTCCCGGTCGACCGGGCGGTCGACCGGACCCTACTAGGTCGATCGATCTTCGGCCGTCTGTAAGCAAGCAACTCTCTGTTTGTTGCGGTCGACCAAGCGGTCGACCGTGGGCTACAACGACTTTTTTATTTGAAACCCGGTCGACCGAGGCTGTGTTTTCAGCCATAATGGCTACTTTTTAAACACGTTTTTATTTTGTCTCTTTTGTCTCTAAACGAGCTTAGGGGCTGTTTTCTGGGTCAAATACTTCCTAATTACCATTTTGTTAGTTTACCCTTTAATCCCTAACTCTATCCTATAAATAGGGGTGATTAGGGTTATGGGAGATACAACAATCATTTTGCAAAATATTCAAAGTTTAAAGAGCTTTCAAAAGAGTTTTGTTCTTGATTTTTTGTGCTGAAAAATCTCTCTCATTTCTGAAGTTTCAGTTTCAAAACTCTCTCAAATTCTTTCTCTTTTTCCCACTTACAATACTAGAGCTTCAATCCTACTCATTGTTCTACAGGGCTTTTGTAAGGGAAAAGAGAGTTTGTGTTCTTTTGATCACTAAGAGAATACTTGTACTTGAGATTGTGGAGTTGGGTACTCCGGTGTTATTATAACTCTTTGTGAAGTTATAGTGGTTAGAAATCTTTCTGGGTGAAGGCGGGGACGTAGAGTTGGGTGCTCGAACCTCGGAAAAATTCTCGGTGTTTGCGTTTGGTTTACTTGCTTCTTACTTTAATTCCTTGCCTTATACTTATTGCTTCTTATTCATTGCTTCATTTACTTGCTATTCATATTCATTGCTACATTGTACTTGCTCTACATATTGATTGCAATATTTACTTGTTTCATATTCATTTTGTCAATCAAATACTCATACAACAAGATTGCAATACGCACCTCAAACTCTTATCTAGAGGAATCACGAGGAAGGAGTTCAGAGCCCTTCACGGGGCATTCGGCTTCTAGTCTTATTTTGGGTGATTGTTGCATCATAAGTTTTTATTTGTACATTGATTAGCATTATCACCTATTCACCCCCCTCTAGGTTATTTCAGTTATACCTTTCCTAACCGAAACAAATTTATTTGCAAAATTTGAATCATTTATTCTATCATAACAAAATTTTTCAAGGTGGCCCGTACGTCCACAATGTGTACAAGTGTACACACGAGCATACATAGTGTTATGTGCATGAATATGAGAAGTATGTGTATGCTGTGGTTTGTGTGCATGCATAGGAGGAGCATGTTTCTTGTGAAACATGGATTCCAACTGTGTGTGGTTCATGGCACACTGGCTCAAAGTGGAGCCCAAACAATCAACACTCTTCTTTAAAGCATATATGTCATTCTCAATAATATAAGAAAAGGTGGAGCATGCAATAGGAACACTAGATGGTGAAGTATGGCAACCATGTAAATCAATATCATTTTTCAAAGAAATATTTTTCTTAGAAACAAATCTAGTTCTTTTGAAATTGAAGCAATTTTATTTTTAAGAGTCATTTTCTTTAATCAAGTTTTGAAGATAGAACTTCATTTTTCTTTAAAATAATATTACAATCATTTTTATTTTTCAAATTTTGTTTTCATTTAGAGCAAGGTCAAGTTTAGATTTCAATGAGTCCCTTTCAATTGAGATCTCATCCCTCTCTTGCAAAACAATATCAAGTTTAGAAGACAAATTTTTATTTTCTTCTTTTATCTTAAAAGTTTTCTTTTTCAAAACTTAGTATTTTTCAAGCAAGTTTTCATAAACAATGGAAAGCTCTTCATTTAAAGATTAGCAACCATACTATCATAACCTGAAGAACTAGCACAATCATCTAGATGGGTGTCCGAGTTTACCTCAAGGGAGTCATTTCCTTGGACCATGTAGTAAGGTTGGTCGGACTCATCTCCACTATATTCCTCCTCCACATATTTCGTCGTTTGTAGCACGGGAGAGGTCAAAATGTTCCACACTGCAAAAGTGAAATCACAATAAGAAACCATAGACAAATATTCTTTACTTATTATTTGCCTAAGTGCCTCTAGGGCTTGTGCATTGACCTCTATATGCTTGTTATTATCAAGATAGAATTTCTTGGTAGTAGCAAAGTACACATGCAATTCTCGGGCTTTCAAATAAGCACTCATCCTAATCTTCCATACGTCGATGTTAAAAACATCAAACATAGGAGGGGTCATGAAATCCATGAGTATATAAACTATATGTGTGCAAATGCAAATATAGATTAGCAAACCAAGACTCACTCCTAGGTGGTTAAACCTAATATTATGAGCGTAAGCTCTGATACCAATTAAAAATACACTTGGAGGGGGGTGAATAGATGTATGACTAATCTAATGATAAATGATGCAGAATTAAAAACTAATTACAACACACTAAGTGTAACCAAAGAGTGTAGCCGAATTCCCGGTGACGGGCTCTGGACTATTTCCTCTAAATTCCTCTAAATAAGAGTTGAGGTGCTATATGAAACTTTCTTGGTTCAACACTAGTGAAGCACACAAACAATACCAAGCATATAAGATATGAGCAATATGAATCAATGCAAGATATAAAAGAGAGAGAGTGTATGCTAAGTGATAGTGGATCAATCGCAAACACAAGGATATGTTTCGAGGTTCGAGCCACTACTTTACGTCCCCGCCTTCATACAGAAGGATTTCCACTAATGCGTCCACATAGGACTTCCCACACAAGGAAACCTCCACTGAGAATTTGGCAAATACAACTAGGAGTACGCAACTCCTCTCTCCAGCAAACAACCTCTACACAAGAGATAAGGCACAACAACAATCACCTCTATACTTAGAGGGATAGGCGCTTAGCCAATCAACAATCACCTCATACTAGAGGGATAAGACACTTAGCCAACACTCCAACCACAATCACCTCTACACTTAGAGGAATACCAACAAATCCAAACTCTCCTCCACAATCACCTCTACACAAGAGGGATAACACAAAGCAAAGAGGATTACAATACTTGGTGGTCTCAACAAATCACAAACCAATTTTCTCACCAAAAATAAGATCTTAATACATAGGATAGATAGATAGCTCAATTGTGAGAAAATAAAGTGTTTGAAAATTAAAACAATAAAGAAAAACTCTTGAGAAAATACTCGATAGATATTGAAATAAAGAACCAAAAACCAATCTCCCAAAGACTCTTTTTCTTTGATTTTTCACCACTTTAAAATAAATAAAAGATAGATCTTTTAACCACAAAAACTCTTTTAAACTCTTACTGAAAAACACTTAAAAGATAGGAAATTTTTTCTTCAAAAAGCTTGGTGAAATCAGCTCAAGAGAAGGCATATATATAGCCTCTCAAAAATTTGCTCGTTGGCAGTCTGGAAAGGTCAGAAATGACCTTCCGGTCGACCGCCCGGTCGACCGACCAGCACACGAGAGTGGGGTGCTTTCAGTCGGTCGGCCGCGCGGTCGACCAGCCGAGTTGGCTAGCCATGTGCATGTCCCTTGTGCACATCGGTCGACCGGCTCGGTCGACCGCCAGTCAGTCTGGCTGGAGATTTTGGGTATTGAAAACTTGTCTTTTTAACTTCCAAAAAATCCCATAAAATCACATAAATTTCACAAAAATAAGTTCTTATAAGATCTTTAAATACAAAACATGTGTGACTAAAAATCAACACATATTATAAACTATTTGAACCATTTTTGTGATATTGAAATTAGGCTTTTAAACAAAAACCGTATTTTCCAAAAACTTAGATTTTTGAAATGAAAAATCATTTTCTCCAAAGCTCATATGGATACAAAAACATGATATTGAAACTAATTTGAAGCATATTGTATATGGATAGAATCTAATATACATATAAGATATATATCTATATTTTTGACATGAAAACCAAAACCGGTTAAACCAAAAACTAAAACCAATAAACTTTAAACTTGTGTGTGTATGTGAACTTGAGCATATCAATACTATCTATCTTTATATAAGATCTAAGCATACTAAACTAAAAAAAACTGAGGTCTTCTTATAGAACTCCTTCTCCAAGTCGACTCGATTCAAACATGATCCAACGAGCTTGACTCCAACTGAGTGCTAGATGCGATCTTGATGCGCGAGCTTTTGAATCTACACGTGTTAGCCTTAAAACTCGTTTGTTGAAGCTAAACACCTACTAATATTTTGGTCAATCACTAAAATTATTTAAACACAAGATTATTAGTAAACATAACTAAATAAGTTAATCGTCATCAAAACTAGAGTGATGGGCCTCTGGCCACAATAGCCGCAATGAAAAAACTAATAAAATAAAATCCAAAGTAAAAAGCTCTCAAGAGCTGCCGCAATGATGATAAAAATCAGAACCTAAAACCTTCATTAAAATAATCTGAAAATACAAAGTAAATAAAAAGTAAAAGAAGAAAACCTAGCCCCTAAAAACAGAGTGCAGTTATTTAACTCAAAGAAGTGATAAGTAGACTCATTAGTTAGAAGAGCAAGTAAATTAGTAAATAGATTTCTCCCAAATTATCTTAAAAATCCTTATATTCTACACGCTCAATTTAAGTGTAAAAATTTAATTATATTTCTCGATTTGAAATTATTTCACCACTTTCTCTTTTCCCTCATCTCAAATCCAAGAAAATCTGAACTTTTTTGGGAGCTACATATAACTTCTTTGAGTTTAAATAACCACACTCTTTTGCTCTGAGACTAAACCCTAACCATAAAAAAATAAAGTATGATTTCTATTCACCCCCTCCAACTAGCACATCCATCATCATTATCTTCTCTCTTTAACTTATTCATTTTATTTTTTGATTAACCATTAATTGAAAAATTGAACGCATGTTCTCTCTTTTCTTTGTAGGGCTTGAACTGCTTGATGAGATCGGAATAATACGTCACCCACTTGGATTCTCATTAGGTTTTATTAAGGTTTTGTTGGGCCAAAAGACACACGCACACGAAAGGACAAAAATTACTTAACAATTCTTAGAAATAATGAAGCCCCGACATAATTTTATCCCTTTAATTAATATATTAATATATTAATATATAGAGATAGACTTGTGTCATTCTCCTTCCCACTTAAATACCAACATCTGACATTTGAATACATGATCCACTCCGTTAAGTTGATTTATTTTATTTCAAGTATTTATAAATCAAAAATTAAGTATTTTGAATACTTTTTGTTCATACATCAAGTTGAAAAAAACGGACGGCTTAAATAGTTAGTTGGGTAGTTTAACGGTGTAGAATATTTAAAACCTAACAAAAATTGGTTTGTAGGGGATTTAAAATGTTTAGGTCATGATCAAATGGCCGGACCAAAAATTTGTATGTCTAAAGATATAGTTCTAACCAACTCACTACTTTTGGGCGTCCATTTTGTGCCGCTTGATGGATGGGCAAAAAGTATTCAAAACACTTGATTTTTGATTTATAGATATTTGAAATAATATAGATCAACTTCAATAGAGTGGATCTTGTATTCGAATGTCGGAGAGTTGTATTTGAGTGGAAATGATTCGGCTTGAATCCTTCCGGAATGACACAAGTTTATCTCCTTAATATATATATATATATATATATATATATATATATATATATATATATATATATATATATATATATATATATATATATATATATATATATATATATATATATGTTTTTCCTTTTTTCCCCCTCCAAAGTCTCTTTTCTTCTTTGTTTTTTTGTCCTTTTCTTTTCTTTACATATTTTTTTTCTTTTCTTCTTCTATGAGAATCTTTGCTTTCAGTTTCTTCCATTTCTTCTTTTCTTTTTGCTTCAATTCTTTCTACTTATTTGTTTTCAATTCCTCCATTTGCTTTATTATCTAAATATTTTTGTTTTCTTTTTTCCTTATTCTTTCTTTCCATTTTTGTTTTTTTCCTCCCAAGATTTTTTGGTTTTATGAGTTGAGTAATAGAGAGAGTTTTAAGGTTGAAAAAGAATTAAGATTATATGATTTGAGTGTACTTACTAATTACATGAGTATATTAACTCATTATTATGGTAAAATTGTTATATTTGAAAAGCTACTTCTATATTTTGAACTTTTCACCTGAGGGTAAAATTATTTAAGAAAATCTGAACTTATTTTTTAGGGTTACTTATCACTTCTTTGGGTTTAAATAGCCGCACTCCTAAAAACGCAGCCTCTCTCTTCATTATATAATAATAAAATTTTACTCAAAAGCCCCTCAATAAATATATATTACATATTAATTCAGTTTTGACTCAGAATGATTCTGTAAATAATCAATATGGGGCATCAAATGGTTGAATTAGCAAAAGCTCTCAGCATGAAAGTTGTAAATTTTCGGATTCTCTTTCCGTAGACATTTTGAATGGCCTCATTTGAAGTTCTGTAGAAGAAGCTATGGTCAAAATACCACAACATACTCGAAAAGCAACCCTCCAGCTTTACAAACTGCATGTTTTCACTGCTGAAAGTAATTGTAGTTCTCTTTTTCTTCTTTCTCCATGTACATGTTCACTGCACATTAGCATTAAATATACCCGAGTAGCATTATTTATATACAGAAAAATAGATAAATGTGAACATAAATATATGGTAAAATCATGCCAATCAGATCTCCTCCTCAAAATGGTCGTGTAGAGAGGCGGTCTTCACATCGAGCTGATCAAGCTCATAGTCATACTGTGCTGCAAGTGTCAACAGTATACGAATAGAAAAGTCCTTCACAACAGGCGAGAATATCTCGTTGTAATCAATACCCCCCTTTGAGCATCACCCTTGCAAACAACCTGGCCTTGCAACGAATAGTACCACCTGGAGATCTATCCTTATTCGCAAAAATTCATTTGCATCAATGACCTTCTTCTCTTTGGGCAACTCAACAAGTTCTCATGTGTCGTTGACATGAAAAGACTCAATCTCCTCCATCATAGCATTCCTCCACAATTTATACTCAGAGCTTAATTCTACTTCTCTAAATGAACATGGAACACTATCTTTAACGACTTCTACTGGAAGTGCATAGGCCACTACCATATCAGAAAATCTGGTCAGCTTTCATATATTTCTTTTGGGATTGTATGCTATAATAAAATCCTGAACGTGACCCTCTAGCTCTAGATCCTCAATCACATCTTATGTATCTCCTGAACATGATGCTCACACTGTGTCACAACATACGACACTCTAAATGAGACAAAACTATCTAGAGATGGTGAAGATGTATCTCTCTCCACCCACTGGATATCCTCTTGGTCTGGCCACCTCCATCCGCTGAGAGCTTGAAGTCTTCATCATAGAAGATTGATCAAAAGTGACATTTCTGCTCAGAACTATCTTCCGATATTCATAGTCCCATAACTTGTAACCTTTCACTCCTCTTTTGAATCTTAACAACACGACCCTTTTTGTTCGAGACTCCAACTTCTCATCACTTACATGATAATAAACTGGACAAATATTCTGAGTATATCATAATCTGAAGTAGCTTAGCTTTGCCGACCACATGATCTCTATCAAAATCTTTCCTCCTAACGCAGACGATGACAACCTATTTATGAGATGGCTCGCATAAGTCATAGCTTCTGGCCAAAAAGACTTGTTCAGCGTACTGTTGACAACAAGCACCTTATTTTCTTCAGCAAAGTACAGTTGAATCTTTCTGCCACCCTATTTTATTGTAGAGTTTCTCAAACTGTGAAGTGTCTCTCATTGACTTCATCACGACATAACTGCATAAATGAATCACTCTTATACTCTCCTCTATTATAAGACCTGAGTATCTTGATTTTCATGTCGTTTGCAACTACATTCTCCTTCTCCGCTGCACAAAGATATCTAGGGCTTCGCTTTAATGCAACAAGATGTACACCCAATTTTGCCTAGAGTAGTCATCAACAAAGAAGACAAAATAATGTTTCCCTCCAAGAGATGCATTCTTGGAGGGACCCCAAACATTTGTATGCATATGGTCAATAATTTCTTTCGTGCAGTGAATAGCAGTGTCAAACTTCACCTTGGCCTTCTTACCCAATATGCAGTACTCACAAAATTTCAACTTGCAGGTCTTTGTACCCTTCAATAAACCTTCCTTCGCCAAGCCTTGCATATATTTCTCACCCGCGTGACTAAGTCTCTTGTGCCACAACTAAGTAACGTTAACATCCGAAATCACTGATTCTGTCAAAGCACATGTGATTGTACTACCCTTCAAGTAATACAAGTTCTTGTCTCTCACACCCTTCAACACAACCATGACCCCTTCGTGACCTTGGGAATTTCATCCTCCAACGTCACCTTGAACCCTTTTGACTCCATAACTCCAATTGAGATCTATATCTGAGGAACATATCTTACATCTGTCAAGTTCCTAACCACACCATCGAACATTTTGATTCGAACGTTATCTATTCCAACCATCTGACATGCAGCATCATTTCCCATGATTACTACGCCACTATCCAACTTCTCTGAACTAGAAAATCATTCCCTCCTAGGACATATGTGATAGGTAGCCCCCACATCTAATAGCCACTCCAAAGCATTTGAGTAATATATCGACGGTGTGATAGAAAGCGAGAAGGCAAAAGAATAAGATTCATTTCCTTTTGACTTGAATGGCATTCATCTCTGATAGTTTTCCTGACTTCTCCTTCAGCTTGTTCTTCTTTTTTAGCTCGAGACAATCCTTCTTTCAATGACCAGTTTATTTACAAAATGCATACTGATCACGAGTCAAACTACAGTTGTCATATCGTGACTTCAATTTTGATCTACCACGATTTTTCCATCTTTGGTTTGGACTCTTTCCTCTCATGGCTAATACCTCTGATGTACCACTGAAGGACTCTTGTCCTTTCGTCTCAACTCAAGATTCACAAGGGCGGTAGTGACCTCAGTATAGCTCAGTGATGTTCTTTCATTTATTAGGGTGAGGACAAAGGTCTCATATCCCTCATTGGGAAGAGAACTTAATAATATCAAGGCTTTGTCTTTCTCCTCGGTCACTACATCCACATTCACTAGGTCCACGAGAAGCTCGTGTAAGCGTTGATATGATCACTAATAAAAACCCTCCTTTTCAACTGGAAACGATATAGTCTCCTCTGCAAATGCAAGTGATTCTCGACACTCTTCGTCAAATATTTGCTTGCAAGGGTCTCCCAAATCTTCTTTGCGGAAGTCTCATTTATCACATCGTACTTTAGGTCTTGTGATAGACACGATCTAATCACTCCACACGCTATTCTATTCATTTTCTTCCAAACCTTCTCTCCCATTTTTGCCGACCTCTCTTGCAACTCGATAGCATCCTCCAAGTTTTGCGCATTTAACGCATCTATCACTCGCATCTCCACAATCCGAAATTGTTTGTTCCATCAAACTTCACCACATCAATCTTTATGTGATGAAAGTTTTGTATGTTCTTAATGACAAAAGATCTTTTACCATCGGATATTTCTTCAGCCATTTCTCCTCCAAATTCACTCAACCAAGCAAGTATAACAACTATGAAATAATTTAAGAGATAAAAATAGGATTTTTACCTTCAATCGAAACCCTAAGAAGAGTATCCAATTGATCTCTCCACCCAAATGTAGAAGATGAGATCCAATACAAAAAAAAAAATTCCAATTTTTATGCACTCCAAAGCTTTAGATCTCCAAGAGCTAAGCTCTAAATCAAGATCCAATCCACCAAACAAAGCCCAAGTAGTGAATAGACCTCTAACACCACTTATTGAACCTGGAACTACCCAAAGAATACAACCCTAGATCCACAAACAACACAGAGATAGAGAGGGACAGAGATTTATGAGATTTAGTAAGATGCCTATGTCCCTGGGGCAGAAAAAAGAAAGAGATCTATTGATGATTTATATAAGATTTACAAGAGGATTATAATTGTTCTCTCAAGAACTCACTCTACTCAGTTAAAACCCTAGAATGGGTTCAATCCTCTATTGATAGGAAGGAAAAAAAAAACCCTAAAACAGCTCCAGGTAGGGTCCAAATGCTGCTCTGGCCCGACTGTCAGTCGACCCCTCAAAACCCCTTGCTTTCTATTTTTGGTCCAGTCGACCGGATCCAAGTCCCAACTCTATGTTATTTTCAAAGTTGGGCCGGTCAACCGGACACTGGGTTTTTTCTCCTTGTGCAACATCGCTCGACCGAGCGGTCAACCGATTGTCACTGTGTGTATGTCGGTCGACTGCCTGGTCAACCGACTTAAACTATAAGTCTTCACTTGACTAGTTGAGTTGAGATACATAATATATTTTTAAGCGTCTGAGGTTAAGTGGTCCGAATCTACTTGGGTTGGAGGTAACTAACTAAAGGAGAGGATGGGTTCAACCCCATATTGCTCTCTGTTTTTGGTCCGGTCAACCGGATCTAAGTCCCAACTCTCTGTTATTTTTCAAGTTGGGCCGGTCGACCGGATACTGCGTTTTCTTCTCCTTGTGCAACATCGGTCGACCGGATACTGTGTTTTCTTCTCCTTGTGCAACATCGATCGATCAAGCGATCCACCGATTTTCACTGTGTGTATGTCGGTCGACCATTTGGTCGACTGAACTTCTGTCACAGAGTTTAAAAACTCTAGCATTTTTGTTTTTGACCCCCCTCCCCCCAGTGAAATTAGTGACAATAAACTGAAATTGACTAGTAAGCTTAAAATTTATATGCAACTCAAAAAGTAAAAGGAAAAAAGAAAAAACCTATTAAGACCGCGATCTAAACTTATTTTAATCACTAACCATTTTTCTCTTTGTTCAATATGGGGTTGAACCCATCCTCTCCTTTAGTTAGTTACCTCCCTCATATGCTTAAAAATATCAGGGGCGGATTTATCAGTTGGCTGGGCCGCGCTACAGCCCGTCCCAAGTTTTTATTGTTTTGGGCCTTAGACTTCATTAAAGCCCAGCCCAGCTGAGAACTTAAAGGTTGCTTGAGCCCAGCCCAGCCCATCTGTTGAAATCCCTTCTCAATCGATCAGCAGCGATCAAAATCGAAGGCCGAAGGTCGCGCTCTGTTCTCCTTCCTGACTTCCTCGAAGCTCGAATCGATGGCTCGATCTGATGATTCCGATGGAAGTTGAGGTCGAAGCGACGAAGTCGAAACGGAAATCTCTTGCCGACGTTGCCGTGAGTTCGTGAGTCCGTGACGCCGTCGTTCTCGATCGAACAACGAAGCCCTAGCCGTCATCCTTGCCTCCTCGGTCTGTTCTTCTTCTTGTGCTTCTAATCTTCTTCTCCTTCTTGAATCTCAAGTCCAAGGACCAAGTCTAGGTCGAAGGCCAAAAAAATTTAATTTTAATTTTGATTAAACTGTGGATTGCTTGCTTTTCAATTTCAATTTCAATCTAACTGTGGATTCCACTTGACTTCATTTCTCTAATTATAATTTCAGTTAGATTTCAATTTCGATTAGATTTCAATTTCAATTTCAATTTTGTTGTATAGATTGCTTGCTTGATCTCGACGATCTGTCAATTGTTGAAGTCGACCCGAAGCTCCTCCTGTCTGATTCTTCTTCTCCTCACTCTTGCTCGAGTGCGAGTCTCGGCTGCAGCCTGCAGGTATTTTTTTTTTTTTTTAAATTTTAGATTTCAATTTTAATTTCAATTCTAAATATTGTTCCCTCATGTCTTGCTTTCGGGACTGCCTCAATTTTGCCCTCCACCATTTTACTATTGGAGCATATTGCAGCGTATGGGGATATAGCTGATGTTTGCATCTTTGCCAATGCTTTAATTTAAAACTGGGATCATCCTAAAACAATCTCTTTGCGGCTTTACTATATTTATTGACTTCTTGATTGAAAACGTGTCTCTCCCTAGTTTGGATGGGAAGGTGGACAACTGGAATTTACAAATCTGACCCAAATAGTTGGGAAAGCGAATGATGGTTATATTAGAACTTTGGACTGTGTAATTTTTCTTTTTGTTGGTATTCATTTTTAAATGCTGTTAATAATTCCTCCTGCAATAGTTATGATTGGACATAATGCTACTCCAGGAGATCCCTCCAAATGAAACATCTTGTTCTTAAGTCCGAACCTTCCACATGTTATAAACGTTTGTTCTTAAGGTTTTCTGTTTGAAGCCTTACAAGCTGATCCTCCCATTACATATCAAACTCAGTTCATTTCAAAGTTATTGTGCGTTGCAATTTCTTCTTGTATATTGCTGCTCCGCTCCGAATTTTTCATGTTGTATTCATTCAAATGTTTTTTTACTGTCATAGATTATCATGTCGCAAAGAAATCTTCTTTCATTTTTTAAGAAAAACGACGAGCCTCCTTCCAAGTTACAAAGACTCGAACATAGAAAAGTTGAAGAACAACCTCCTTCCACATCTCAACTTCCTTTGAATGAAATTGAGTCCACTTCTATAGAGCGTGATCTGGGAAAACGTCGTCCAATATCAGCATACGATGTGAATCGACGTGATGATATTCGGAGGATGTATATTAGTTTGGGACCATATCAACCCAAATTGGTAGAGTATCCACGGACTAAAGATGGAAAACAAAATCGCCGATTTCAATACTCTTGGTTTTCACAGTTTCCCTGGCTCGAGTATTCTGAAGCTAAAGATAGAGCCTTTTGTTTTCCTTGTTATCTTTTTGACAACAAACCGTCAAAGTTTCCTGCATTTACTGTTGAAGGATTTAATAGTTGGAAGAGGGTGAATAATTGAGATAAATGTACATTTGTGCATCACGTTGGCTGCTCTCTTTCTCCACATAATATGGCTATGGACAAGTGGCAAGGTTTACGTCATCCTTCTCGACATGTTGACAAAGTATTGAATGCGCAATCCACCCAAGAAGTTTTGGCAAATCGTTTGCGACTTATGACCTCGATAAAGGCATGCAAATGGCTTTCAATTCAAGGGTGTGCATTTAGAGGCCATGATGATGTTGGCCCAAAGGCCTTCCACTCTAGTTTTGATGATGACTCATTCATGTAGTTATGTTTACTAATAATCTTGTGATTCTAAGTTTCAGATCATTAGCAAGATATTAGTTGATGATTAGCTTCAACATGAAGTGTTTGGAAGCTTATCATGGTGATTCCAGGGCCAAAGCGTCAAGATCACACATTGCCTAGCCCATGGATGGAGTTTTGGAGCAAGTCTACTTGAAGATGAAGATCATCAAGAGGACTTAGGTATCCATAGTTTAGATAGTGTGTTTAGATCCAATTTGTAAAGTTTAATATAGTTGATATGCTCAAGTGCACAACACACACGTTTCATGATTTGAATTTTGGTTTTCATGGATAGTAGATCAAAACAAGTTTACTTTATTTCTATGTATATTAGATATGTTCTAGATATACATACATGCTTTAAAGTTGCTAGACAAACTTATTTTGACTATCCTATTCATGTTTTGGAAAAATCAAGTTTGACAAAAATACAAGCTTTGTTTTTGATAAAATTTGCAAGACTCAAAAATGAATTGAATATGTTGATACATGTCTTGAAACTTTTATCACTTGTTTGAATTTTGATATAAAATGATAAAAATATTTTTGGTGATTTTTAGAAGTATTAAAAGATTTTTATAAAATATTTTTTCCAAGTTTTCAAACTCAGTTTTCTGGTCCAGGACTCAACCAGTCGACTAAGCCAGGTTATTAGTCGACTTGGCTGATGTCCGGTCGACCGGGCCGGTCGACCGGACGTGCACAGATCTGTGCACGTTTGGAGTCACTGGGACGGTCGACCGGGCCGGTCGACCGGGTCTGAGAGCTCTGCTCTCTGTTTGTTTGGGTCGACCGGGCGGTCGACCGCTGCAGAAGAGTTCTGCTCTCGGTTTGTTTCGGTCGACCGGGCCGGTCGACCGCTGTTGCCCAACGGTCATATTTCTGACCGTTGGCGGTCGACCGGACCGGTCGACCGTTGCCTGTCAGAGCTGCCAGCTCAGCTCTAACGGCTAGTTTTCTGTTGGGGCTATATAAACCCCATCTCTTTGGGGATTTTGGCCAAGTTTTTGAAGGAAAAAAATTCTGGTTTTCTGAAGTGTTAAAACAAGTTTTTCAAAAGTGTTTGGGGCTTTAATCTTTCAATTTTTATTGTTTTAGGTTTTTGAAAAAATCAAAGAAAAGAATATTTTGGGAGATTTGTTTTGGTCTTCATTCTATACCTTTTGCAAGAATTTTCCCAAGTGTTTTTCTTTGTTGCTTGTTTTCCAAACACCTAGTTTTCCACACTTGAGCTATCATACTATCCTAATCTATTAGGATCTTGTTTTTGTGGAAAAGAAAAGAGAAAAATTTAGAGAGAGTTTTGAGGTTGTTGTTGTAACCTCTAAGTTGTACACCCTTATTCTTGTTGTATCCCTCTTCGGTAGAGGTGATCGGGTGATTGGTTTGTATCCCTCAAGTGTGAGGTGATTGAGATTGGTTGTGAGCCTCTTCGGTAGAGGTGTTGTTGTTGTTGTTGTATTTGGCTACGGGCCTACCCCTCGGTTGTGAGGTGGTTGTTTGAGAGAGGAGTTAGGTACTCCATCGTTGTACAAATCTTTCTCGGTGAAGGTTCCCTTGGTGGGAGATAGTGGATTAGAAATCCTTCACGGTGGTGAAGGCGGGGATGTAGAGCTAGGGGCTCGAACCTCGAAACATATCTTGGTCTTTACGATTGATCCAATATCTCTCAACTCTTACTCTTTTTACTTTGTGCAAGCATCATTTCATTCAAGCATCATTCTTTCATTGCATACATATCTTATACATTGCTTGTGTTGCCTTGCATCTTTTATATTGCAATTCATTCTTATATGCTTGGCTTGATTGTGTGTGCACATATTTCATATTGCTTGGATTTCTTGTGTGTGTGTGTGCCTAACTTATACTCATCCAACAAGAGCTTCACATAGCACCTCAACCCATTTCAAGGGGAATCAAGAGGAGTTAGTCCAGAGCCCTTCACGGGGAATTCGGCTACACTTGTTGAATTGTATTAAGTGTTTTGCAAAATAGTTTTAAGCTTCCGCATTTAGCGCATTTAGTTTATAGATTAGCACTTACACCTATTCACCCCCCCCCTAGGTGTCTTACAATTGGTATCAGAGTTAGTGCTCCTGATATTAGGCTTAACATCCTAGGAGTGAGATCCATTTGCTTGCTAATCTTTCATTTGCATTTGCTTGTTTGCATACATATAGTTTACCATGGATTTCATGACCCCACCTAACTTTGACGCTTCCAACATTGACATTTGGAAGTATAGGATGTCCATGTATTTGAAAACCCTAGGCTTGCATGTCTTTCTTACCGCTACCAAGAAATGCTATCTTGGTAATGGTAATCATATAGGGGCCAATGCACAAGCCCTTGAGGCTATTAGAAGCACTTTACCTAAAGATTATCTTATGCGTGTTTCTAATATTGATTCCGCTTTTGCAGTGTGGAATCTATTGTCAACAACAACCACCACCTCCGAGCTTCAAGTGCAAATCCAAAAGGAAGAGGAATCTAGTGGAGAATCCGAATCACAATGCTTCATGGTCCAAGGGAATGACTCCCTTGAGGTACAATCGGAAACCCACTTAGATAGTGATGATTGCTCTAGTTCTTCATGTGATAATCTTCATGCCCATGCTTTGAATGAAGAATTTTCTATTGTTTGTGAAAAATTGATTGAAAAATACAAGATTTTGAAAAAGAAAAGTCTAGACATTGAAAAAGAAAATAAAAGTTTGCATTCTAGACTCGACAATGTTTTGCAAGAGAAGGTTGAGGTCTATAATGAAAGGGATTCATTGAGATCTCAATTAGAATTTGCATTAAAAGAAAATAAATTTTTGAAAAATAAAAATGATTGTGAAATACTTTTGAACAAAAATGAAAACTTGACTTCAAAAGTAGATTTTATTTTAAAAGAGAATGTTGCTTTGAAAAATAAGATTATTTCTATTTCAAATGATTTGGATGTTTGTTTAGAGAAAATATTATTTTACAAAATAAGATTGATGCACATGTTTGCCATGCTAGGGTAGTTCCATCACCTAATGCATGTACCTCTTCTTCTAAAATCAATGATGATATTTGTTTGCTTAAGAAGAGTGTAGATTGTTTGGGCTCCACTTTGAGCCAATGTGTAGAAGGGCATACACGTTTGGAAACTTTGTTTAGTAAGAAACAAGTTCCATCTTTTCATGCACACCCTCCACGGCATACACATGCTCCTCACGGACACCATCACACGTATGCTCATGTGTACACTTGTACACATTGTGGTCGTAAGGGCCATCTTACTAGATTTTGCTATGATAGATTACATACTCCAAATTTAGCAAAGAATTTTGTTTGGGTTAGAAATGAGACTAACCCCCATGGACCCAAAAGACAATGGGTACCAAAGACCACCCCTCCTATTTTCGATGTAGGTGTGGGCTCTCACATGACGTGAGAGTGATGACACCTTGGAGTGAATGCGTTCCGAGCTTCATGGAAATCAATTGGATGCATCACTTTCAAGGGAAGTTTGGTGGAAAGGACCACCATGTTTTGGAGACAAGGAGAGTTGCCTTCTAGGGTTTGGTAACAATTCCTAACTACTTATTATTGTTTACATGCTTTCATATTCATTTGTTTTATAGCATGTTTTCATTGTCTATGGATTAGTGTGTAAATGTCATGTTTATTAGATCCTTGACATACATGTATAGTATTTGAGACACACATGCTTATATAAACTCATATTTAGTATTATCACCTTTTGTTTAGCTATAATGTACATCATGAATCAAATACATGTGAATTTACATAGTAATCATGTTTTAGTTTTCTCATGATGATTTTTTGTTGTTTTATGCTTTATGTGGTATAAACTAGTTTAGATGTAGATTTTATCAAAACTTGCATGTATGCATGTACACATAGTGAGAACAAATTGACTTTTATATGTTTGCACTTCATGCTCATTTGTACCCACTATATGCACATGTATAAGCTAGTTTTGATGATTCCTTCATTTATACTTGCTATGCCTATTTTCATGTTTTTACTTCATGTATATGTATTTTGAATTCAAACCTAATAAATATACATGTATACCCATGAGTCTTTTGCCTTCATGCAAATACTTTTAATAGACTCGTTTACGGTTGGGATATGTATGTATATTGTTTAATTTGGATGAATCATACATATACCTAGAAGTTTGATAAAAGAATTTTTGATGAATCTTTGCTTGTTTTATATAGCAAAATAATATTCATGTTTGTTTTGATACTTCATGTTTTGAATATATGTTTAGATGTTAGTTTTCATTAAGACTAGGATTTATATTTGTACATATGATGGGCTACAAATAAATCTATATATGTTTGGGATTGAATGCTTGTTTGTTCCCATTAGATGTGCTAGTATAGTCTAGTTTTGATGATTCATACATTTTAAACTTGTATTCCATTTTTGGTATTTGTTTTTATGATTATGAGTTTTCATTTCATGTATATGTGTATTTTGCCAAACTTGAAGATATACATGTATACCCCTTGAGTCATTTGCCTTTCATGCAAATATCTATTATGGACTCAAAGTGTGTTTAAGGGATATGTATGTATACTTCTTGTGTTGACAAATCATACATATACCTTGAAAAGAATTGGTATCAAATTGTTTTAATGAAAAGCTAAATTTTCATACTTTTCATGCTTTTCATGTTTTCTTTGAATTGGTATTTAAACTTCATATATATGTTTACCTTGTCCAAACTATTAGATATACATGAATATCCTTTTTGAGCCACGTGCCTTCATGCATATATCCTTGTGGACTCGTTTGTATCTTGGATATGTATGTATACTTTGGTTTGTATTAGACATACATATGCCTTGAAGATTAAATAATATTAATTTTTAGTTTTCTTGTTTAAAGGAATAATTGAACTTAATTGAACAAATTTTCATGATTGTGATCTCCATACTTGACTTGTACACTCACATTTATTATTTGCTCGTGTTTTGTTTTCATGAGACATTTTTATGCTTAATTGGATTAGAGTGTTGATTATCATGTGGATTTCATTTTTATGAAAAATGATTTGTATTTATTCCTTGCTTGAAGGATTTCGTACTAGTTAACAAAACTTTTCATTTAAACTAGTTCGTATTCTTCGTTATAATATGAGATATACACTTGACCCTATTCTTTCAATTGGTATCATTGAACACTTTCAATTGATATCAATTTTGATCTTTTTGTATACTCATATATGTTTTGTATATGTATGCTTACTCTTTCAAGAATATCAATGTCAATTGGTATCTAACTTTCATACATATATATCTTTATGCTAAGCTTGAAAATTTTCTAATGTTTGATTTATTTTCAATTGGTATTTTAACAAGCTTATGCATATGTTTAGTTGGTATTTCATAAAGGGGGAGAAAACTTGATTTTGTCATTCAATTGGTATTTGATTCCCACTCCCTTACTTTATGTTAAAATATCGTTTCAAATTGGTATCATATGCTTAAAAGAACTTATTTCTCTTAATGATATCAAGATGTTTATGTTGAGTGTTTTTAATTGGTATCTCAAAATTTTGTTTAAGAAAAATATATACTTTTGATTTACATTGCTTATATGTTTTATTTCAATTGGTATCAATATGCATTTTATTGTCATATCTTAAATTGGTATCACATTTGTTTTGATTACCCCTTCTTGATCTTTTTGTTTTTGACAAAAAGGGGATGAAAAAAAATTTGTTTTTATGTTTTTACCCCTTTGTTGATGATTGACAAAAAGGGGGAGAAAGATTTTGAGTTATAAAGTTTATATATGCATGCTTACATTTTTGCATATATGATGTTTTAATTGGTATATAGAAGCATGTTTTATTTTGAATATTTCATTGGTATCTAGAGTACCATGTTTATATGCATTGTCATTCATTGCATACTTATTGTTTATTTGTTTATGCATGAGTTAAGGGGGAGCTTCTTTGAAGCTTAACTTTAATCCATGCATATATAACTCTATGAGTTTTGTCATCATCAAAAAGGGGGAGATTGTTGGCCCAAAGGCCTTCCACTCTAGTTTTGATGATGACTCATTCATGTAGTTATGTTTACTAATAATCTTGTGATTCTAAGTTTCAGATCATTAGCAAGATATTAGTTGATGATTAGCTTCAACATGAAGTGTTTGGAAGCTTATCATGGTGATTCCAGGGCCAAAGCGTCAAGATCACACATTGCCTAGCCCATGGATGGAGTTTTGGAGCAAGTCTACTTGAAGATGAAGATCATCAAGAGGACTTAGGTATCCATAGTTTAGATAGTGTGTTTAGATCCAATTTGTAAAGTTTAGTATAGTTGATATGCTCAAGTGCACAACACACACGTTTCATGATTTGGATTTTGGTTTTCATGGATAGTAGATCAAAACAAGTTTACTTTATTTCTATGTATATTAGATATGTTCTAGATATACATACATGCTTTAAAGTTGCTAGACAAACTTATTTTGACTATCCTATTCATGTTTTGGAAAAATCAAGTTTGACAAAAATACAAGCTTTGTTTTTGATAAAATTTGCAAGACTCAAAAATGAATTGAATATGTTGATACATGTCTTGAAACTTTTATCACTTGTTTGAGTTTTGATATAAAATGATAAAAATATTTTTGGTGATTTTTAGAAGTATTAAAAGATTTTTATAAAATATTTTTTCCAAGTTTTCAAACTCAGTTTTCTGGTCCAGGACTCAACCAGTCGACTAAGCCAGGTTATTAGTCGACTTGGCTGATGTCCGGTCGACCGGGCCGGTCGACCGGACGTGCACAGATCTGTGCACGTTTGGAGTCACTGGGACGGTCGACCGGGCCGGTCAACCGGGTCTGAGAGCTCTGCTCTCTGTTTGTTTGGGTCGACCGGGCGGTCGACCGCTGCAGAAGAGTTCTGCTCTCGGCTTGTTTCGGTCGACCGGGCCGGTCGACCGCTGTTGCCCAACGGTCATATTTCTGACCGTTGGCGGTCGACCGGACCGGTCGACCGTTGCCTGTCAGAGCTGCCAGCTCAGCTCTAACGGCTAGTTTTCTGTTGGGGCTATATAAACCCCATCTCTTTGGGGATTTTGGCCAAGTTTTTGAAGGAAAAAAATTCTGATTTTCTGAAGTGTTAAAACAAGTTTTTCAAAAGTGTTTGGGGCTTTAATCTTTCAATCTTTATTGTTTTAGGTTTTTGGAAAAATCAAAGAAAAGAATATTTTGGGAGATTTGTTTTGGTCTTCATTTTATACCTTTTGCAAGAATTTTCCCAAGTGTTTTTCTTTGTTACTTGTTTTCCAAACACCTAGTTTTCCACACTTGAGCTATCATACTATCCTAATCTATTAGGATCTTGTTTTTGTGGAAAAGAAAAGAGAAAAATTTAGAGAGAGTTTTGAGGTTGTTGTTGTAACCTCTAAGTTGTACACCCTTATTCTTATTGTATCCCTCTTTGGTAGAGGTGATCGGGTGATTGGTTTGTATCCCTCAAGTGTGAGGTGATTGAGATTGGTTGTGAGCCTCTTCGGTAGAGGTGTTGTTGTTGTTGTATTTGGCTACGGGCCTACCCCTCGGTTGTGAGGTGGTTGTTTGAGAGAGGAGTTAGGTACTCCATTGTTGTACAAATCCTTCTCGGTGAAGGTTCCCTTGGTGGGAGATAGTGGATTAGAAATCCTTCACGGTGGTGAAGGCGGGGATGTAGAGCTAGGGGTTCGAACCTCGAAACATATCTTGGTCTTTGCGATTGATCCAATATCTCTCAACTCTTACTCTCTTTACTTTGTGCAAGCATCATTTCATTCAAGCATCATTCTTTCATTGCATACATATCTTATACATTGCTTGTGTTGCCTTGCATCTTTTATATTGCAATTCATTCTTATATGCTTGGCTTGATTGTGTGTGCACATATTTCATATTGCTTGGATTGATTGTGTGTGTGCCTAACTTATACTCATCCAACAAGAGCTTCACATAGCACCTCAACCCATTTCAAGGGGAATCAAGAGGAGTTAGTCCAGAGCCCTTCAAGGGGAATTCGGCTACACTTGTTGAATTGTATTAAGTGTTTTGCAAAATAGTTTTAAGCTTCCGCATTTAGCGCATTTAGTTTATAGATTAGCACTTACACCTATTCACCCCCCCTCTAGGTGTCTTACAGATGAATCTCCTGATTCTTTGAATCGTGGGAATTTCATTGAATTGATAAAGTCTTGGGGAGATTGTAATGAAGAAATGAAGAAGGTTGTCTTGAAAAATGCTCCGGGAAATGCCAAGTATACTTCACCGAAAGTACAAAAGGAGATTTTGAACATTTATGCTAACAAAGTGAGAAACACGATTCGTGAGGAAATTGGAAATGCTAAATATTGTATTCTTGTCGATGAAGCTCTTGATGAAGGTAATAAAGAGCAAATGGCAATTGTTTTGAGATTTGTTGATGGTGAAGGTTATGTAAGAGAGCGCTTTTTTGACATTGTGGAGGTTGTTGACACCAAGGCTTTGACTTTTAAAAGCGAGATATGTACTATTCTTGCTCGTCATGATCTCCAAGTCCAAGATATGCGAGGCCAAGGGTATGATGGCGCTAGTAATATGCGTGGTGCTTGGAATGGATTGCAAGCATTATTCCTTAAAGATTGCCCGTACGCATATTATGTGCATTGTTTTGCACATCAATTGCAATTAGCATTAATTGCGGTATCTAAAGATGTGCGTGAGATTTGACAATTATATTCAAATTTGAGTGTCATTGTCAATTTTCTTAGTGCTTCTCCCAAGCGTTATGCTGAGTTAAAGTTTGCTTCGGAAATTGAAATTGCACATAAAGTGGCTACTGGAGAACTTGATACAGGTCGAGGGTGTAATCAGAGTCGTACTCTACAACGAGCTGGAGCTACACGTTGGAGCTGCAATCTTTTATACCATATGCTTAAAAAAAGTCTACATAAAAAGTTTCAAAATAAAGGAGAGATTTTATATCACAATCTCTATTGTATACAAATTTGCCAAAAGAAAATCAAAATATGTCAGTTTGTTCAATTCCTCCATTACTTAAGTTGAACTTTTCGATCCTTCAAGAAGTAGAAATCATCAATTATCGAGTCCAAATCAATATTCCTGGCAATTTCTTTCTCAACTTTGATGATCATGCAATCGGCAAGAAAGTTATTACCCATTTTATTTCGAAGTGAAAAAATTTTGATTTAATCTCTTTAATTAAGGGGCGGTCATAGGTCAAGTGAAGACTTATAGTTTAAGTCGGCCTTAATTAAACCTTGCCTTCACAAAATTGCGCACCTTAAGAATTATTCATAATATCTCTTCGAAACAATTGTGTCAAAATTATGATTGCATCAAATAAACCATAATATTCCATATTACTAGAAATTCTGAAAATTAAAAAGAAAAACGCTAGAGGAAGGACTTGATTAAACCTTGCCTTCACAAAATTGCGCACCTTAAGAATTATTCATAATATCTCTTCGAAACAATTGTGTCAAAATTATGATTGCATCAAATAAACCATAATATTCCATATTACTAGAAATTCTGAAAATTAAAAAGAAAAACGCTAGAGGAAGGACTTACAGATTAGCGCATTTAGTTTATAGATAAACCATAATTATTCATAATATCTCTTCCGCATTTAGCGCATTTAGTTTATAGATTAGCACTTACACCTATTCACCCCCCCTCTAGGTGTCTTACAGATGAATCTCCTGATTCTTTGAATCGTGGGAATTTCATTGAATTGATAAAGTCTTGGGGAGATTGTAATGAAGAAATGAAGAAGGTTGTCTTGAAAAATGCTCCGGGAAATGCCAAGTATACTTCACCGAAAGTACAAAAGGAGATTTTGAACATTTATGCTAACAAAGTGAGAAACACGATTCGTGAGGAAATTGGAAATGCTAAATATTGTATTCTTGTCGATGAAGCTCTTGATGAAGGTAATAAAGAGCAAATGGCAATTGTTTTGAGATTTGTTGATGGTGAAGGTTATGTAAGAGAGCGCTTTTTTGACATTGTGGAGGTTGTTGACACCAAGGCTTTGACTTTTAAAAGCGAGATATGTACTATTCTTGCTCGTCATGATCTCCAAGTCCAAGATATGCGAGGCCAAGGGTATGATGGCGCTAGTAATATGCGTGGTGCTTGGAATGGATTGCAAGCATTATTCCTTAAAGATTGCCCGTACGCATATTATGTGCATTGTTTTGCACATCAATTGCAATTAGCATTAATTGCGGTATCTAAAGATGTGCGTGAGATTTGGCAATTATATTCAAATTTGAGTGTCATTGTCAATTTTCTTAGTGCTTCTCCCAAGCGTTATGCTGAGTTAAAGTTTGCTTCGGAAATTGAAATTGCACATAAAGTGGCTACTGGAGAACTTGATACAGGTCGAGGGTGTAATCAGAGTCGTACTCTACAACGAGCTGGAGCTACACGTTGGAGCTGCAATCTTTTATACCATATGCTTAAAAAAGTCTACATAAAAAGTTTCAAAATAAAGGAGAGATTTTATATCACAATCTCTATTGTATACAAAATTTGCCAAAAGAAAATCAAAATATGTCAGTTTGTCCAATTCCTCCATTACTTAAGTTGAACTTTTCGATCCTTCAAGAAGTAGAAATCATCAATTATCGAGTCCAAATCAATATTCCTGACAATTTCTTTCTCAACTTTGATGATCATGCAATCGGCAAGAAAGTTATTACCCATTTTATTTCGAAGTGAAAAAATTTTGATTTAATCTCTTTAATTAAGGGGCGGTCATAGGTCAAGTGAAGACTTATAGTTTAAGTCGGCCTTAATTAAACCTTGCCTTCACAAAATTGCGCACCTTAAGAATTATTCATAATATCTCTTCGAAACAATTGTGTCAAAATTATGATTGCATCAAATAAACCATAATATTCCATATTACTAGAAATTCTGAAAATTAAAAAGAAAAACGCTAGAGGAAGGACTTGATTAAACCTTGCCTTCACAAAATTGCGCACCTTAAGAATTATTCATAATATCTCTTCGAAACAATTGTGTCAAAATTATGATTGCATCAAATAAACCATAATATTCCATATTACTAGAAATTCTGAAAATTAAAAAGAAAAACGCTAGAGGAAGGACTTGAACCTTCGACCTTGAGGTTAACAGCCACACGCTCTAACCAACTGAGCTACTCCAGCTTGTTGCACGTACTCTAACAAAACTTTCTATGACCGAGTTTTCTCAAACCGATCATATACATTAGTTGAAATTGAACATTTGATATTGGTACCAGTCATTTTTAACTGATGTCTTTCCCTTCTATACATGGTTCGAGGCAATACTCCTCTTCTTTTATGCTTGATAGAAAATGTTTATTATTCAGAACTTCTTTTTGCACTCTCTTTTATTGACATTCATTATCCCATAGCTGAAACTACAAGTCTACAATTTGTATACTATTTGTTAAATACAGTTAAGATATCAGATACAGTTATTCAAGTCTAATGCGAGCAAGCATGCCTAGATTAAGCTCAGCTCATTTAATTCGAGCAACTAAAACGAGCTAAAATCAAGCTAAACACCAAGCGAAACATTACTTGTTTGTTGAGTGGCCCATTCGTTTGATAACCCATCGATCCAAATATACTGTGTTTATTTTCTACCTGGCATATCCCCGCACCATTCAATGCGGGTCTCAACCGGTTTCTATGAAAACAATGGGCTCGGGTTGGCTCCTTCGCGTTCGGTTTCTATGAAAACAGTGGGCTCGGGATGGCTTCTTTGCGCGAAGGACCGTGATGGTCCCTCGCTTTGTGGGCCGTCCATCATAACTGATGGACGGTCCGGAGCGGTAGAGAGAAAAGAAAACGTGTTTTGTGATGAGGCCCACAAAACAGGTTTTTGTTTTTTGTTTTTTTCCTCTCTCACTCCGGGCCATGGATGACCCACAGCACGAAGGACTATCACCTGGTCCTTCACACGATGGAGCCAACCCCACCCCAAAACAGTAGTGAACTCTATAAACAGTCTTAAACATCCCAATCTATTTTCAGATAAATGCTCAATCACTAAACTAAAGCCAAGAGAAAAAATCAATAGATTTTTTTTGCTAGTTAATTACAACAAAAACCAAAAATAAGTAAACTCAAAAAACGGGTCGGGTTCGGGGCGGTACAGGTGGTACCATACCCGTCCCGTTTACCCGCGGGTCCAAAAGGTGGGTGTCCATACCCAGACCCGCTGTACCCGCGGGTCCAGACCCGTTTACCCGAACCCATAACAAAAGAGGAAAAAACAAGATACATAAACAAAAACAGTGACAAAAACACATGAAGGGAGGGAAAAAAACTTTTGTAAAAGAAAGAAAGCATGTTTTAATATCAATAAAGGATGAAATGCAATCATGTGCAAGAGGTGGAGGGAAATTTTCGATGAAAGACTTTAATAAAGAAAAAAAATTTAAAGCAAGGCCCCCTAATTTATTTGGGGAAACACAACAATAGAATCATCCACTAATCAACCAACAATCTTCAACACTTAAAGCACAAAGGGATCATTTACTCATTGAGTCTGGAGCCTAGATCTTTAGGGTTTTAATTCTATTAGTATTATTTATATTTATGTTTTGAAATGGGTAAAAGGGTAATCGGGTCTGGTTCAACCCATCCCATTTAATAATCGGGTATACGGGTAAACTGGTATAGGTTCAGAGCAGCCCTTTCTATACCCGCTTAATTAGGTTGGGTCCGGGTCGGGTCCGGATCTACACCCGACCCATTGACAGGCCTACTCAAAAAAGAGCTAAAGCAGAACTAAAAGTGAGGATCATTCACATCCAGCTCACAGTCATCCAAGTCTTCCAACATTTCAAATTGAAGTCCGGATTTGAAAAAAACTGCAAGAAGAGGATAATCTTGAAGTCAATTCCCTTTGGGTCGCTTACCAACTTTGAATGCTTCAGTGAAGGGTATCGTGATGGTAGCGGCCTGCCGTTTGAGAGGTTCCATGAGCTCTTTCTTCTTCTTCTTCTTTCCAGACATCAATTGTGCAGGATAAAATTGTCCAACATTAAGATTACCGAGTCTGAAGACTGTCGCGCGAGCTTTTGCGAGAACCTCTTCACGTGTCATTGTGGTCGCCGAGGAACCAACTCCATGTGATTGAGTGGCCGACGGGGATTGCTATTGCGACTTGAGAGCTACCTCAGACGAAAGCCCTCCACCGCCCTCAGTTGCATCTTTCGCTTCGGGGCAAGGAGAGGAAGCCCGCTTATAGTCTATATGTTGTAGGGGAACTGTAGAGCATAGGCCTAGGGCTAAGTTCAATGGTCCCTTCGGCCCGAATCGCCCCCATGGGGCTTTTTCATTATCCCAAGAGTATGAAAGCAGATATTTTCACCCCAAAAAGTGATGATGGCACCCCAATGTTGAAGGCACCCCCCAAATTGATGAAGGCACTCCCCCTCTTTCTTCAAAAATATCAAAATACCCTCTTATTCTTCTCCTCCTCCTCTTCTTCGCCCCTCCCTCGCCGGCGAACACCCCCCTTGCCGGCGACCACCCCCCTTGCCGGCGACCACCCCCTCCCCCGCCTCCCCTCCCCTCCCTCCCTTCCTCCTCCCCCGCTCCTGCTCCCCCTTCCTGTCCCCTCCCCGACCTCCCCCTCCCTCCGATCTCCCCCTCCCTCTGCCCCTCCCCCTCCCCCTTCCTTGCTCTCCCCTAACCCCCTCGCTCACGCCCTTTGATCTGGCTTGTTCGGCCAAATCTGGTGAACAGGCCAGATCTGGGGGAAGGAGGGGAAAGGGGGAGGGGAGGGGGAATGGGGGAGGTCGGGAAGGGGGAGAAGAAAGGGGTATGTTGAAAACCAAGGGTGAAAATGTCAAAAAAAATAATGACACATTTGTAATATTTTGTGGGGTGCCTTCCTCATTTTTGGGCTGGAAACATCCGTTCCCCAAGAGTACTCTCGGGTTTGAGAGGGCCGAACGGCCCGGGAGATAAATTTGAGGCCCAAACAGAGCGAGAAGAGCCCACACGCAGAGAAGCGTCAGCAGAGGGGGGAGGCGGCTTGGTGAAATACTTATGGTATCGCCGCCGGTGAACATGGATCCAAGGCATGGGGTGAGCTTTTATCATGGGCATGTACATTGAGTGTTGTCAAGCATCTCAACATCTGCAAACTGATTCGAGAAACTTCAACATCGGTCGCAGCGGTTTGGGGAGGGAAGGAACCAATTAGGGAGTGGGGACAATCCACTGGGCGTGGCCGACACAGCCGCATTTCTGACAAAATAGATGAATATGTTCATAGTCGAAACACTGCCAGAAAGGGGAAACAATGTTACCAAGCAAGACATCCAATCCAGGCACCAGCGGGTTGTTGAGATCGATTTCGACGACTACTCTTGCATAGCGACCCTTCGAGAGAAGTTCAGTGTCCTGATCGAGCTTCACGAGGCGGCCGGCGACAACAACAATAAGTTTCAAGGCTGGTCGAGTCCAGAGAACAGTGGTAGGTCTAGAAGTCTCATCCAAACCGTTACTCGAGGCAGCAGCCTCGGTGACGGGAGGAACTCCGGTGACCAAGCACCTAAAGCAAGCACAACATCATCAAAAGATCAGGGACCGTCATGGAGGACTCGATTGATATCTGCAGCATCAGTAAAATGAAAAATAAAAAGTCATAGGACATTGGGAAATCTCCCACTCACCCTGTGTTTGCCAGAGAGCGGAGAGTCCTTTGAACACCTTGTCCACGGAGAGGGGTCTGCCAAGAAATTTCCCCATGAGAGATTGCTTCCATAGCCTACTGCCTTCATCAAGTAGGGTTTTAGGAATGTGTACAGGATTTGGGTAAAAACATCGTAGGCAAGCAATAGCTTCATTAGAAAGTGAGGAAGAGAGTTCAGTGTTAGGGTTAAGAGGGGGAATTGGGCGAGAAGGCCTCTGATGCGATGAATTAGACTGCATATTTATATTAGGGAGTTGTTGAGTATCGGAGAGGGAGGGACCAGAAAAGGTAATAGGGTTATGAGTAAGAGCATAGAGATAAGACCTTGGGGGGGAGGTATTGAGTGGTTGCAGAAGTAGTTGCTAAAGAAGGAAGCTCCGGAGGAGGCTAGAGATCTACAGACGTTGCCGGGCAAGAGGAAGAAGAGGGGCCTAAAGCACGAGCGCATATAGTTAGCAATCAGTATAAAAAAGTCCATTTAGAGATAAATGCTCAATCGTTATACTAAAAAATAGAAAATTTAACAGAAAAAAAGAAGTTAATAATGAAATTTATTATTTGGGGATAAGCCTAAGTGATAAGTCTAAATTTACCATACTTTTGCTTAAGAATAAGGATTCTTCATCATTTTGTAATTGACTCAAACATTATTTGATTTAAAAAACACAAACCAGAATTACATTAAAATTAACTTATTGTAGACAATAAATGAAAATAGTGTCATTTAAAACAATTCTCCCTTTTTATTTTTGAAGGAAAATTGACTTTATCCTCAATCCACAGTAAATGGCCATCTGACCAGGGTAAGTTATGGTTCTGATGCCAATGACGCAGAATAGAGATGGTAAAAATGATTAATACTGAAGTAGTCAATCGTAAATTGCCAAGAAGTCACCGACAAATCTTAAATTCACAAGTAGTAACTCAGAATCTACCAATTAAAATAGAAAATACTAAATGTTAATAATCAAAATCTGCTTACAAAATAAAAATTAGGCCTTCATATAGGCTCTTCATGCATAAATCTTAAACTACTCAAGCTCGACTAAAACACTTTTATAGAGAATCAATGACGCAGGATGCGAAAGCGAACGACGTCGGCATGATCTCGTTCTAATGCCAACAAACCTTGGAGGGAACCTTCAGGTAGGACATACTTAAATCCACGAGCACAACACTCGAATTCACGAGTAATTTACTCGAATCCATGAGCAAGGGGTAGCAACTCGAATTCACGAGTAATTGAGAGATAAACTCAATTTTATTAATCAAAGTTGTTGAATACAAAATAAAGAATACAACAATCTTTTTATAGGCTTACAGAAGAATCATAATTTATCTAGAAAATTTAAATTCAAACTAAAGAAAAATAAAATCAATCGGAGTTCAATTTGGTCTCAAAAACAAAATCCTAAACTAACTCAGAATTGGACTGATACGCGTCTGGCTGTCGACCGGGCGGTCGACTCAGCATGTCGAGTCGACCGGCTATGAGACTGGGCTCTCTAGTCTTGTACCTGCTTCTAGCCAGTTGACTGGGCAATCGACCGAACGATTGGTGCTTGGTTCTCTGCTTCTGGTCGGTCGATCAGGCGGTTGACTGACAGCCTGTGCTTTTCTTCGTTCGTCTTCTGTTCTCAGACGGTTGATCGAATAGTCGATTGCTATATTTAGCTGCCTTTCTAGGTCGACCAGGCAGTCAATCGAGATATGGGTCTTGTCTGCTACTGAGCCTGAATTTCTGGCTCTGCCTTCTTACATTAATATCTTTCTCTTCAAAAGAACTCGTCCTCGAATTCCAATCAAGGGTAATGAATGATGTAATCTTGAGCAAACTCGGCTTGAGAGAAAGTGTTTAGTTGGTGTTCCTCTATTATCTAGCTATACATATATAACATGCTCTCATAATTCATTGGTTTGCTTCCATGAAAAATATCTTTCAAAGTACGATTGGAGAAGGGTTTGTCATACCTCTCAGAGCACATTGCTCCCATGTGTTGACAGTAAGTGATATGTACTTGAAGAATTTAGAACTGTCATCATTTGCACTCTTCTTCCGCAGGAAAGGATTTTTGAAATCATGAATAATAAACATATCATGATGCTGAATATCTTTCATGGGTGGTAATATTTTCGAAAGCTTATCATGCATAACTCCGTTGCACTTTCCCAATGATTGGTCTATATCCTCAAAAATTTTGGCTGTTGGAGAAACTTCTTCTAGAGCTAGGCTTTGCTTTATTTCCCTTGATTTCTCAAAGAACTCGCCTCGATTGTATAGGGTTATTAATTTTGATTTCTCTTCTTCTGGACTAGGAATTGGTGAAATAAGCTTCAAGTTCAAATTGTTGTCATCGAGGGATTTTGCTTCGCTGAAAGCCACTTGAGGTTTTTGAACGAAAGTAATATCAATTTGAATACCTTGGTCACCCATCTGATAGTTTGTTGCAGATATATCAGTTGATGATGAATCTCCCTTGGTTGACTACTCTTCAATTGATGGTTGATGATGTGGATCCATTATCTTGCTCTTTCGATGAGATCTCATGAAAGGTGAGGACCAAAGTACCATCTCTTCTGCCTCCAAAACAAGGCTATGAGCTTCATCAAGGGAGAACATATTGTGTAGAAGCACGTATTTTTGAATTAAACATATGAGCCACTAGTGTACTTTGTTGCTAATTATTCTTCAGTCATAAATAATCCATAGCGAGAGGAAAGGCAATAGAACTCATCGGTATATGTGGTAACGATTCTATTTTATTGGGAGCAACTCTGAAATTGTTGGAACAAAATTTGATAATAATCTGAAGAGAGAAATTTACATTGTAAAAATCATCTCATCCTCCTCCAAATTCTTATGGGTGGTTTGTCTCGTTGCATATGGATGTGTTGCAATTGATTCCACCATGTCGCTGCTCTTTTTTTAAGTTTATAAGCCACAAACTTAACATGGTCCTCTATGAGAATATAATCCATGTCAAATAGCTTATCAACTTCATTAATCCAAAGTAAAGATGCTTCTATATCAAGATTTTTATCAAAAGAAGGGATCTAAAACTCATCAGAATCATAGTATCCTCCTCTTTTGTCACAGATAGAATGTGAAAATTCGCATCTCCTATTAGGGTTCGAAAATTCGCCCCTCCTATTGGGGTTCGAAAATCTGCCTCCACTGTTAGGTTTAGGATTAGCAAACCTTATTCGCCTTCCATAGACCATCCCTTCATCTTCATAATCATCTTCAAATTTATTTTGTTGATAGATGGGATTGCGCAGTTCCTCTTCATAGAAAAATCATCAAATTGAGGTTGTTGTAGAGAACACCTTGGGGTGGATGATATAGTGGTGGTCGATGTGGTGGTGGTTGATATGGTGGTGGTTGATTCGATTGACAATCATGTTCACTTTGGTACGTATCATCGACTAGATTTCGATCATCAACCTTGAGAGACATCCTTTTGATCGCTTGATTTCTTGAACTATGCTAGTGCTGACCTTCCTTTCACCAGCGCCCATTCTGTGGAAAGGTCTTCCAATCCATCATCATCTCTTGCCATCATCGGAATGTTGCCGAAGCTCTGATACCAATTGACGCTAGAGGCTAGGTCTCGTTCTAACCCTGGAGGGAACCTTCAGGTAGGAACGTACTCGAATCCACCAGTAATTTACTCAAATTTATGAGCAAGGGGTATCAACTCAAATTCACGAGCAGTTGGAGAGATAAACTCAATTTTATTAATCAAAATTGTTGAATACAAAATAAAGAATATAATGGCCTTTTTATAGGCTTACAAAAGAGTCATAATCTATCTAGAAAATTTAAATTCAAAATAAATAAAGATAAAATCAATCGGAGTCAATTTTGGACCCAAAACAAAATCCTAAACTAACTCAAAATTGGGCCGGTATGCGTCTGGCGATTGACCGGACGGTCGATCACTAGGTCTTCTCAGCATGGTCGGTCGACTGGACGATCAACCGGTTATGAGATTGGGCTCTCTGGTCTTGCACCTGCTTATTGCCGGTCGAGCTGGCAGTCGACCGAATGACTGTTGCTTCTCTGCTTCTGGTCGGTCGACCGGGTGATCGACCGACAACCTGTGCTTTTTCTTCGCTCGTCTTCTATTGTCAGGCGGTGGACAGGGCGGTGGACCGCTTGTTTAGCTGTCTTTCTCGGTCGACCTGGAGATTACCGAGATCTCCGTCTGGTCTGCTACTGAGCCTGCATTCCTGACTCTGCCTTCCTACGTCAATCAATCTCAAATCAAGCTTCTATTTTGCCTCAACCTTAACAAAAAATAATAATAAGAAAATAAGAAACTTAATAATAATAATAATAACTAGAAACTTTAAAATCCTAATAGGAAAAGGAAACTAATAAAAGAAAGAATTTCGTTGCTAACAAGCACAATTCAGAAATGTACTATACTTGTCTGAAATTTATGGATCGCCCCCTGAAGAATTAACAGAACTGCCCAAGAAACTTAAAATCATCATAACTTAACATATGGGCTCCATTTTTCGCATTCCAGGATGCCTTGGAATCTTGTTTTTGTTCTCTTGATCATGGGACTTAAAAATGGTGTTTTTATACAATGAAAATAAATATTAATTTCAAATAACAGCTTATATTTCAAAATTGCATATACCGCTGACCAACACACAAATGGAAAAAAAAAAAATCCAACTAAACAAATAGGGACTCCCAAATAGAATTAGAATGTAATATCAATTAGGGTAAATTGCAATTTATCCTATCAATTATCAACCGAGCACAAAGAAAATTAATTACAAAATTAATAATTTGTTCAACATATAGAGCCACATCTAATTTTAGTTGAGGAAACAACCATTCTTTTACCATGCAATGTGATAAATCAATGATTCAAATTAGGTAAGAAAGGAGGCAAAAATATTTTCCTTTTGAGGTTTTAGCACATATCTCCATATCCTTTAGCAATATTACAAAAAATATCCTTTCATTATCAATATTTATATATGTGCCTTTCTATTTTTTCTAATTATTTGTCGTAAACTCCTTCCATCTGTCAATCACCATCAACTGTTACCGGCCGATGTCAGTTGCAAAGTTCGTCCAACATGCCACATAGACATGAATGTGAGTTATTATAATGGTAATAAAATCCTTTAGTTTCCTAATAAGCACCCCAAAATTATCACTCAAAAGACCAAAAAAGAAATCAAAGCTTAAATTGGTCGAGGCTAGCTGAAATGGTTTAGATGTTCATCAGTCAGATGTGATCTAACACCCATGAACTATAGACAAACAAAAGTTCAAGAAATTTAAACGTGTTTTATGGGTAAAAAAGTTTATCAATTTTATGTTGATTTTGTCAAAAAAAAAAATTTGTTTACGTCGATTTTAAAATGTTGACTTTGTCCACGCTTAATCCATGAGTAAAACATGTTGAAATTTCTTGAAATTTTGTTTGCATGTAGTTCAGGTATTAAGTCACATCTAACAGACAGATTTTATTTTATTTATTTTTTAGGGTTGCCGATCTTTAAATTTGAGTCGATAGTATTTACATCTTAAATCCTATCAATAAAAGCATAGTCTATATAATATATAAGGTATCTGTACTTCAGCCACCAGCTGAGAGACTCTCTCAGCTGGCACTGTGACCCTAGTCGCAGTCCTAAAAAATTTCAGATATTCTCAGGCTAATTAGCATCGCGATCATGGTAGCAGCCCTCACAAAAAATATTACGACCATGGCAGCAGTCCTTACAAAAAAAAACTGCGATCATAGTAGCGTTGAGATCAGGATCTGTGACTGAGGTTCAGTCACAACGCTGCCAGCTGAGAGAGTCTCTGTCCTCACAAAAACATTACCGGCTCTCAGAACCAATTATTGGGATCTCTCCATCCTTGTGATCATCTTCTAATGGCAAGTCGGCAATAAGATATTGATATAAGCCAGTATATATACATATATAATATGATTAATTTACTTCCAAATATGCCAGCACCACGCAAGTCAACTCTCAAATTCTGAATAGAATAATCATAGTTTATTATATAGAACGCCAAATATTTGCGTACTTTTTCTCTTGGATGGTTACATAATGAAAAAAAATAAAACTTACATTTGAGCTTGAATTTTTGGATACTATAATTAGATTCATGATGGTTCTATATGCAAAGTAGTGCACTGAGATTATATAATATAACTTATAAATACGTAGAGCTTACATGTAAAGTTAATATTTCTATTCTTCTTTGTTTAGTGTCATGAAAAATATATTTTCAACGGACTTTTACATAAGACATGATATATGTGATACTTCTCACCTCTCAAATGCAACGTTTTTTTCCTAGGCAAAATAGCCCTCGCGTTGGGTAAGAAGGAAGAAGAAATGGCACAATAACTAATGGAAGAAATAACAAGGGCAAACCATGATTCAAATCCTTAACATACGCAAAAGTGCACTTGTTTAAGAAACAATTTTGTGTGCACTGCATTTTCTAATGTAGCTTTTGTTTTAGATAAAATTGTGAGGTAAGAACCCCGGTGTTTCATTAATAAGAATTTAACGAAATATCTTTAAGATAGAAGGGTACAAATTTGCATATAAATACTGATACACAATTTGCTAATTCCCCGAAAGAAAAAGAAAAAAACTAAAAAAGAAAAAAGTGAAACCACGAGAATGCCCTCTGCTCAGTCCGGCTTCTCTTCTCCACTGTAGATATGTTGTTTGTTGTTCGGACCTGTCCAACCCTTGGCTGAATCTCTTGCCAGCGTCGTCACGACATCTGCATCTTTCATCCAGTCATCCTGTGACTGTAGCCCCCACCGCTGAACACGTGGCATCCCCCTTTACCGCATTTCTGCATCTGCAGCTCAGCACCGGCCATTCCTCGACCGGCTACCGCCGACACATATCTACAACTCTGATTCGATTATCCCCCACTGCCAAATTCACGACTTGTCCCCACTACTACAGTTGCGGAAAAAATCATGTTTTCTAATGTAGTTGGAAAGTGTTAAACCATATCCTATTCATTTCAAGAGAATGAACATATATACATGCATTATCACAAAGTGATGAACATAAGGAAAAAAAAAGCATATCTTCCACTGAATAATGACTCAATATTGTGAGAAAAAGAGTAGGAAACCTAATTAGCACAAGATCATAAATTCATTGAAGAGAGCTAACCCGTATCCAAAATATCCTACCTGCTATTCGATTTGAGTGAAAAGAGAATGCACTAAATCAATTATTCAGAGCTAAGTTAATGCATTTGGATCGATGTTTTCTCAACAGATTCGATGCACATGTGCTTATCTTCAAACTATAAAAAAAAAACCCATATGCTAGCCAAAAGATTTCTGCATCTCATTAAGCTCTCCAATCAACAGAGGTAGGAAAGCAGCCCCAATTTGTCTATGATTCATGTATGTTAAATTTTTCATCTTTTGCATCTTCTTCTTTTCTTATATTCAACATTAGTTCAAGAAGTGTGTCCTTCTTGTCTGCAAAAGTTTAAAATACATCCAATGTACCATGGTGAAAAAGCTATGTATGTTCTTTCCTATTGACAGGGAAAGATGAGACTCAATGACACCACTGGTGGCATGGAGAACAACTGAGAGTCACGCTAGCCCACAAGCTACCCTTCAACCTTCTTCCAGAGGTAAATTCTCAGCTCAAGGCTGCTTCTTTTTTCTTTGAGATTTACAGAGAATAATCTTAGTTAATTATGTTAGAAAATTCTTCTCTTTATATGTGTTCAAATGAGGGGGGGAAAACAAAGTTGAATTCTTAGGTACATAAATCTACATGATTCATGGCATAATTTCCTACTCAGTCTATGCTTTCATTTTTATTTTTATTTTTACTTTTTTTTTGGAGAGAAGAATTATAATGAAAACTATTCAGTGATAATGTCACTATATTTTTCTGCTAATGATGAAATCAACACTTAAAGATGCCCAATATAAGATTTAGAGTGACACCTTATAATCTATAAAATATAAAAAAAAATGAAATATGCAAACATTAAAAATTTGCTTGTATTTTATTATAATCAATGGCTCGTTTGCTACTTGTTTTTGGAGACCATTTCTTTATCTGAAGCACTCAGTAGCATAAGCCAATAGCTAAAAGGACTTCATTTTCTTTTTCCTGTCCTAGTTGAAACGGACACGACATATGGACACGAGGCAAATTCTTAAAAATACACACGATACTTTGGATACGACACGGCTCCATGATAGAAATATCCATGCTACATAGATTTTGACAAGGTAAATTCTGCAACTTCAGGAAATTTTTACAATTGAAATCTTCATAATGGAACATAATTCGAGTTTTAGGGTGTCTAATTTCAAGATTCTTTTTCAATCTAGAAAAAAAGAAGTTAATGCTTAAAAAGAAACAATTCATTTTCAGGAAACTGCTATGCATCTATTAGAGTGATATGATGCTATTTTGTTCTCCAGTGATGATATGTTTTATAGTTCCTACTCAAGTTCAAGAATTAGCAGAGAGTAGATTGATTTATTTGACTTGTAACTCTTGTGGTTGGAGTTTATTTTTTCAACCTGAAATAAATCTGATGCTATAACTAATGACAAATTGTTTAGATGTCAAAATTTAAAAAAAAAAAAAAAAAAAAAAAAACCAGATTCTCAAAATATAGTGCGTTTATTTCTCCAGAATGTTCTTTTTCCTGTTCCATTATTAAGTAAAAATTTATGTGGAACGCTATAAAGTATTATCAACTAATTCAACTCAAAGTGGCAACTCCTCATAACCACAAAGAGACGTATTTCCAAATGCACTGCAAAGTCTGCATGATGTTTTCAGTAGAATGATGAACAATGTCATAATGTTGATCTTAGAAAAGGATTAGGTAATTTTGAGTATAAATTTTGGCAATATATAGATATTTTATTTGAAAGGAATACTCATTTATATCTTCATTCATGTATGGTTATGATTCTAGCTGCACAGATGAAGAAGAATATTATCTGGTTTTTAAAGTTCTATGCCTACATTGAAATAATTTTAAATCTTGCAAGAGAAATGTCCACAGAGATGGAAAAGATATAAAATTCAAGTGTACGAGATTGGACAACTATTAATGGGATTTTATAACTGTAAAAAGATTTTATTACTGTGTGCTATAACAAAACTTATATAAGGGTAAGATTAAATTAGATTACTCGCAAGGTAAGTTCTGTGGTTCGAAAAAAATCAAAGAAAGAGTCTGCAAAAGCTCAACTAGGGATGCACAATAGAATACATGCAAATTGTAGCATTCTGGTTATTAAAATCCTATTTAATATTTTAATCTTTGATTAATCAAGTTATAAAGGAATTATTTGAAGCGATGCTTGAACCAATTACCATCTGAAAATGGGTATTTGAAAATTTTCGAAGAAAATTAGGAGTGGAATGAATTTGAATAAATCAAAAATGTATATATAATTATATGTGTGTACTCTAAAATGTGGATAAATGAGATAAAAATACAGTCTTGAGTCATAATTGGCTTTTGTTAGTTAACATTGAAGGATCAGTGATGAGGATAAGTGGTGTTGGGTATCCTGCTTAACAAGAATCAATCTGACAACTAATCAAGATCACTGAGATATCAACAATCTAATTGGCCAGGTCGGCAAATATCAGGTGGGAGGTTTTCCGTTCAATAGAACGTTCCTTAATTTAAGAACCACCTTTCAATTTCCTTCCTTGGTTTAAGCACCAATTAGACTGAATCCAAGTCAGTCTCGATATACTGTAAAGTATATCCCCTGTATAAAGAACTTAATCCACTTATACAATATCACTTAGACTGAATCTAAGTCAATCTCGATATACTGTAAAGTATATCCCCTGTATAAAGGACTTAATCCACTTATACAGTATTTGAAGTGAGGTACGCTTAGAGCGAATCTCCTTAAGACAATTACGTCCCCCGCACCGGTGCTAACGGGATAATGGACGCTGGTCTCCCAAGATACAACACTTCTTCACGGTATTTGGATAGCACTACCAAATCACCGTACGGTCGAACCGTAGTCAACCAGTACCTACACAGGATTAGCAAAGCAGCGGTATAATGACAAATTTCAAATGAATATTTGTCTTACTCTTTTGGAGGAACACCCACTGTTAAGGATGTAGGAAGGTTGAAGAATATTCTTCTTCAGAAGTCTTAGATTCAGACAACAATTCTATAAAAGAATATGTTGAATTTTCTAAGCCTTCTTTCAGAATGACTTTTGCAGAATCTCCGTTGGAAGTCGCTTCGGAAACTGAGTTACGGATTTCCCACTTCCCTATTTGGAAGTCACTTCAGAACTCTACTTCCCAGTTCTGAACGCAGAAAATTGAAGTTCAGAACTCAGAGAGAGAGAAGAGAAGTTTTTGTTGTTGGTGTTGTAGATTGTGTGTTTTAATTGAGAATATGGAGGGCTATATATATAGCTTTCCAGGAGAGGGCCAACAGGTTTGAACCCAAACCAAAGGTTGCAAACTTTGGCCCAGCAGACGTGTCTGTTGGCAGCCCAACAGTCGCAACCGTTGACGCAGAGCGGACTGTTTCGCAACCTTTGGTTGTCCAACAGGTGCGCAACCTTTGGCAGTCCATCAGGTTCGCAACAAGAGCGGGTCCTTGGAACCTGATTCAAAAAGAATCAGGCCAGGTAGGGAACTCAGACTCAGACCCGAGCCCAGCAGACCCAGACCCAGACCCGGACCCGAGCCCGAGCCCGAGCCCGAGCCCGGCTCGGCTCCGGCACCGGCCGGCTGGCCGGCCGCCGCCAGCGGCGGCGCGCGTACGCACGCACGTATGTACGTGCATAGTTCCCTCCTTTTCGCGCGCGAAAACTCCAAGTACCCAAAGGGCACACCCTTTGTTCTCAATTTTCTCTATTTATACACCATGAGCTTCCATCCCACGACTAATGTGGGACTAAATTCTTTTAGCTACCTTTAGTCCCATTTGGCTTTGAATTAGGCAATCTTTGGACTTGAATATCTCATTCATTCGAAGTCGGAATTGAACATGTGAATATACCACGTTCATCACAAATGGAAGGAGAACACACTCCAACCATCATCCGGTTGATTTAATCAACAGATCTCGCCATAATTCAACTCGAAGATTTACCTTTATATTCTTCAATACCAACAATCCCCCACAATGAATGGAGATTCAAGGAAATGACACACAAGAGACTGACTCTATTGTGAAAGGTACTTGAGAAAAGAAACTGCATAAGGATAGGTGAACTAGGTCTTTAACCTTCCATAGCGAAAGCTTTATCGGACTTACTGGCTAATCAGTGAACTAGGTCTTGAACTGTTAGCCGTTAGTGTAAGCCAAGTCAACAAGCTTCACACAGTGACTTTCCAAATCAACTTTGGTTCTCTGTTGTGTCCGTTTTGGCCCTGGACATTCTTGGTTTCTGAGAGTATCTTTAGGGAATAACAGCCTCCATAGAGATTCCTAAAGAGCCGACCCAACTCTATACTCACATAGGTGATGGACCTATTAAGAGTAGTCTACTCTACTCCACTTGTTTAGTAACAAGATATAGGCATCATTAAAAGCGTTAAGCTTATCCTTAATCCACTTGTAGAAAAGCACTTATGTGCACCTTAGGAATGGATTGGAGTCAAGCTCCCAAGTGCTTACTTGCTGAGTCAATCATAACTAGTTTTTTCTCTTGAACTTAGTCCGTGGGATCTCCAGTCGCTAAGTGAGGTTTCCATTAAGCTGACTCGGTAAGGTTAGGCTTTTAGACCCATTCCCCTCGATGCGCAATTTATACGCTCTCCACTTAAACCTTTAGTAAGCGGATCCGCTAAATTATCCTTTGACGATACAAAGTCAATAGAGATAATTCCATTTGAGAGCAACTGCTTCACGGTATTATGTCTACGACGAATATGTCTAGACTTACCGTTGTATAAAACATTTTGTGCCCTAGATATAGCTGTTTGATTATCGCAGTGTATACATATAGCGGGCACTGGCTTTTGCCATAATGGTATATCTTCTAAGAATTGTCGAAACCATTCTGCTTCTTCTCCAGCCTTATCTAAGGCTATGAATTCCGATTCCATAGTGGAACGGGCAATACATGTTTACTTAGAAGATTTTTATGATACCGCTGCTCCTGCTAGAGTAAATACGTATCCGCTAGTTGATTTTGATTCCTCAGAATCTGCAATCCAATTAGCATCACTGTATCCTTCCAGTACAGGAGGATACTGTCCATATCTCAAGGCATATTCCTTGGTATGTGATACGTAACCCAATACTCGTAATAGAGCGGTCCAGTGTAGATCACTAGGATTGCTAGTGTATCTACTTAACTTGCTTACAGCGTAAGCAATATCGGGTCTAGTGCAATTCATTAAATACATTAGACTTCCGATAATCTGAGAATACTCCAACTGGCGTATTACAGTTCCTGTATTCCTATGAAGGTGGACGTGTGGGAGAAAAGGATTTGTATTCTCTTTTATCCCATGATCCTTGAATCTTTCTATCATCTTATCCACGTAGTGAGATTGAGATAGACTGATTCCATCTGGTGTTCTAGTAATTTTAATTCCTAAAATTACATCAGCAACCCCCAGATCCTTCGTATCAAAACTGTTGGATAACATTCTTTTAGTGGACTTAATAATTTCAATATTAGTCCCAAGTATCAACATGTCGTCTACATAAAAACAAACAATGATACATGCATCTCCAACTGTTTTCGTGTAAACACACTTATCGCATTCATTGATAGTGAATCCATCTTTGATCATGACACTATCAAATTTCTCATGCCATTGTTTTGGAGCCTGTTTTAAACCGTATAAGGATTTTACCAATTTACACACCTTGTGTTCTTGGCCCTTGACTTTAAATCCTTCAGGTTGCTCCATATATATCTCTTCACTTAATTCACCATTTAAGAATGCAGTCTTGACATCCATTTGATGGATATCTAAGTTGTGCAATACTGCAATCGCAATCAACATCCGTATGGACGTTATTCTTGTTACTGGTGAATAAGTATCAAAGTAGTCAAGTCCTTCTTTTTGTCGATAACCCTTGGCTACTAATCTAGCCTTGTACTTATCGATAGATCCATCGGGTTTTAATTTTCGTTTGAAAATTCACTTACACCCAATGGTTTACTTCCAGGAGGCAAGTTTACCAATTCCCAAGTATGATTACTTAGTATGGATTCTATTTCGCTATTTATAGCTTCTTTCCACATTTGTGCTTCTGGGGTTGACATATCCTCTTTAAATGTTTGAGGCTCGCTCTCAATAGCGTATGCTATGAAATCTGGACCAAAAGATTTTGAGATTCTAGATCTCTGACTTCTTTTGGTTCAATTTCCGCATTTACAATTGGTTCCTCGGGGCTTTCGTCCCTGAACGCCATCTCGTGTGTTCTTTTCCCAGAAGTCTTATCTGCTTCCCGTTTATACGGAAAGATGTCTTCAAAGAACACAGCATCTCGAGATTCAATAATCATGTTTACATGAATATCAGGTATTTCTGATTTATGAACTAGAAATCTGTAGGCACTACTATTCAAGGCATAACCTATGAATATGCAGTCCATAGTTTTTGCTCCCAACTTAGTCTTTTTAGGTAATGGAGCTAGCACTTTTGCAAGGCACCCCCACATTTTGAGGTAATGGTAGGAAGGTGTCCTTCCATGCCATAACTCGAATGGTATAAGACCAAGTTTCTTGTGGGGTACTCTATTTAGAATATGATTTGCAGTTAATAGAGCTTCCCCCACAAGTTCTGCGGAGCTCCAGAACTTACGAGCATGGAATTAACCATCTCCTTCAAAGTTCTATTCTTCCGTTCAGCAATTTCATTTTGCTGAGGAGTGTATGGTGCTGTAGTTTGATGTATTATACCAAAACTAGCACATAACTCACTAAAATCATTTGATTCATATTCTCCGCCTCTATCGGATTTTAGAATCTTGATTTTCTTGTTGAGTTGATTCTCAACTTCGGCCTTATATGTTATAAACATATTTATTGCCTCATCTTTACTGTTTAAAAGATACACATAACAGTATCTTGTACAGTCATCAATAAAAGTAATGAAATACTTTTTACCGCCTCTAGTTGGCATAAACTTCAAGTCACATAGATCGCTATGAATTAACCCTAAAGGTTCTGTATTTCGATCTATTGAGTGAAATGAATTTTTAGCCAACTTGGCCTCAACACAAACCTCACACTTGCGAATTTCTTCCAAGTTGAGTTTAGGAATGTATCCCAGATTAGACAAGTTCTTCAAAGACTTGTAATTTACATGCCCTAATCTAACATGCCATAAATTAGGAGACTCAAGCAAATAAACAGAAGAATTTCCTTTATTTATTAGCTTTGGGTACAAATACACGAATTTTTTTATCAACCACTGTAACATTGTCTTTAAAAAGACCATCAACAAGATTCTTGCTTTGTTTGAGACGGCTGCGACATTCATTCGCCTTATGCCCCTCTTTGTTGCAGATGTAGCAAGTTCCCTTGAAGCGCATGTTCTTGCCTTCTTGGACCTTGCCTTTGTACCCCTGGGAAGTCTTCTTCCGCTTTAAGCCTTTGGAAGTAGACGCTTTCCCCTTTGAGTCTTCGATCACATTTACTTTTGCTTCGTAGGAGTTCTTACTGCTCCTTTTCTCGGACTTTCTGTTGTCCTCCTCGATTCGAAACCTCACAATGAGATCCTCCAACTTTAGCTCCTTTCGCTTGTGCTTCAGGTAATTCTTGAAGTCTCTCCACGCAGGTGGGAGCTTCTCCATGATTGTTGCAACCTGAAAAGTTTCAGGAAGAATCATACCTTCGGCCTCTATTTTGTGCAAGATAAGTTGGAACTCTTGCACCTGACTGATGACAGTCTTGGTATCCACCATTTTGTAATCCAGAAATCGTCCTACGACGAACTTCTTGGTACCAGCATCCTCAGTCTTGTATTTCTTGTCAAGACTGGCCCATAACTTCTTTGCCGTAGTGATTGGACTGTAGACATTATAAAGAGAGTCATCCAGTCCATTAAGAACATAATTTCGGCAAAGGAAGTCACATTGAGTCCATGCATCAGTTGCAGGCTCTGGTGGATCTTCTTGGCCAGATGAAGAGTGGTCAAGTAGAAGTACATCTTCTGTTGCCACCTCTTGAATTCTGTGCCATCAAACTTTCCTGGCTTCTCCGGCTTCGGGTTAGGAAGTGGAGGAGGCATCAAACTTTGGAGCGGAATGTTTGTTGCCTTGCTTGAGCTATCTTGATTTGTCTCAGACATCTTCTGCAAGTTCAAGCAGAACTGAAGTTAGTAACTTCAATAATAATTGTCTTAAGATTGTTGGGTATCCTGCTTAACAAGAATCAATCTGACAACTAATCAAGATCACTGAGATATCAACAATCTAATTGGCCAGGTCGGCAAATATCAGGTGGGAGGTTTTCCGTTCAATAGAACGTTCCTTAATTTAAGAACCACCTTTCAATTTCCTCCTTGGTTTAAGCACCAATTAGACTGAATCCAAATCAGTCTCGATATACTGTAAAGTATATCCCCTGTATGAAGGACTTAATCCACTTATACAATATCACTTAGACTGAATCTAAGTCAATCTCGATATACTGTAAAGTATATCCCCTGTATAAAGGACTTAATCCACTTATACAGTATTTGAAGTGAGGTACGCTTAGAGCGAATCTCCTTAAGACAATTACGTCCCCCGCACCGGTGCTAACGGGATAATGGACGCTGGTCTCCTAAGATACAACACTTCTTCACGGTATTTGGATAGCACTACCAAATCACCGTACGGTCGAACCGTAGTCAACCAGTACCTACACAGGATTAGCAAAGCAGCGGTATAATGACAAATTTCAAATGAATATTTGTCTTACTCTTTTGGAGGAACACCCACTGTTAAGGATGTAGGAAGGTTGAAGAATATTCTTCTTCAGAAGTCTTAGATTCAGACAACAATTCTATAAAAGAATATGTTGAATTTTCTAAGCCTTCTTTCAGAATGACTTTTGCAGAATCTCCGTTGGAAGTCGCTTCAGAAACGGAGTTACGGATTTCCCACTTCCCTATTTGGAAGTCACTTCAGAACTCTACTTCCCAGTTCTGAACGCAGAAAATTGAAGTTCAGAACTCAGAGAGAGAGAAGAGAAGTTTTTGTTGTTGGGTTGTAGATTGTGTGTTTTAATTGAGAATATGGAGGGCTATATATATAGCTTTCCAGGAGAGGGCCAACAGGTTTGAACCCAAACCAAAGGTTGCAACCTTTGGCCCAGCAGACGTGTCTGTTGGCAGCCCAACAGTCGCAACCGTTGACGCGGAGCGGACTGTTTCGCAACCTTTGGTTGTCCAACAGGTGCGCAACCTTTGGCAGTCCATCAGGTGCGCAACCGTTGGCAATCCAACAGGTTCGCAACAAGAGCGGGTCCTTGGAACCTGATTCAAAAAGAATCAGGCCAGGTAGGGAACTCAGACCCAGACCCAGACCCAGACCCGAGCCCGAGCCCGGCTCCGGCGCCGGCCGGCCGGCCGCCGCAGCGGCGGCGCGCGTATGCACGCACGTATGTACGTGCATAGTTCCCTCCTTTTCGCGCGCGAAAACTCCAAATACCCAAAGGGCACACCCTTTGTTCTCAATTTTCTCTATTTATACACCATGAGCTTCTATCCCACGACCAATGTGGGACTAAATACTTTTAGCTACCTTTAGTCCCATTTGGCTTTGAATTAGGCAATCTTTGGACTTGAATATCTCATTCATTCGAAGTCGGAATTGAACATGTGAATATACCACGTTCATCACAAATGGAAGGAGAACACACTCCAACCATCATCCGGTTGATTTAATCAACGGATCTCGCCATAATTCAACTCGAAGATTCACCTTTATATTCTTCAATTCCAACAAGTGGCACTTGATGCAAATAATGGAGAATATATATATATGATACTAAAGGAAGAAATGAGATCTCATTTCACCAACTCTCTCTCCTCATTTTCCCAAATCCAGGTCAACCGTCGTCGTCAAAATACAAAACCCTACCTCCCATTCATTATGACTTCTGGATTCAAAGAGACATATATTGTGACCCACAGTGACAACAACCTGATGAGGATCTCACAAATCTCCCCAAGCACAGAGAATAATCCCAAACAGCACAAAACAACAACCAGAAGAAAGCACAAAACGCAAACAACAACTTTAACGAGGTTCGGCCTCAAAGCCTACGTCCTCGGGGCAATCAGAAGAGAGATTAATTTACTTGGAAGAAGATTACAATTGCTAGCAGCCTCTTTGAATGCAAGAGAGCTCCAGCCTTTTCCTTCTCAAGGATCTTCTACAAGATACAAAACCTAGAAAATAACCAACCCCTTAAATACAAACAAATTTTCAAATCTGCACTCGCAACCCGCACACGCTTGTCGGTCGACCGGGAGGTCGACCGACCCTTCCACCAGTCGACCGGCCGGTCGACCGGGTGCCCAACAGAGAGTTGGGTACTTACAATCGGTCGACCGACCGGTCGACCGAGCTCCAACTTGTGCACGTTGCGCACGTCGGTCGACCGGGCCGGTCGACCGAGCTTCTGATACTGCCGGCCAGTCGACCGAGCTTCTGATACTGCGGGCCAGTCGACCGGGCCGGTCGACCGGCCAACCTATACCTGCTGCTGTTGGCTTGTTTTCTGCTGCTGTTTCCCTTCATCTTCGTCGTCTGTAGGGTGCCGGAAAATCCTGGTGGTCTGAGAAAGTGGTTTTAGCTGTAAAAGATTTCCTTGATTCAAGCGAAACGATTACAACCAAAAGAACTACTCTTCCCTCTTTTCCAGTTACAAGGGAGGGAGGATATCTGAATCTTCCCTTTGTTTAAAGCTGGGTTCTTCGTGTGGCGATGGAGAGTGAATCTTGTTCTCCGTTGACCAGATGACCGTCCTGGACCGTCGGGGGTCTTCTCTTCGGTCGGTAGAAAGAGTAACTCAGCTCCGTCTACCAAAACTCTCAAAGAGGAGGTAGGCGAAGAGCGGCTAGTACTCAGTAAGCTCGCTGAAGAGTCGTGCTTCTCTCTTAATGATCCTTCTGCCTGGATTCGATCCTCTCAAGCCTCTATCCCCTGTGTGTGTCCCTCTCTGTCCCTCCTTCATAGCAAAACAAGGCTATTTATAGGGATCTCAGGGGGTGAAGGTGCCTCCTGAAAACGCTCCCGAATGAGGGGCCACTACCCGCTACATGCGCGGTGACTGGCCCCGCAATCAGGGCAGTTGCAACTGAGACGCGGGCGTTGGGCCAAACGCGCTTTGAAGTTTGAGACGCGGGCGTCGAGCCAAACGCGCCTTGAGACGCGGGTTTCGGGCCTTCACGTCTGGATGCTGAGGCGAGGGCGTCGGGTCAATGCGCCTTGATGCTGAGACGCGGGCTTCGGGCCGACGCGTCTTGATGCTGAGACGCGGGCTTCGGGCCGACGCGTCTGAACGTTGTGACGCGGGTGTAGAGCCAACGCGTCTTAACGCTGAGACGCGAGCATCGATTTCTCGCATCTAGAGCTTGAGACTCTGCTTCTTTAATGGCTGGTCTGTTAGTCATTTTTAGACAGCCTACAGAACCCCCTCCAAAGTTTCTGATATTCCGCAGTTGAATGGGACGGATTTCGGAATACTTTGGATCTTAGCCGTGTTCGCGTTTTATGACTGGACTGTTGATGCTTCGGGTTTGATCTTATCTGGAATTGGTCTTCGTGAGTGTACTGTTGAACTCTTTGAAGCCGTCAGAGTTGATCGTGTTGAGTGTCTAGATACACAGTCTAGACCTCCCCGATTGCTTTTAGTCTGTCACGGGTGCGCTTTTGGCCGGGAGTGGTTGGTTGTCTGTTTGCGTCAGTGTACTGTTGAACTGACTTGTAGAAGCAGGAGACTGGACGCAGGTTCCTTTTTGAAAAAGCAGAAACTGCTTTAAAGACGCGACTTCTTAGCGAGACGCGATGTTTGGCCTGTTTGAGGGGACGCGGGCTTTGGAGAGACGCATCTCTTGAAATGCAGACGCGATTTTCTGGGTGCATTTATGATGATGCTGACGGGGCATGTCCACCGAAGAGCCGCGTACTTTGGGACGCGCACCTGTGCCATGTCATGATTACGCCGCCAGCTGGCCTGGGGAAAAGGCGAGATTTCGCCTTTTGGCGCGCGGATCTCCCGGTTCATTAAGTGAACTGCTCCACGTGTCAACTTCTGACTTGTGGCGGGGTCGCGACGCATGATCTTCCCTGTTCAAACAATGATTTGGCTCCACGCGTCAGGCAGCGATTCGCTGCAGCGTTTATTGGGCCAAACGCCGCGTATCTTCGCGAATCTCTGTGCCTATAAAAGGCAACAGTTGGAGAGATGTATCTTCTTCTCCGAACGAACGCATTCTCTGAGAAAAAGAACTTCCTTCTCTTGTTCAACTATTCATCTCCTCGCTCGGATTTCTTGATTTTCAATGGCTCCCAAGACGAAACCGACTGCATCGACCTCAAGGGCGACCGTCGCCGAGGCTGAGAGAGATGCTTCCTCTGCGCAGGAGGGTGTTTTCCGAGGTAAAAATGCACCTTCGGTGTGGGTTCCGCCATTAAAACATGTTCATAGAACCCTAAGGACCTTTAACATAAGATCGTGTTTGATTCTCGGACGCTGTCCTTGAGATGATAACCGGGGCACGGGCCTGATGATCCGACGCTGGTGAACTCTGCACTCTGGGTCCTTCACTTAGAATATTTCTAATTGTGAAGGTCTCTGGACGCGATTTGCAGAACGCGGATTTGATCCATGCGTTCTGTGCCGCGTTTTGTGCCATCAGGCGCTGGCGTCCGAGTCCAAGCACTTTGAAATTTCACAAGTCTTGGTTTGCAGAACGCGGATTTGATCCTTGTGTTCTGTGTCTTCAACCGCCGATTTTGTAGAATCTGGCGTTTGAGTCCAAGTACTTCGAATTTTCATAAGCAGCTTTGCAGGTCTGGACGCGGATTCGAAAAATTCCTGCGTCCAGTATCTCTTCTGCGTTTTGGTGCAAGTTCGCAGGTCTGGACGCGGATGATAACTCCTGCGTCCAATGTCTCGGCTGCGTTTTAAATTATGAACACTTAGCGTCTTCCCTTATTTTTGGCAAGGTATCTGACCAAGTGTCTTTTTCTTTTGCAGTGCCGCATGTTTCAGGTTCACTTGCCAAGATGCACCATTTCGGCCGCGTGGGTGGTGCCGACCGGGGCTTGACCTTTGTGTAAAGAATGAGTGTCCCCGTGACTGCTGACCAGTTGCTGGATCGCAGGCTCTCTAATGTTAACAGGAGAACCTTCCGGGCACTTATGACCGATGCCGCGCTCAAAACGGATGACGGTGTCAGGTTGGAGAAGCCTGCCTTCTTCTTTGGGGATCATATTTATGATGATGGTCGTCGTGTGTCTGAGGGGACCTATAAATGGCTCCGTGAGATAAAGGGCGGGAGATTCTTTCTTCCAGACATGGAGAGGATGTTCCCGATGTCCTACTTTCAACACATGTCTGTTCCCCGAAAGATGGAATGGGACATTTCCCAGTATATCCCTGAGATCGCCCTTGGTGACTTTGGCCTCCAAAAGGTAGACCGCCATGATAGTCATGACGGGTCAGTTGTCGGACTGTTCCCTGCATCGTCCAAGCCTGAAATCCCAATTGGAGAGATCCCGGAGCTTGCTACCACCTTCCTCAATTCCTTCATAGAAGCAGGGGGTGACTATCCTGTCGACTTCCGTGCGTATGGATGGGTCCATTCTCCAGAGAATTATTGGTGGGGTAGGATGGTGGGTTTTGTCCTTACCAATCTTGAGGGGCGCTGAAGCGTGTGGGGCTGTACCCAGCAGTCAGGGCCGTGCAGTGGGGCGTCCCGATGAGTTCCCATAACTTTTGGGATTCTGGAGCGCTACAATCCTCGGACGGGGACATTCTTTACTCCGGTTGGAGAGATGGGCCTTGCTCTACACGAATTGTATGAGGTCTCCGGGTTGTCGTCAGGGGATATTCCTTACGAGGAATTTGTCCCAACCACCAGGGAGCTGCGCCTTTTGGAAAAAGAATCTCCTCAAGTGTACGAGACCTACTGGGAGGTGATGTGCCATTTCTACATCTGCGGTCAGACAACTGCCTGGAGGTCAGGAGGCGTCAAGCAACTATCCTGGGCTGATTATTTGTTTAATAATGTCAGCAATAAAGATCTCCCAGTAATCCGACTAGCTCCTAGTTCTGGTGGGGAGGTTGAAGACAGGATCGACGCAGCTTCTGACAAGTTCTACACCACGGAGTCGAACGAGGACGGCTTCGACCCTGACTTGGTCTTTGAGAGCTTTCACCATCAAGCCCGGACCCCTATTTCTGATCAGGCGCTGTTGGCGGGCTTCCTGATGTTGTGGCTGAAGAGGTGTGTGGTGCCCACGCTACCACATGAAGTTATTGTGGCAGATGTGGTGTACCCGGCGGTACTCTTGGCTCATGGCCACCCCATAGCCCTTCTTCCCGCCGTGGTGGCTGGTATTCAAAGCGGGCTGCGGGTGTTGACCAAGAGCTTCTGCGGACCCCCAAAGACTGCTAATTCTCGTGGGGAGCCGTATACCGACTCAGAGGGGAACCCGACGGTGAAGCACCCCAACCCGCGAATTGAGCTGCCTTACACGTACCTCATGGCTTGGTACGTGATGCATTGCCCGTCTCTAATGACGGCAGCGCGTGGGAGCGTGGATCATATCCCATTTGTGCAGCGGCTGGAACGTTCAGAGTGGCATGACACCTACCTGTATTACATTAGGAAGCGTCTTTCCTGTGCCGCTAACTACCAGCTCAACCGCTGCTTTCCAGAGGTTCAAGATGCAGCCCCGGGGAGCTGTTCACGGATGTCGCTGGGCGGGATGACTTCTCGCAATTGCCTGCTGGAGCCTTCTGGTGGTTGATCAATATACGACCAGGATATGTGCTGTTTCGCCAAGGAACTTCCTGCACTATCGAACCGTATATGCCAAGTCGTTTTGCCCGACAATTTGGCTATGATCAGCTTTACGTCGGGAATCCCAATGCTCAACTTGCCTTTGACGGGAACCTGTTCGAAGGCGCTCGGGCTTGGTATTACAGTGTGGCTGGAGGGACGGGAGCAACGTTCCATCTACCCGACGAGGCGCCTAAGTGCCGTATGAGCTTCAGCTTCTGTACTTGGTACTCCCAAGCCGGCCAGACGCCAGATCTTATTCCGGAGTCTTCATGTCTTGAGAGTATCAATGCCAGTCTCGAGGAGAGGTCTGAATCCAGTAAACGTACTAAACTTCTCGACCAGTACCTGAAAGCTCAGAGGGAGGTCGAGAAACAATCGAGGAGGGAGCCCCCAGTAGTGAGGGCGGCACCGCGACCGGCAAGGGCAAAGCCGCAAGCGACGAGGGCGGAGCCACCAGCAATGAGAGTGGAGCCGCGACCGGCAAGGAGGTCGAAGCAATTAGCGAGGAAGCGTCGTCGACGCTCTGCTTCTGTAGTTGAGCCTGCCCCAAAGAAGGCTCGGAGGGACTTAACGGCTGAAGTCTCTCAATCCAGAGCTATCTCTGCTGGAGTTGAGGCTCCTCCTGAAGGTGTCCCTGTTAGAGTTGAGGAACCGCTGGAAGATGAAGATTTTCCAAGCTCGGTCCGTGCTCCTAGGTCGCGCAGCGAGACCGTGGAAGAAGGGGAGCTCGTTGAGCGACCCCTTGTTGCTGGTGATACCGAGTCACCGGAGGTTGACATCATGGGCGAGTCTCCTTCTGCTCATGAAGGGAGAGACGAGGTACAGCAGCCGGGGTCTCCTAGTGTCTTTATTTCCAATCCTCGGGCAGTCGACCCTAGTCCTACCACTGGAGTGATTGGGGGTAAGGCTCCTGTTGCGGAGCTTCCTCGCGTGGCGCTATCGTCTTCTTCGTCATCGGGAGAAAGTGACTTTGAAGATAAAGTCGACTATGGCGATGACCCGCTCTTCCTGATCAGGGCGGATTCTTTGACGTCTCGGAGGAGGAACAACATGAGGGTGAATCATCGACTGCGTTACCGCTGGCGATAATCCCTGCTGAAGGTACAACTTCACATGTCGAGGCGATGGAAACAGAGTTGACCCAGCCCAAGGGGATTGAGGCTTCGGCCGCTGAGATAACCTCGGAGGGGGCAGCTGTTGAAGTTGGGGAGCCTTCCCCTTTGCCAGGAGGGGAAACAACCATTGAGGCTGAGGAGGCTCTCACTCCGCCGGTGGAGAAGGCTACTGCTGAAGCTGGGGAGACCCCCATTCTACAGGACTCGACGCCTCTGGACCTCGAACCTAGTAAGGCAGCTCTGACTGAGGGGGCTCAGGTGGGGAGTCTGACGATCAGCACCCTTCCAGAAGGCCACACAGCTCAATCCTCGGTGGAAGTTTCTGAAGAGGTTGTGCTTACAGCTCCTTCCTTGGTCGTGGAAGCTCCTGCAGAGGCAGCGCTCCAGGAAGCGCCAGTGGGTAGTCTTGCTCTTGCCACATCGACGGCCGGCACGGCTCTTGTGCGAGAAGACCCGCCCTATATCCCTTATCCCGTGACAGAAAAAGGGTCGGGAAGCTTCCTAGGTGGTGAAGACATGGGGGAGCTGGCACGTCAGATGGTGCAACAATTCTTCACCTCGATGGGATCATGTATTGATCTCATCTTCCGTGGACACAGCACCTTCCAGTTCGCCCAGAGGCTTCTTGAAAATATGGCCGTGAGCGTCGAATTGGCGGGAGGCCCTTCACTTGCCAGGGCATGCCTGCAGGTGGTAGAGCAACTTGGAGATAACCTGCGGGAGCTGGAATCTTTGGAAGATGCAGGTTCTTCTGGCGAGGCCCAGGCCATCCTGACTAGACTCCTAGCTGCTCAGGAACGGGAGCGACAGGAGGCGGAGGCGCAGATCACTGCCGAGGTCCGTGACCTTGAATATTCCAAGGCTGAATTTCAAAAATTAGCCGGAGATTCGAGGGAATCTGAGCTCAGTGTGCAGAGTACGGAGCAGGTCATCCTCAGAACTCGGGACATTATCGCCAAGGCGGAAGCTGTTCTTGCGCTAAATGAGGAGAAGCTTGTTTCCCTCAAAAAGGAGCTTGAGGAGCAACGGGCTGCTACGATGCGTGCTGAAGAGAGTCTATCCCTGCAATCTTCCAGGGTGGAATCTCTGCGGAAGCAGCTGGCTGCCAGAAGTTTCTTATCTGAGGCGGAGCTGCGGGACCGGGCTATCATGGAGGCTGAGAGGACGCGCCAGCATGAGATTCACCGCCTTAGGGAACAAATCCGTTCCTTGGCGAGCCAGGACATTTAGCCTTCTTTTCTTCTTTTTTTTTGTAAAGAAAAGGGACACTCTATTAAGAGTGTTTGTATCCACTTCTATCATTTTTTGATATAATAGAAGTTTTCTTTAAAACTTTTGTCCCAATTTCTTTGTCTTGTTGTGGATGAGTCCAACTCTTGATCACCAGTCGTGATTACTGAACTTAGGTAGGACTAAGTTCTTTTAATGAGACGCGGTCTTTGCGAGACGCGGCATTAATCTCGTAGAATGAGACGTGGCATCAATCTAGGGGGACTTAGATTTCACCAAGTCTTTTTGACGAGACGCAGCATAGAGTGAAAACGCAGCCTCCGAACGCATCGTCAATCACAGGGTGAGACACGGTTCTTAGTTCATGAGAACTTAGGCAGGACCAAGTCCTTTTGACAAGACGCAGCATCAATCCATAGGGAGACGCGGCCATCATTGTTTCATGAGACGCGGCATTCGTTCAGGGAGACGCGGCTCTGAATAACGCGGATCTGCTTCTGCGAAGAAGGAAGCGGATCAGGCAGACGCGGGAGACGCAGCCTTGTGCCTTTCCCTTAATTCTGAGGGGACGCGACTTTGACTCGCGCAGGCATCTTTCTGGGACGCGGATGGGTGGATAGTTCTTCAATCCGCGTCTGGGTGTAAACTCCCAGGCGTTACATGCAGCCTGTCATAGGGATTTGGTGTGATCTTTAAACGTCAGATGCGGATTTCCGCTTTGTTTCCCGAAGCAGTTGTCCACGCGTCGGCTGCTGATTGGGCTTGAGTATTGATTCTCTTAAATGAGAAACCAGTGCGGGCGGTTAGAGATCAGCGCCAGCGGCGGTTCTCGAAGCAGCGTTACACGCGTCCGGCCTTTATTGGATCTTGGCAGTTGTGCAGTTATTAATGCCGGCGGTTCAGATTACGGGGCCATTAACCGCTGTTATCAGGAGCTGCCTATAAATAGGGCGCCCCTTCTCCCTTCAATCCTGCCTTTGGACTATTTTGTTTTTTGAAAGAGAGAGCGCTTTGAGAACCTTCATCTTCCTCAGCGAATTGTCTCCATGGATGAGGATGGCTCTGAAGATGACCCAGGGCTTTTAAGCTCCTGTTTGGTCTCTTTAGGAGAAAACAACTCTTTGCCCGGTGACCGCGTTTGCGTCCTGGTGCAGAGAGTACAACTCTTGACGGAGGTCTCCACGGGTATGCCGTTCGTTTCACCATGACATTTTAGATTCACCATGGCCTGTACCTTGGCTTCATGTCATCTGGACCCCCTCATGAAGTCTGCATTGGTGCACTCCTTCTGGAATTTGTACCATGGACCTGAACTTCTCCGGACGCGCGTGCAGGAATCTTTGGCCCTTGGTGTTGGCGCGTTTTATGGCTTGTGCCTTAGCGCGTTTCATGGCCAATGCCTTGGACGAATTCCAAAAAGGTTTCAGACCCGCACCTTGCAACTCCTGTTCATGGAGATGGCAATTTTCGGCGTCTGTGCCTTTTCGGCGTTTGTGCTCTTTGACCTAGGCACAGAATGGGACCGCGTTTTGATTCGCGTTTGTCTCTGCTGACGCAACAGTTTGGCTTGCTGCGCGTGTCATTCCTGCGTCTTGGTAGACTGCATGGATCATTCCCGCATTTGGCTGACTGCGTGGATCATTCCCGCGTTTGCCTCTGCTGACTTAGTTTTTCTCTGTTTACACTAAGCTGCAGATTGTTCTAATTCTCTCTTTTTGTTCCTTGCAGGCTTGCTGGGCCCTTGGAAGAATACTTCGGTCGGCGAACTCGTTCAACCTTCACCTATGAGAGAATATATTATGGTCCTCGTCACCTATAAGAGAGTATATTACATCTCTGACGAGGACCCAACCCTCGCCAAGGTCTCTTCAGATCTGGTGCAAGAGACGGATAGGCTGAGTACCGGCGAGGGTGGTCCGGCGGTTGCGGCGGCGGATGAGATCCTCTTCCTCTCCCACTCCAGAAGTCACATCAAGGACACTCCGTTGGATGGCCTGCTGGGGAAAGGGATGGTGATGAAACCCCAGAAGTGACATCGAGGACAGTTAAAGTCCGTTGAGTCTTCTGCTGGGGGAAGGATCAATTCTTGAAGGAAGAGTTGCCGGACTTTTGCTGCCGCCGGACTAAGTGGAGGGTGGCATCCTTTGTGATGACTCCGAAACTTCTGCTCTCACCCCAAGAGTGACTCCATGTTTGTTGGATGATCTGCTAGGGAAAGAGACGCGCCTGAACGAAGGGTTGCAGGACCTTCTATTGCCACTGGACCTCAAGAACACCATTGCTCTTGGCTTGGTCAGCTAGGGCGCTTTCGAAGTTGGCGTCACGCATCAAAGCGCAACCGGCTCCAATTGTGCACCTGGGATCAGATGCAGTTTCGAGGAGTGAGTACGGCCTCAGAGAGAGAGGGACTTCTTTGTACTCCTTAATTGTAACACTCAATCTTATTGTATAAGAGAGCGTTTTGTATCACTTTCATGTGTTTGGATATGAATAAAAGTGACACTTTTCTTTTTGCCTCTTTCTGTTGTCTTGAACGTTTTGTTTTAGAAGCAAAAGAATAATTTTGGTGGACCCGCCACTTTATAAAAGAAAGTGACGAGTGGAGCGCGTACCCCCAGAGAAGGTGAACTTTTATCAAGGATTTGGGATTAACTTGATTTAAGATCAGCTGGGGATTTTGATGGAAGCATTGTTTATCGGTGTAATGTTAACCAACAATGCCTCCAAAATGAATTTGATACTCGGTTGGGGAGAATATCAAATGAAACTAGACTCGTGGGGAATCTAGTAGGATTTTTACCGTTAGAGGTGTGATATTAACTTAACGGTTTAGAAGTAGTCTTGTCAGAAGTGTAATATTAACTTGACAAGAACGTGGGTTAGAGGTGTGATATTAACCTAACTCATCAGCATCTCAGTTTTATTTGGGAAAACTGAGCGTGTCACTGTCATAGGTGTGATGTTTAACTTAACAGTGATAGAAATGCTAGAGGTGTAATGTTGAACTTGGCATTAGTCGTCTCGGCTTAAAGAAGTCGAGGAAAGGTCATAGCCATAGGTGTATTGTTGAACTTAGCAATGACTCGGATGCTAGAAGTGTAGTGTTAACTTGGCATCGTCCATTTCAGCTTCGATATGGAAGTCTGAAGAAAGGTGACTATCAGAGGTGTGATATTAACTTGACAGGCACTCGATGTACTGCTTAGAGGTGTAATGTTAACTTAAACAGTAGTTCGTCAGAGGTGTGATATTAACTTGACAAGGATTTGCTTGCGATAGGAGCAATTTGAGGACCTGTCATTCTATTGATGAGAATTGACAAGTGGAATTTGAGGTGCCAGAGGTATAGTGTTAACTTGGCAAATTGAGAGTTTGTTACTCTATGCAGAGTTAACAAGCCAGGTTTGTACTCGACAAAAAGTATTCATTACCAGAGGTATAGTGTTAACATGGTAATGATTGCATTTTGTGGTCCTACCATTCTATGGATGAGAATTGGTAAGGGATTTTTGGAGGGAAGAGTGGAATCAAATCCACTTAGGATTTTTAGCAAACCCTCAGCTGTCAACGGATTTGAGGTGCCTTACCAACTACCGTTTGAGTTGGGCTAGCCATGCTATTCCCCTCAGCATGATGAGTTGTCGAAGACTTATGTTGGACTTAAAAGCCAACATTTTCTTCTATCCTTAGCCGTCGGAGGCGTCGGATCAAATGGGAACGTGTCCCTTAGGATTTTTAGCAAATCCTCAGCTGTCAACGGGTTTGTCATGCCTTTACCAACTACCGTTTGAGTTGGGCTAGCCATGCTATTCCCTCAGCATGATGAGTTGTCGAAGACTTATGTTGGACTTAAAAGCCAACATTTTCTTCTATCCTTAGCCGTCAAGGGCGTCGGATGTTTGATCAGAGGTGTATTTTTAACTTGATCGGTGGAAGAATGCCATCTAGGGATAGTATTTCTTCAGGAATTTGCCATTGATTGGCATCATGAGTGTATCGCCATTCGAGGTTATGAGGCGATACGATCCATTTGAGTAGACTGACTCTACCACAAATGGTCCTTCCCATTTGGGTTGGAATTTTCCTTTCGTCTGTGTGTGATGACCATGGGTCTTCGGACGGCTAAGACGAGGTCGCCTTTCCTGAAAGTTCGTGATTTGACTTTCTTGTTGAAGGCTCTGGTGATACGAGCTTGGTAAAGTTCGATTTGTTGTTGGGCCTGAAGACGCTTGTCGTCCAAGGCTTCCAATTCTTGGAGTCGCTGTCGATGCTTCTCCTCTGTTGTCATTTCCGCTGTCAAGGCGACGCGAAGAGATGGAATTTGGATTTCCAGTGGAAGGACGGCTTCGCATCCGTACACCAAGGAAAATGGCGTGGCTTTAGTTGGGGTTCGCACAGTCGTGCGATAGGCCCATAAGCATTCGCCCAACTTATCGTCCCAGTCTCGTTGACTTTTCGAGACGAATTTCTTGAGAAGCTTGCCAATAGTCTTATTGAAAGCTTCTGCGAGGCCGTTAGCGGGCGGATAGTATGCCGTTGATGACACACTCTGGATTCTGAACTTGGCGCAGAATCTCTGAAAAGCCTGGCTGATGAACTGGGATCCATTGTCATGGACAATCCGCCGAGGCACACCCGAAGCGGTAAATAACGTGATGTTTCACGAACTTGATCACGTTAGAAGATTTCACCTCTTTCAAAGGGATAGCTTCGGCCCACTTTGAGAAGTAATCGGTTATCGCTAGGATGAACCGATGTCCCTTTGATGATGGTGGGCTGATAGGACCAACCACGTCCATCCCCCACATTTCGAACGGCCAGGTAGAGGTCGTAGAGTGGAGGTATCCTGGTGCTTGATGGATGAAATCGCCATGTATTTGACAGGCGTGACATCTTTTGGCATAGGCAACAGCATCGGCAACCATCTTGGGCCAGTAGTAACCCAATCTTTGGAGTCGGTTTGCCAGCTTCGGGCCAGGTTGATGAGCTCCACACGTACCATCGTGGGCTTCTTTCAACACTTCGTGGGCTTCTTTTGTTGAGAGGCACCGGAGCAGGATCCCATCATGCGATCTACGATACAATGTTCGCGAAATCGCATTGTAGTAGAATTTGGAGGCTTTCCTTCGGATGGCATCCGCCTCCCTGATGTCTCCGGGCAAGATGTCGTATAAGACAAAATCAATGTAGGGGAATCGCCAGTCTTTAAGCTCTGGATCGGTCGACACTTCAAGTGTTTCCTTACCGCGACGATCTCCCGTTGACCTCTGGTAGTCTTCGAGGGGACTTTTTGGACAGTATAGGTCGTGGCTATAGACGAATACCTTCTCCATTGCTCCAGCTGGAAGAGCTAAGGAGGCAGCAAGGGATGCAAGTGCATCTGCATGCGCATTTTGCTTGCGCGGTACATGGTCGATGTAGAAGTTTGAAAACCTCTCGGCCATGTGGATTGTCGCGTTGTAGTAGGGTACTAGATCTTCATGCCTGACCTCATACTCTCCGCGAACTTGGCTGACGATGAGTTTAGAATCACCGTATGCCTCGAGATTTTTAACGCCAATCTCATCGGCGAATTGCATCCCAATCAAAAGAGCGTTGTATTCCGCCACATTGTTGGAACAGGGCTTGGTTAACGAGATAGCTCGGGGAATCACGTAATTTTGTGGGGAGACGAGTACCACTCCTACCCCCGCTACTGTGTGTCCCTCCGAGCTTGCCCTTGATGCACCGTCGAAGAAAAGTTGCCATACTTGACTTTCGAACGACGTCTGAGCTAGGCAGACTTCGGCGACCTCATCTGGGAGATCCTCGTAGAGTTTGGCTGCCCTGGGATCTGGGTGTTCAGCTAGGAAGTCCGCCACCGCTTGTCCTTTAATGGCTTTTTGTGGCAGAAAATGCATCTCATACTGTGATAGCAATATGGCCCATTTTGCCAGCCGGCCATTTAGTGAAGAAGGCTTTGTCATGAGTAACCTCAGGGGGTTGACTTTGGATATGACATTTATGGTTTGGCCCACCAGATAGTGTCGCATTTTCTGAATGGCGAACACCAGTGCCAAACATTCCTTCTCGATCGGGTTGTACCGATGCTCGGCTCCGATCATCGTTCTACTTAGGTAGTAGATTGCTTGTTCTCGCCCCTGGTCATCATTCTGAGCTAGTAGAGCTCCCAAAGAATGATCCATTGATCGGACGTACACCAGGAAAGGCTTTCCGGATACCGGAGCTGCCAGGACTGGTGGTTGGGTGAGGTAGTGCTTGATCTCCTCAAATGCTTGCTGGCAAGCGTCGTCCCAAATGAACGAAACGCCCTTCTTCATCAGCTTAGCGAAGGGTTGGCATCTCCCGGAGAGATTTGAAATGAATCTGCGGATATATGCCAATCGTCCTTGTAATCCTCTGAGCTCCTTGAGGCTTCTGGGGGGTTGCATCTCTTGGATAGCACGGACTTTCTCCGGATCCAAATGGATTCCTGTGGAAGTCACGACAAACCCTAGGAATTTGCCACTGGCTACCCCCAGGAAGGACTTGGTGGGGTTCATCTTCAATTGATGAGCCCGCATGATGTCGAAGACCACCCTCAGGTCTGCTATGTGATCACCTTTAGTGCGGCTTTTCACCGCAATGTCGTCGACATAACATTCCACCGTTTTGCGTATCTGCCGATGGAAAATGGCATTCATGGCCCTTTGGTAGGTTGCCCCCGCATTTTTCAGACCGAAGGGCATGACGGTGTAGCAATATACCCCTAGAGGTGTCCTGAAGGAGGTGTGCTTTTCGTCATCGGGATACATCTTGATTTGATTATATCCTGAGAACCCGTCCATAAAGGACATTCGCTCGAATCCACAAGTATTGTCAATCATGACATCTGTGATTGGCAATGGGAATTCGTCTTTGGGGCAGGCCTCGTTTAGATCACGGAAGTCGATGCAGATCCGGATCTTCCCGTTCTTCTTGGCGACGGGGACGATGTTGGCTACCCAGTCGGGATGCTGTTCCTCCCTGATAAAGCCGGAGTCAATAAACTTCCTGACTTCTGATTGGATTGCCTCCATTATCTCTGGACGGAACCGTCGCTGCTGTTGTTTAACGGGCTTCATGTCCGGATTGATGTTGAGGCGATGCATAGCCACTTGAGGATCAAGTCCAGGCATGTCCTCATAATCCCAGGCGAAGACATCTATATACTCTTGTACAAGAGATATTAAATCCTTCTTCTCTGGAGGCGACAGGCCGTCACTTATGAAGATGGGTTTAGGATTATCTTCATCTCCTAGGTTGACTTGAACAACCTTGTCTTCTGTGGGTGGCTCACGCTGTTCAAAGCGGATGTCCCAAAGAGCATTCAAATGTCTGATCCAAGGGTCTGTATCAGATTGGATCATTTCTTCATCTTCATCCTCCAGATGGCTTGTCGAAACCATGTTTACTGAAAGCCCTTTGAAGATGTTGCCGACACTGACATCTGATTCCCACGACGACGTGTCTGATGAGCAGTCATGACTTGACAGTCTCTCCGAATCAGAGGCTGATGGCACTGGAGTTGATATATAGCCCAACCCCGCGCGTCCGATGATAGTAATCAGGGGTTTTCCCTTTCGGTACAAAGGATCGAAGCAGTGTTCTTCTTCCTTTTCCGAAGTTCAACCCAGGCCTGTTGGTTAGATCATACCCCATGCGCTTCATCATCTTGAGCGTTCTTGGTTCATAATGATCGAACTGAGGGGATTCATCCTCACCTTCCGATTCTTCGTGGGGCATTGGTTCAGACGCGATTCGCCCAAAAAGTATTGGTCTTTGGCCTTTTCGTCTGGCTGGAACCATGAATACAGACTCTTGTGCGTCACCATTATCTTGGTATGTCCCGAAGGATGATTTCACCGGTACATGCAAAGTTGTCAAAGCATCTATTGCCGACCAGAGGTCATCGTCCACGTCGGTAGTGGTATCCGACGGTATTGAATCGGAAACATACACAGGAAAATACGCAAAGTCTAAATCTTCATTAATGTACCAACCACCCGCATCGTCGGTGGTATCAACATCGAGCTTATTAGTGCTCTTTACAATGGGCTCCAACTCCCACAGGCACTCTTCTTTCTCAGGCTCAACGTCAGCTTCATTACCAGAGTCTGGCTCCTCTGGTTGTGGGGTTTCATTAGTCTCCTCCGGATCCTGATATAAGAGGGAGTCCGTGAAATAATTTTCAACCCCTTTAAACGGATGCCTTTCGGCAATCAACGTTCGGACCTGTCCACTCTCGTCAATGTATTTCATGACTTGGTGGAGAGTAGAGGGAACGATGGAATTGCGGTGAATCCATGGTCGTCCCAGCAACAGGTTGTAGGAAGTGTCCGCATCAATGACGTAACACGTCACTTCTGACTTGAGGCTCCCGATCTGGCATTTGAGCTTGATCTTCCCCATTGGGCGGGAGCTGTTGGCATTGAACCCGTAAATAGTCGTCTGGGTAGGGCTCAGACGATGGGTTGGAATGCCTAGAAACTGCATAACCCGGCGAGGTATGATGCTCAGCGCGGACCCTGGGTCTACCTGGATGCGGTTCACCTCGGATGACCCAATATACCCTGTGAAGTATAGGGGTCGGTCATGCTTCCCTTTAACCTGCATGTCATCTGTTGTGAAGGTGATGCAGGGAGCATTTGGGGAGGTGTGGAGGCAATCCTCTTCATCTTCCTCCCTTGGCACGCGGGTCATAAAGACCTCAGCATTTGCCAGAGCTTCTTGTAGAGCCTCTCTGGTTGACTTTGATAGCCTCAGGAGCTCATACAAGGTAATGCGTGCCGGGATGTTGGCTAGTTGAGCCAAGACGTCGAAGCGGTAAGGTGTCGAGGATCCTTCCGTTACACCTTTCGCAAGAACTCGAGAAAACCGAGTTTCTTTCTGCTTCTCCCCAGGCTGTTTAGAGGAGGGCTTGGCTGGTTCCACGGCTGGTTGCGGAGAAGCCGCTGCTGTCTCGCCGTACTGCTTCAAGTATGCCTGTCCTGAACGGGTCCCTGCCGTAGGTGGCTGGGCTCTGCGGCCAGGACTATTGTTTCCTCTTCTGAGTCAGTCAGCGAGGGAACATCAGCGTCCGCTTCTCGAGAAGAGGCGCATATCACATGGCAAGATGAAGCCTTCCCTTTGCCTTTGGACTTCCTGTTGGTCACAGTCGTCCATTGTTGCTCGTCGACGAGGTCAGGGTGGACCCACATGATTTCCCCTCGAGGTGTAGGGACGGGTACCAAGCCTTTCTCTGCTGCTGATGAGGGTCTGTGTTGACCACCCTCAGTTCTCCTTTCGGGACAGAGATCACCCCCACGGGTGTCGGGGGTCGTGTCCCAAACTGGAGAATCGACGTCATGTTGGCCGTCATCTTCTTCTGCTCCGGTCGGAGTTTTAATACCTCCGCGTCAATCAGAGCTTGAAGGATGTCCTTAAAGACATAGCAGCTTTTGGTAGGATGTCCGAGCATCCTGTGGTATAAGCAGTAGGTGGGATTGTCGGTCTTGCCGACCTCCTCCGGGCGCCTAATTTCAGGGAGCTTCAGTCGATTGCTCTTGTTGAGTAGCTTGAAGAGCGAGTCGACGTGTTCCTCCTTGAAGGAATACTGCTTGTTGGGGCGTGGCTGGCTTGAAGAGCCACTTGCCCTGCCTGTTTGAGGTTTGGTGGGAGATTTGGTCTCCGTCGCCAAATTATCCTTCCGCTTGGTTTGGAGGGATGTGTCTGGTGCACGCCTTGTCGACCTCTCTGGCCTGGGCTTGCCTTCTTCCGCTTTGACGCGGGCGACAATCTCCTCAGCCTGTTCACCTTGCTGGACTAATTGTTTCCAGGTGCGGCTTTCAGCAACTCCTATTTGAGCAAGGAGTGAGGTTTGGAGATTATGGCGACATGTTTCCACCAGGGTGGCCTGGGTCATGCCGCTTGGACATCGGAGTGCCATGTTCCGAAATCTTTCTACGAAAGACTTGACGGACTCTCCCTTTCGCTGTTTTGTAGCTAAAAGGGTAGGCATTGTGACCTCCGAATCATCTTCGAAGAAGCGTGTTAGAAACAGCTTCTCCAAGTCGCCCCAGTTCTTGATGGAACCTTCGGGGAGCTTCATGAACCATTCAAAGGCCAACCCTTTCAGGGTGCCGATGAACAGTCGCGCCAGGATGGCATCGTTATCTACCACATTCCCGGTCTGAGATTTGAAGTAGTAGATGTGCTGGTTGGGTGACCCTTCCCGTCGAATGCTTGGAGAGTTGGAGCCTTGAACTTAGGAGGGTACGGGACTAAGTCCCACTCGGCCGGATAGGGTCGGACTACTCCAGCTTCTTGGAGGCCTTTACGGTTGGTAAGGGCCTCGAGGCGCTGCTCCAGTTGACTCATTCTTTCAACATGAGCCTTTCCCGGGGTCTGGTCGCTTCTTGCCTGCGACGGGGGCTTGGACACATCTGAGGTAGATCGTCGTGTCTCGTCAGAAGATTCGGAGGGTGGGCTTCCTCCCTTTCTCCCTTTCCCCTTCGGTCGTCTAGGAGGAGATCTCGCTCTTTCTTCAAGCAATTTCTCAAGCATATGCTTGAGGGAGTCAATGGATCTCTGTTGAGAGGCGATTATATCCATCTGGTGCTTCTGCGTCTGTTCTAAACGCCTGGTCGTCTCCTCAGGAGTGTCGGCCATGTAGGCGGAAGCCTCCTTCTCGACGGAAGAGTTTGAAGCCTGCGACTCCACTATAGCGGAGTGAGAACCACCCATTCTAATGCCGCGGGCTAAGGCATTATAGTCAATTGGGGGAATGGCCCCTGTCCGGGTGCGAGTATGTTGATACACCCCCTCCGGTTCAGAGTCAGATCCCTCTGAGTTGACCATTAGTTGTTTTCCCTTGCTTCTGCTAGTCATGTTTGCAGTAAGCTCCGGGTATTCAACATCTGAGAAGGTTCTCCTCCTGTGGGAGCGTCTTCTCTTGGCTGATGGGGGAATCAGGGTCAGCTGTCTAATTAAAGACGGCTGGTGCACGCCTGACTCGCAATGGCATCCAGAGAGCATCTGGATGAGCTGTTGACAGCAGCATGGAGAAGTGGTCTGATTGGCACTCCTCTTCCTTGTCAAATAATCCCTCAAATCTGTGGGAGGGGGATTAAAGAGACTGGTCTCGCAACGTCGACGACGGGAGACAGTCATGTGCTGTTCAGCCTGGACACAGGTTTCAGAAACGCGGCTGTCGCGTCGCGGCTGCGTCACGCGCGTCTGGCGTCTCTGTTGATATGAGACGCGACTTTCGCGTTGCTGTCTGCTGCGTTGGAGCAGAGAGACTTGGGAGAGAGTGGGCTGCTGGGCCCCACGCCTATGGGCGCGTGCTTCCTTCGTTTGACAAGACGCAGAAGCTTCGCTTCGGCGTTTGGCAAGTTGGTCTTCAGAGGGCTCAACTTGGGGAGTCTCGCGTTTGGGTCGCCAAACACGGACCTCTCGCACTGGACGAGGTGCGGGCAAGGCATCGGATCGTACGCTGCGTTCAACCCCAGTCAGAAAACCAACGGTTCCGACCGAGTGTTGACGCGCGCGTCTTCTCTATCGACGCTCGGCATTCCGATTGCGCCGTGGAGGAAGAGAGAAGCCAACAACTTCCCGGTTTGTAGAACCAGGGGTGTTTGCCACGCGGGTCTCCTGAGAGACGCTGACGCGGGCGTTCTGTGCGACATGGTCGATCGCACCAGTAGATGTGCCGGGGACCACGCGGGCCTTCAGAGAGGCGTTGGCGCGTGTGTTCTGCGCGACGCGGTTGATCGCAGCAGAGGAGTCTGAGGTTACGCGGGCCTTCTGGGAGGCGTCGGCGCGTGAACCAATCTTGGCACAGTGGGCAGCAGGAGCACCCGACAGAGCCTCAGATTGGGCTTCAGGGAGCTGTCCACTTGAGACCCTGCGGCAGACGCGGGTCTTTGGGCTCTTGGAACCAGAAGAGAGGAACTCTTCATACTTCGCCTGGTCGAACTCGACGATGAGGGATTCGACCATTTTCCCCTTACGGAGAACGTCATCTTGCACCACGGTGCGCTCGTCAGTAACGAAGGTAGTCCCCAGCGGAGTCGCCATCTCTTGTAGGGTGCCGGAAAATCCTGGTGGTCTGAGAAAGTGGTTTTAGCTGTAAAAGATTTCCTTGATTCAAGCGAAACGATTACAACCAAAAGAACTACTCTTCCCTCTTTTCCAGTTACAAGGGAGGGAGGATATCTGAATCTTCCCTTTGTTTAAAGCTGGGTTCTTCGTGTGGCGATGGAGAGTGAATCTTGTTCTCCGTTGACCAGATGACCGTCCTGGACCGTCGGGGGTCTTCTCTTCGGTCGGTAGAAAGAGTAACTCAGCTCCGTCTACCAAAACTCTCAAAGAGGAGGTAGGCGAAGAGCGGCTAGTACTCAGTAAGCTCGCTGAAGAGTCGTGCTTCTCTCTTAATGATCCTTCTGCCTGGATTCGATCCTCTCAAGCCTCTATCCCCTGTGTGTGTCCCTCTCTGTCCCTCCTTCATAGCAAAACAAGGCTATTTATAGGGATCTCAGGGGGTGAAGGTGCCTCCTGAAAACGCTCCCGAATGAGGGGCCACTACCCGCTACATGCGCGGTGACTGGCCCCGCAATCAGGGCAGTTGCAACTGAGACGCGGGCGTTGGGCCAAACGCGCTTTGAAGTTTGAGACGCGGGCGTCGAGCCAAACGCGCCTTGAGACGCGGGTTTCGGGCCTTCACGTCTGGATGCTGAGGCGAGGGCGTCGGGTCAATGCGCCTTGATGCTGAGACGCGGGCTTCGGGCCGACGCGTCTTGATGCTGAGACGCGGGCTTCGGGCCGACGCGTCTGAACGTTGTGACGCGGGTGTAGAGCCAACGCGTCTTAACGCTGAGACGCGAGCATCGATTTCTCGCATCTAGAGCTTGAGACTCTGCTTCCTTAATGGCTGGTCTGTTAGTCATTTTTAGACAGCCTACATCGTCGACTTCCTCGGCGATCACTCGACGACCCCTCGACGATTTATGTCAACTTCCTTAACAATATTCTCTCTTTCCAACAACATAGGATTTGACCTCAGAGAGATCTAGCCGACCGATGGAACAACTGGAATCTGCAATTAAATCTTGAAGGTCTGCATTTATGATCCATATTCTCGTCTGCTCACGAACATCAAGACAAAGTTAAGGCATTGAAAGGCCTCTTATCAACTTCGCTCTTTCGACTTCCAGTCTGCGGGCTTTGACAAACGAAAGAGTGGGAGCATCTATAGTGGTCAAAATCCGACCACGTCCAAGATGATGACACATGTCCCTCACTTTTCATTTCTCTGAAAAAGCATCATAGTTCTCCTCCGAAGTTCATGTCATACCCGACTTCCTCAAAATCATCTCCACTCCAAGGTTCTCTTCGCTTAGAAGACTCCAGCTCCGAACCAAGCAGCTTCAGCAACAGATCACTCCTGATCTCCGTCGACAGTTATGCAACCTTGTTATCTTCCATGTTTATAACGTGTAACGTCACTCAGTGTGTGCAATTATGGACAATGGTAAATTTTTCTGCATGCAATCCTAACAAATCAGCACCACTGATCGCGGCTGTTACAACAAATCGACATGTACAAATCACGCAGTTACGAAGATCTTACCGGTACCCATCTGCTTCTATGCCAACAACTCAGTTAAGCATAAATAGACCACCTTCTCAAATAAAGAGGGGGATTTTTACATCCCTCATATTCCTGTAATTCCTATAACTTGAGAATTATAGTGACGTTCCTCCTCCTCCCCATGGTTTTTTCCAATTAAAGGTTTTAACGTAAAATCTCGTGTGTCTCTCTTTTCTGTATTGTATCTTATTTACGTGCACTATCATTTCTCATTTCTTGCTTGTGGTGAGGATTCACCGTCCAATCACTTATGGCGAAAAATCACCACCACACTCTTAAATGCAGCTGAGCTGCACATTTTCAACCGAAACAGTGAACTGAAAAAACCAGCAACCTAAAAACAGACAGCTAGATCTAGTGAGTGGAAAATTTTACAGCCTCTATTGAAAATCCTTTGTTCTTTGAAGAGAGAGTTATTGATCCCTACTTTGTTAAATTCTCCGGCAACCTCTCTCCTACTTGAAGTGCAAAGCAATAATTCTTCATCAAGAGTTCTCAACTTCATTCAATTCTCAAGTTTGAGAATCTTGGTTCTAATCTTTTTTATATAATTTTGATTCACTTTGCTTGTGCATTTTATTAAAGATAATTTAGTTATACTTCTTGATTATATGGAGTAGGGGTGAGCAGAGTTCGGTTATAACCGAAATAAACGACCAAAAACCGAAACCCGAACCCGAACCGAACCGAACCGTTCTAATTCGGCTCGGTTTCGGTTTTGTGTTTCAAAAACCGAACTCAACCGAACCGAACCGAATCTCTCACCCTATATATCACCCTACCCAAATTTAATTTAATGAATCATATAGTTCATAACAAAAACTGGTAAAAATTTATCTCATTACTTCTAGCAGTACCATCTTTTTTATGTTGAATTTGTGAAAGTTATGTTAAGTACAACATCACAATTAAGAATAATATTTATATTAATATAGTTCTTTTTTTTTCATTCTTGCCATTAAAAGTTAGTAATAATTATGTGAGTTTTGATATAAGAGCCCAAATATAGCGTAAGAATATGAAATTTTTATTCACATTAAGGTTAGGGTCTTTTTCTTATTTCTAATTTGGGTATTGAATATTTGAGATTAGAATATTAAAGGATGATAATATAATGGTGATTAAAAAATGTAAGAAATGATGGAAAAATATTGGCCTAACAAAAACCGAAAAAACCGAAAACCAACCGAATTGAGTCGGTTCGGTTCGGTTCGGTTGCTAAGTCTAATCGATTCGGTTCGGTTTTGCAAAAAATAGCAAAAACCGAACCGAACCGACCGATGCTCACCCCTAATATGGAGCCTCACTTGTATATTTATTTTTATATATTAGGCTAATTGGTCTTTTAGAGAACAACAATTCTTTGTGCAACTGTGTTCTCTCTTAGTGTAAGTGAAAGAAGTTCAAGCTCGGGGAGAGACTTGACGGTTGTAAATCTCTTTGAGGAGAAGAGTAAAAGTCCAAGCTCGGGGAGAAACCTGGTGGAGTAATTTTTGCTTTGAGGAGAAGTTAAATTAGTGGATTTAAAAATCATAGAGTATCTCCTAAATTAGTGGATTTAAAAATCCTAAAGTCTATGCCTCTAGGTGGTGAAGGTAAGGGGTTTTCAGAACCACCCAAAAATTATTGTGTCCGTCTTACTCTTACTTATTATTATTCACTGTCATTATTGTGGAATTAATTTTCTGTTATTTATTCTATTAATTTATTTTAACTATTTATTTAATTATATTTTATAAGATTCTACTACTGCTTCTACCAAGACACCGCACTATGATAACAGTACTTGAATAGATCTTTATATTCATATTCTACCAGCAGTTTCTCCCATTAGTATTGTCAGATTCTACTAGCTGATTTATATAATCTTATCAGCGATTCTACCAGTAGTATAAAATTATAAACTTTTTTTATTACTAAAAAATTTACTCTGACTCTATTCACCTCCTTCTATGGTCCAATAATAGGAATATCTTTTATGATTTCATCATGAGGTTTTTTAACAATAGGAATATCTTTTATGATTTCATCATGAGGTTTTTTTTTTTTTTTTTTCCATTTTAATTCGACCACGATGCCTCGATAATAAAAATTCAAGAAATTACTTCTGTGGCAAAAATTCAAGAAGAGGTATGTAGAAACCAAAATGGAGGTTTCAAACCAATAATATCCAAAATCCGCACACATTTTCAAAAGAAGCTACCAAGAAACTACAACCCAGTTCCTGATTCTCGACTACTCTAGTTACCACAAATTTCAGGAAGAACCACCAAGAAATCAAAATGATGAAGTCCCGAATCAAGAATTCAGCAGTGTGTGTAACATGATGAGTAGAGCACAATGCAGCTAGAGATCAAATACCAAACCAAATATAAAGTGTGAAATCAGATACTTCTCTAATGTGATCTTACTCTGAATTTTTATAGATTCTTTTCTCAATTCGATTCGAGCAAAATACCATTAAATTCTTAAATATTCAAGAACAGTCAGAATACAGCATATAATTTCATCATAAGGTTCATCATTTTAATTGGAATGCACTGCCTCAACAATAAAAATCCAAGGAGCTGGCAATTACGAAGTAGGATGAACAATTTTCTATCATTGAAACTACCGTCCTAATGAAGCTCTATGCTCACAAGCCTATGCCTGCACTATTACGCCAGTCACAGTATGTACATACATCCATAATGAAGCACCATGCTCACTATCATCAGATACACACAAATGACAGAACTGATCACCAGACTCCTTCAGCAAACCCAGCAACAATTTCTGGCCAAGGGCATTTAAGCTGGGGACTCATAATTTTACAAAAATTATAAAAACACACACATAATATTCAAACTAAAAGATCCCAAATGGAAAGCCTACATAAGCCAGTAATTAGCAACAGACTAAGGGAAGGGGAAAAAAAGCACTATTGTATGTAATGCATCTCTCTGTTCTCTCAAAAGAGTCTTCGATTCATTCAGCTGATTTTGTATTCACCACTGGCGTGAACTTCTTTGACCCTCTTATCGTACTCATCTTCCTCCTCTCCTCTTCCTCCTGCGGTTCCTCCTCGTCCTCGTCCTCGTCTTTCTCTTCTCCCTCCTCTTCCTCCTCTTCTTCCGCCCATCCGTATCCAGAGATGGACTTGTTGGATGACGGTGGGCGAGTCCGGGCTTCTCCCACGATCTTCATGATGTCCTCAATACTTTGGAGGGAGAAGGTTGGAGCATTGTGATCCCTCTTGTAGTACGCCGCCTGAGCGACTTCCGTCAGCTCCCTCGGCAAGTTTTTCAGGAACCAAGGATGGTTCTTTATTTCTCTGATCGAAATCCTCTGTGTAAAAAGAGAAGAAAAGCATTGAAAGGTTTTCGTTAACTGATAAATATTTTGTGAAATATTTTATGGAATACAAATATTGATTTAAAGGTTTACCCTCATTGGATTGGCCACAAAGATACGGGAGAGAAGTTGCCTGCAATCCTGTGATATGTGAACATAGTCTGGAATTTTGTACTGGACAGACATTATTCTCTGAAATCCAAACAAGTAAACAAGAGAGTAGGTTATTATAACTGTATAAATGGGAGGATATTCTTATTCAAATTCCATAGAGAATTTAAATAGAATTATTCATTAGTAATGATTTAAAAAATGTAAATAGGAGGGCATAAAGCTTTACTCCAATGGTCTTGCGAAAATTCTTCGGATCATTTTGGTCCTCAAAAGGATAGGCTCCGACCAGCATCACATACAGGGTAACTCCACAGGACCACACATCTGCCAGCTAAACAACCATAACAATTTTTCTTCAACATTAGCAATTTAATTTCACCTGGACAGGTGGTCATATTAGAATTGCAGAAAACAGAAACACATCAAATTTTGCAGTCATTATATCGAGCATTGTCACTTGGTGCTTGGGCCTCTAGTGGGGATTCGGTTCACGTGTGTGAGCCATACACGCATATTATAAGAGGGTCAATCTCTCGTTGACACGTGAATAAGATATTGGGTTTAAGGGGTTTACAACTTTAAAGTTTTTGAACTTCTTATAAAATTATAAGAGGCTCTATCCAACGTACGTGAGATTGACCCTCTTATAATATGTGTGTGTGTGGCTCACACACGAACCGAACTGAATGGATGATAGGGTTCTTTACATAATGCGACACAATCTTTATAAGAGGTAAAGTCATTTCACAAACAGTCGTACTGAAAGTAATGCAAAATCTCAAGGGAAATGAAAAAGCAGAGAGAAACCTCGTGCAGTATTTAGGCAATGAGTTTGGCTAGGCAGCGAGTTCAAGAAGTTCTAGTAGAAGATTTGGGGTGCCAGCAAGGTGGAACGAGCTGCGGAATGGTGATGGGTAATTGAGTTTTACTTCAAAAAGGAAAATGTCTCTGCAAAGCATTAGAAGCTTTTACCCAAATAAGAGGGATCGACTATGTTTCAAATGACATCCTCAGTATATTTTCACTTAAGATCAGTGTTTGGTTATCCTTTTAATTAAGTGCTAGCAAAGTGCAAAAAATAGAAACAGGAAATTGAGCAATATTTCCTATTAATTAAAAAACATGCAATTGTTGAAATTCAGCTTGTCACTGATTAAACCATATTATAACAATCCTAACATGCAACTATTAGAAAATAATTCAGATGAAGAAAAGCTGGTCTGAAAAATACAGTCGTGATGTCACTGTCCTAGGAGACAAATAGCTCGCCCCTTGTCTAGACGTAGAGATGGTTGTCATCCCGTAGTGGTAAAAAATTTCCTGAAATTAGCAACACCTGCCCTTGGACGGAGGAGCAGGCCTCTGCACAGATGGAGAGTTGTTGCCCAAAATGAATGAAGAACAAGTGGAATAATTCTAGAATAATTTTTTTCTGAAGAATTCTAACACAAAAAGACAGAGAAGAAAGAATAGATGTAGCTGCTTGTTTTTCAGCGCAGAGAATGAATTGCGAGGGGCTCCTTTAATAGCCATTTTGGGACCCTGCAGTTGTAACAACCGCCACGGGATCAGCCGAAGTGCATATGATTATGACTTTATGATACACCAAATCCCGTTTGGTCAGGTCAAACAAAACTGAAAATCTCAGAAATAATAATAATAATAAAATCAAAACAAAATGGGCAGCTCAGCTAACGTACGTGTACGTGCCACACGGTGCGATGTGCAGGTGGCGTCGGTATTGGCATTGCAATATTCTTTAGAGGAGTTGGTATTTAAACGACTTTACTTCCTTTGTCCCATTCATTGTGGGACTAAAAATAAGAAAAATTAGAGAAAAAACTCAAGTTTCTCACTCAAAATCCAACAGTCCCCCCCAAAACTTAAGTTTCAGAAATTACTGTATAAAATGACACGATAAAAATAAATCATAAATCTCAAATCATAAAACAGGATAAAATTGGGCAACAACATACTATAATTCAGGATAAATAGTTTTCAACTTAGAACCTTTCTTAGTGAATTCATCGCCATCTGAGTTCGGGATAGATAACTTTCGACTTGAAATATTTCTTTATGAATTCATCTTCATTTGAGAGATATAGTTTACTATGCCTGAAACTAGGCATCTTTACCATATATTAATAAAAGACACACACAGTAAGTCTCCGTCTATTGAGTCAGCGGGTTGAGCGTTAATGACCATTCTCACAATAACTGACTCATGAGAGTTTCTAAGGGTCAGCCCTGCCCCTTAAATTGTGACTGTCACAGTTTCTCTCACGCAGATAAGTTTTCCAAAGATACTACAACTAGATGTTATACTCTCCATACTACATGCATTGAACTTACTAAGAAAGTGTGCAATGACTTTATTAAATTTCTGATGCTATTATTTTGGTGCTTGTTATAATCCATGTAAGGACTTCATCAATTTTCATACTTTGTTTTCTTATTCCTTGGCTATAAACCCTTCCGGTTGGTTTATATCGATCTCTTCCTCAAGATCGCCATTAAGAAAAACAGTTTTCACATCCATTGGTGTATTAGCATCTCGTGAATGAAAGCTAATGCCAACAGAACTCTAATTATAGAGATCCTCACGACAGGAGAATAGGTGTCGAAGAAATCAACACCCTTTTATTGGAAGTAACCCTTGACAACTAATCTGGCTTTATAGTTATCAATAGTGTCATCGGGTGTGAGTTTCTTCTTGAAGATCCACTTATAACCTACAAGTTTATATCCTGGAGGTAAATCAGTGAGAATTCAAGTGTTATTTTTCTTTATTAATTTGATCTTACTGCTAATGATTTCTTTCCAGAATGGAGATTAAGACGAGTTCATTGCTTTCTTGAAGCAGTTAGGATCACCTTCACAAGACAGGCGAAAAAAATTTCACAAAAGGATTTAAGAGTCTTGGTTTTTTCTCCTCATAAGTTCTGAGTCAGTTGATGAAGCAGAACTAGATGAATAAATATTAGAGGCAAAAAAAATGTAGGAAAGATCATTAGTGATTCTTGATTTGAAAGAAAAGATGTTTTTAAAATAAACAACATCCCTACTTTTAGTGATAATGTTGGATATTTCACTGATTTCAGAGTTAATCACAAGAAACCAATTAACATTGCTATATAGTGCATATTCGATGAAGATAGTATCGACAATCTTGGGGACAAATTTTTTTTCAGTTCCGGTATTGAAGCCTTAGCCAGATAACTCCAGAATTTAAAAAAATGAATATTAGGAGTTCTCTCTTTTCAACATTCATAGGGTTAACATCAGAATCTCTTTAAGAAATCTTATTCAGGATAACACATGCAGAAAAGAGAGCTTCAACTCAAAGATTTTCAGTACACCTGAGCTGAGTAACATACAATTCAATATGTGCATTAATGTTCTATTTTTTCTTTCAGCTACACTATTAGAATGTGGTGTGCAAGGAGCAGTCAACTCATGAATAATGTCATGCTCTTGACAGAATTCTGTCATTTCTTTTGAGGTATATTCTCTCATGATCAAATCTTAGAATCTTGATCTTCTTTTCAAGCTAATTCTCAGCTTCAATTTTATACACTTTAAACCAATCGAGAATTTCACCTTTATATTAAAAGATAGGTACAAAATTTGGAATAATCATTTATGAATATCACAAAGTATCTTCAACTGTCTCGAGTGAGTACTCTATTTGAGTCACACACATCACTGTGAATAAGTTCAAGGTATTCAGATATCCTTATGATATAAGAAAAAGATTTCCCGGTATGCTTTCCTGGACACAAATTTCACATCCAAAAGAAGCGTCAACGAAAGATATAGGGATAAGATTTAAACCAATCATTTTCTTAATAGAGTTAAAGTTTATATGCCTTAATCTTTAATGCCATATATCACAAGACTCGGTATTTAAAACAACAGGAAAAGAGATTTATTATCAAAAGAATGTAATTCATTGAGTATAAAGAGGCCATCACTGACAAAGCCTTTGCCAATTAATACATTATCTCTGGAGATCATAAATTTACTTGATTTTTTGACATCCTAAAGTCAATAGTTTTAAGATGAGAAGATTCGCTGATCAGATTCTTCTGAAGTGTGGGTGCATGTAGGATACCTTGAAGAATCAAAACTTTTCCTGAGGTCATTTTCGGATCAATGCGTCCAGTTCTCATTATTTCTATAATAGAGTCATTTTTCAGACTTACGCTTCCTCCACGTTATTACTGATAGGATTTAAATTAGGAGCAATCAGTGCATATATGAATATTTGTACCTGAGTCTAACCACCAATCCAAGAAAAAAGTGATAGAATTGAAAATAGGGAGAGAAGATTTAACCTAAAGGAGTTGAAGTTCAGTTCCATCATGTTAATCTTGTATCTGCCGATTCCTCTATTTCCTCTTGGTTAAGCCTTGATTGGTTCCTTCTTCCTATAGAAGCAACGAGCGCAAGTGGTTAGTTCTCCCGCAGACATAGCAAAATCTCCCATCAGGCTTCTGGTTAAAGGTCTCGAGTTTGAAAGGACAACGAACATGTTTAAAGAAAGAAGAGTCTGAGTGAGAAGAATGAAAGTGATGAGGTTTCTTGAATTTCTTACCCTTGAGATTCATTGGTTTGTGCCTAGCCTAATTTTATCCACAACCAAGTTCACTTTAGTTTTCATTTCTGACTTGATCTTGGAGTTAAGCCTATATTGATCTTTTATTCGAATCACTTTTAGGGCTTGAATAAGGGTTAGGTCATCTTACTTGTGAAAGAGGTCTCCAGCAAAAGTTTACTAAGAAGGAGCGAGTTTATCAATGAAACAAAACACATTGCAATCTTTGGAGAATTAGTTTCCTTTAGATTGAAGGTGTCGAATACAATCTTGAAATTCATGAAGCTAATCATTGATTGGTTTGTTATCAACCATCATGAACTTGTTGAAGGAGGAGGCGAATCGATCAATTCCGACATAATCGAGGCCACATTCTTCCCCGATTTCCTCCCATAGTTCTTTGGCACTGTTGAATTCTTAATAGATGTTATATAAATTGTCTATTAGTGCACTAAAAATTCTATGAAGATAATAATAGTTTATCTCCTCAGGTTTCAAAGAAGTGTAGGAAGAGGAAGGAAGCCAGATGAAGATGAAGAATCAACAGGTGATAGTTTAAGAGAAGGAGAAAGAATAGAGTCATCTAAACCTAAGGTAGTCAACTAGTACTTCATATGGTTTGTCCACTGCTTATAGTATATGTCAAAAAATTATCAGATTTGGCATTCTTAGAATGGTCTGAGTTAGCCATAGTGACGGGAAAGAAGCTAGCTTGAGTTCTGAATTCAATATAATTAAAATATCAGAATACAGATGAAAATTGGTAGCTTTTAAATTAGGATATGCAGAATAAATGTGCAGCTTGTTTAATTTGGGTGATAATGTTTCTAGCAAAATAATCTAATTACAACTAGAACATGCAGGTATCAGATAGATCAAATTATAAGAATAAATTAGCAAGAAATATCCTTGCAGATAATTTCAATTAAATAGCTATGTTGCGTCAAATATTGGACAATTTCTAGTTAATTAACTAGTTACAGGAATTGATCAATCGAAGAGCTAGTAGGTAAAATGCAATTATTTGTAATTAGATAATTATATAATTGTGCAAAACCATTAACTTACTACCATGCAAAAGCTAATTAACCACTGTGTAGAAAATGACAATGTGTTTGAAATAGGATAACTTTCCAATTTAATACTTCTATGAAGCAAGAATTTAATCACCATAGTAGTTAGAAATGTAAGAAGTTAGTTATGAAAGAATAAGGGACTAATTTAATTACTGTATGAAAATGTTATAAGAATTTACTTATAGGAAAATTGGGAAACTTGAAATAAAACTTATGCAATAATTAGACCTTGTAATGAAAGGAATAATAATTAAATAAGATAAAACTTGTAATAAAACTTGTAAGAATATGGGAAGTACTTTGCAAGTATTTCAATAAGATAAGATCTTGTAAGAATATTACAATAATTTTAATCAAACAATATTTGCAAGAATCTATATTGTAATAATTTGAGTAAAGAAAGATCTTGTAAAATAAACAAATTCTTTGCAGGAACAAAATTAATTGACATGAATAGGAAATAGATTAAAATAAAATATTTGTCTCCTAGACTGTTGTATAAAATACTAGCAATATTTCATATTAATTTAAAATATGCAATTCTTGAAATTTAGCTTATCATTGATTAAACTATATTATAACAATCCTACCATAACTATCAGAAAATAATTCAAATGAAGAAGCTGGCCTGAGGAAGCAGTTGTGATGTCAGTGCCATAGGAAACAAATAGCTCGCCCTCTTGTCCGGGCGTAGAGATGGATGTCATCCCCTAGCGGTACAAAATCCCTTGGATTTCACCTGCCCTTGAACAGAAGAGCAGACCTTTGCTTAGATGTTGCCCAAAACGAATGAAGAACAAGTAGAATAATTCCAGCAAAATTTTTTTCTAAAGAAATTTAGTAGAGAGACAGAAAGGAAAGAATAGATGTAGCTGTTTGTTTTTTCAGTGCAGCTAATGAACTGCGAGAAGCTCCTTTAATAGCCCTCTCGAGCCCTTGCGGTTGCCCTCTCGGGCCCTTGCGGTTGTAACAAGCCCCACGAGATCAGCCCATGTGCATATGCTTATGATACACGAGATCAAATCCCTCTGATCTGGTCAAACAAAACTAAAAATCCAGGAAAATTAATAAAAAAATAATCAAAACAAAATGGGTGGCTCTACTCCCGCACGTGCACGCGCCACACGGCATGGCGTGCACGCATGTGCGGTCAACACGTTTCATATTAAATAATTCATAAGAATATCTTTGGAGGAGTTAGTATTTAAATTATTCTACATCCTTTGTCCGATCCAATGTGGGACCAAAAGCAAGAAAAAGGAGAGGAAAAACTCAAATTTTCCCACTCAAATCCCAACAGAAAAAAAACATTTTCTGTTAGCAAAGAAAAAAAAAGAAGGAAATAGATGTTTTCTATGTCACTGTGGTATTTAACAATGCGGATTTCTCCCCGCATGTATATTTAGCTGTTTCTACTACTCAGCATACAAACACTTTCTTTGGAATTCCTAGCTATGGAACTTTTTGATCCATTTGCTTCGTAGTATTCTATCTAAATACAAAAAACTATGTTGCCACTAAAAGGGAAGCTCCATAAGGTCCCAATTATGGATCTCATATTTGGGAGAGGCAAACCAAGTTGTTATCTAGACCTAATTGTCCACATTTCCTAGGGAACTGAAGTCCAAAACCTTCTACAGGTGATGAACATATCTATAGGATTTTAAAATCAAAATCACGGACAATTTGATGCTCCTCCTCTTGACCAGGAGGTAATATTATCTTGCCACCAGTGGAACACCCCTTCAGTACTAAAATGGTGGACTCTTATTGTAGGTCTGGTGGAGGATTATAAACAAATGAAATGGAAGCATAATTGCAAATTCTAGATCCTAGGTTCTGTGCGTGATCGGAGACTCGTGTGCTATAATGTACTCTAGGCACTCTCTAAGGCTCTATTTGGTTCTCAAAAAATGAAAAGAAAAAGCATTGTTTATGGGCTCAAATGAGTGAAATCCTAATTCTTATTTGTTTGCAGTTTTTATAGAGTTGGGGAAAAGATGCGGACCCCATCAAAATTGGGTTCCGGGTCCATTTACAGTAGTGTTGTCAGTTTTCTCTCACTTGCTAGAAAAAAACAGCAGCAAATCTGAAATGAGACTGTAGCCCGCAGCATTCTCTGAGAAAGCTGCGCGTGTCGGGCCCGCTACAAATTTTGCCCAAAATTTGTTCTTCCAAGCATGCCCTTATAGGAAAGGCCCGTCCTTTTCCGAAAAAGCTATTCTCCCATGGATAAGCCCAATTTTCCGGTTTACTCAATGTCAAGCTTTGATTCCTTGATCTTTTCACCTGCACTACAAGGTCTTCTCTCCTTTTGCCCTCCAAACCAATCAATTCATATTGTGATTCCGCAGGAACCACCAAAGTTTTTTTTTCCTCATGGAAGTGGGAGAAGAAAAGGAAAACTGATAACTTTCCAATTCTCCTTCCAATATTAAAAAGAGCAGAGCAGTTGCTGTGAAGAGAGGGCTGGGTAGCTGAGAAATGTGTTAGGGGCAATTTCTTCAAAAGATTATGGTTAAGCTGTTGAGGTTAAATCTAATCATCTTTAATCTATTGGATGGAAAACATGTCCCATTAGAGAGAGTTTAAAAATTAAAATGAATTGAGAGACATAACTGTAATATTAAAAGATTTAAGATTTGAGGTTCTGATACAAGTTAAGGACAAATTTAAGACACTAATATTCAAAATACCCAAGCGAAAATATATGTCTGCCACCCTACGAGGAAATCCTCCCCCAAAAGCACATATGCAGTTCCAATCTTAAAAAAGGTGAAATTTCTTCACTGTCAAAAGATACTGTAGTGCAAATGTGCAATACCGATTTCAGGGCCTGCTTGGAAGAACAAATTTTGGGGTAAAATTTGGGGCAGGCCCCACACTCACAGGAGAAGCTGCGAGCTACAATCTCCTTGTCACATTTGTTGCCTTTTTTTCCTCGCAAGTGAGTGTAGATTGGCTCAGACTCTAAATTTAGAGGGATTCATATTCTTTTCCCAACTTCATAACAACTACAAACAAACAAGAATTTCACCCTTTGAAGCCCACGGAGAGAGTGTTTTTCCTCCTATTTTTTAAGAACCAAACCGGGCCTTTGGTCAATATTCCAACTTTTGCAACGTTCTGCTGCACCTGCGGACTACCCAATCTAAGCTGCACCGAGTCCACAGCTCGTGCTGACACTGCACGTGGCAAAAGGACCACTGCACGCTGCCAACATGCAAAACCACACTCCCTTTGCCATTCAACACTACTGGCCGGGCCCACCTCAGGATCCGGCTAAGCACGCGCCACGGAGGAATTTGTCTTATTATAATGGGAACGAAATCTAAAATGGGCGCCACAGAAGACGCACCCAAATTCTGACCCAAACAAAGCGAATCTTCGCCTACAAAAAGCTGGGTGAAAACCAAGTCACCGCAAAGTCTTTCGAATTTTTTGCGCTTTATAGATAAAACCGTGACGTAATCGCACCAGCTTGAAAACTTTACCTCGTTTCTGTTGAAAGATATTTTAGCAGGGTTTTTATATAAATTATTCTCTCACCTTGCCGTCGTACTCTCGCCGGGAGAGAACCTCCGGTGCAATATACGCCGGCGTCCCCACCGTCGATTTGGGCCTCGAATGGAGCAAAGACGACTGTTCCAATAAAAAAAATATTATCAAACTTTTTATAATTTAGTACCTAACAAGTCAAAGAATTAATTTTTTGCTCTGGAAGTGGGTGATTGAGAATAAATAAAGAAATTAATATTTGAAGACCTTGGAGTATCCGAAATCGCAAATCTTGAGCCTCGGCGCCGGGCTCCCATCGAGCAGCGTGTTCTCCAGCTTTAAGTCCCGATGGCAAATTTGCTATTAAAAAGAATAATGGTCGTTAATTAAATTCCTCCGTCTGCAAATAATAATGTTGTCAGGGGATTTGTAAATTTTTATAGATTTTTCTCACCAAGAAATGGCAGTAGCTGACGCCGGATATGAGCTGCTGGAAAAAGTATCTAGCCTAACGAAGGGCCAAAAAAAAAGGACAAAATTAACATTAACTCTCATAAATTTCTATTTTATTTTACTAAAAAATAACTTTTTATAAACACAAAATTTGCAGATAAGCACCTCATCTTCGCTAAATCTCCCAGCGTTGCAGATCCGCTCGAAGAGCTCACCGCCGGCGGCGTACTCCATCACGATCGCCAGATGCGTCGGCGTCAGCACAACCTTAAATTCAACCAAAAAAAAACTCAACTAAACCCGAATTAATCCAAAAAAGTCGCTCAATTACATCTCAAAACCCTAATTATTTCTCACCTCCTTGAACCGAATTATGTTCGGGTGCCGGAGCGACCGGTGGTTGATGATCTCTCGCGCCACATTCTCATCCACCTGAAAACCAAAAATCAAAATACACGGGATCAACAAGAACGGCCAGCTCATATCCGATCAGATCCGCTCAATATCCCCAACCTTGTGCCCTCTCTCGATGTACTTCATGGCGACGAGCTCCTTCGTCTCCTTGTTCCTCATCAGCCTCGCCACCCCGAAGTTCCCCGATCCGATGTCTCTCACCAGCTCGTACTTCTCCATCGCTGCTAACGGCCGAGAAATCGGGAGGCCACCGCTCGATCGATCGATCCGCGCCCAAAAACCTTCACCCCTGCACGCTTCCCCTCATTCGAGAGAAAGCAGCAAGCTAGGGTTTGATCGAGGAATCTGACGTTGGAATATGGAGGAGTGCTTTTTATATGGGATTAAGATGCTGGAATCAAGGGGAGAGCACGTGGTGTGTGAGCGAGAGCGGCGGAGGGGCGCTTCCCTGCTGGTAATTTCTTACTGCTTCGAATTCACGGTGCCGACTCGAACTCGATCGGATCTAGGAGGAGGACGCGGTTTCTGATTTTTTTATTTCGCCGCCGCCGCCGCCGCCGCCGCCGCTGCTTCTTGTTATTTTCTTCGGGTTGAGTTTTGGGCGTTTGTTTTGATCTGAGAATGGGAGATTTGTTGCTGGTTATTGAGGTTTGCGAGAACATCCAGAGAGATAGAGAGAAAGAGTGAGTTTATGGTGCTATCATTTTTATGACAGAGAGAGAGAGAGAGAGAGAGAGAGAGAGAGAGGTTCAATCTGGACCGTTGGTAGATGAGTTCATCCTTTCCTCGAATTCCTGAACAATGATTGGGTCATTCTGTGCGCTCTTACTTTTTCATTATTATTATTCACATTTTTCTCGAATTATACGCGAATTATTCCTAGTTCTTCTTCCCTTTTCCTTTTCTTTCGTTTTTTTCTTTGGAAAAAAAGAAAAAGAAAATCATATACCTAAACTCGAACCAAGAAACTTTTATAATGAAATACGGCTCTTTCGTTACGAACCATGGCTATATAAGTTCTGAAGCTAATTCCTTAAGGTCTTATTTTAAACAATAAACACCCTTAACGCGGTATGAATAAAATTTGAGTCACAATTTGCACCTGACTGATTCTAAGTTCTAACAGGCACATGCAAAAAAATTTGATCAAGAGAGTAATGTGCCAATCTGAGGCAATAAGTAGAGACATAAATAGCTTTTTTCTGCGTACTTAACATTGAACGGAGCCAGTGTGGTGTCTAATGTTAATTGGATACATGAGGTGCACAAATTTTGTGTACAAGTAGGGATGAGAATGGCATGCTCATGGGCCCTGTTGAACACGCCTAATAGAAATTTTTCTATGGGTACGTGAATTTTCTCATATTCTTATAAAATTTTTTTTATTAGGCATGTTCAACGAGGGCTCATGAGCATACCCATTCGTTGCTGTTTATTTGAGAAAAATGTCCATTTATTCTTAACCAGTGGGTGTCGCTCTCTTTTCTTCAGCCTGTGCCTTTGGTTTGAAAATTTTGAGAGGAGAAATGCTCTGCAGCCTTACAGTTTTCCTCTTCAAATGAAAAGAAAAATAATAGAAAACTGATAAAAATACAGACTGGATTTTTCCAGTCAAACAAGCTCTTAGAAAAGAGTAAATTTAACGATCGTGATAATGCGGGATTAAAAATAATTTCTTCCCGATTCATCTCTATATTTTTTCACAGCATCACAGATGGTTGTACTTGGGGCACTAGTTTCTCCTTCTTCAAAGTAAATTGAAGAGTATTCATTTCTAGTTAAAAATACAAGACATGAAGAATATCATTGGAGAATCTGAAAATAGTACCGTCCTGAGTTGAAATTAGAAAATGAAATGAGTGAGAGACAGAAAGAGAGAGGGGGACATTTGGTTGGGATCCAAACGCCAGGGAGAAGTGGAGAGCTGCCCACTGCATGGCATGTGATGAGGATGCCTCGTGGGCCCCACAGCGGCAGGACACATTCTCTTTGAGATTGGGAAATGATGTGACGCATTTTTATTATTAATTTCACTTTGGGTTGGTAAGAGTTATTGCACAGATTCCGATGGTGAAGTAAATTTGATGAGATGTGATTTGTCAGTTCATTGTGTTTCACTTTTTAGAATACACAAATTCTCTGCAGCTCTTAAAATATCTCTCTGGATTGCTTTCTTCTATTTTATTTTTTTTTATTTTTCTCTTTTTAACGGAAAAGAGTGCTCAACATTCAATTCACAGTTTCACCCGTTTGCTATTAATGAACAAAAAAACGCAAAAATAATATCTTTGGAGTTTCTAACAGAAGATCTTGATTTTGCTGTCAAAGTCTCACTCTTATGAATCAAAAGCATAACTGTCTAACAGTATAATTTTTGTGTTATACTTGAGAATCTCATATTTTTTTGATGTATAAGAAGAGAATCATGCCCATTAATATTATATTTCTATTTGCTCTCCTTTATGGCTCTCACAAAGTGAAAAAAAAATTATTAAATAGCTCCCCATTAATAAAATTTTTTTGGGCCAATAGTCCTCTTGATCCCTCTTGTTTTGCCTGTAGATCACAATAGCTTTCAGGCATTTGTTCCTAGTTGTTGTGTTATATGACCTCTAATAATTACTTAATAAGACTATTACTCTTTGTTCAGAAACAGTAGTTCACTTTTGGAAGAAAAAAAAAATTATCTCAAATTATTGGTCTATTTTGAATCTCAATACTATTTTTACCATTCCCAATATAGAGTACAGAGTAATACTCTTACCTTTTCTCTTTATAACAAAAATAACTTCTTCTTTTTAACTAGTTGTAAAGATAAAAATAAAATTTCTTTAATACTCAAACTTATAACTAGGGGGGGCAATTCAGACCCGACCCGTCAGACCCGACCCGACCCGACCCAGAGTAAGTGGGTATGGGTTTGAGCTATACGGGTTTGGGTCGTAATTGGGTCGACCCACCAGACCCGATTAATAAATGGGTCGGGTCGACCCAAACCCACCAAACCCGCTAAACCCGCTAAGACCCGTTTACCTTTATATATTTTTGATCCAGAGTTTTTTTTTGGGGAATTATTTATCACACCATCCGAACCAAAGGAATCCTGGGTAGCCAAAATATTTCTTCCAGAGAAAGAAAACAAAAAAAAATGTAAACCTTGGTGGAAAATAAAAATAAAAACCACCCCTCTTTCCTTCTCTTTGTTTCTAATGAATGACTAATCTCCCCTCTTATGTTGGTTTTGATATTTTACTGACCGATGCTGATAGTGCTCTCGACAGGCTGTGTACCAAGAAGAAAGTTAAAGTCAGTCAGCAAGATACCCATATTTGATCTTCCTATTAAGCCGGTTCAGTGGCAATTTTTTTTTTAACAGAAGCCAGTGGCTTGAGTTAGATTTTCATATTTTGAAGCTGTAAAAAACGTAGCTGAGCAAAACTCTAGTGGATTCTGTGAAATGTACTAGCCCATCACGGATTTTTTGTCTCTTGAACCATTGCTTTTTGTTATAAATTTCAATTTTCTTGATATCTGAGTAAATATGTATCTCATAACTTTGTTATCAGTTTTCTTTATACTGAAACATGTCATTCAAATGGGTCATTTGGGTCTAACGGGTCGACCCGACCCGGCCGACCCATTTAGTTAAATGGGTCAAATGGGTTGGGTCGGGTCGACCCGCATAATACTGGGTCGGGTTTGGGTTTGGATTTTTGACCCATATAAATAAATGGGTCGGGTCGACCCGACCCGATTATAGGTCGACCCATTTAAGACCCGACCCAATTAGACCCGACCCGACCCAATTGCCACTCCTACTTATAACTAGAGTTTCTTAAAATTCGTGCCTGACTAAAATCCAACCGCGAGGGCGTAAATAATTTGAAAATCCCCCCCTCAATAAGTAAAGAAGATTTCAAAAGCCAGGAGAAAGGTGGATTGACTAGGGCCTGTTTGGTCAAGGGTGGAAGTGAGGAAGTGGCAATAGCTCCCTATGGAACTTGAGAATTGGTTAGTAAGTTTTCTAGTGTTTGGATGCTATTAGAAAGTGTGGTTTAGAAATGTTATGTCTTTTCCGGCGTTTGAATGGTAATGTGAAAGTGAAAGTGAAAAAGTTGACCACAAAGTTGACAGCAAAATAATATTAAAATAAAAATTAATTAAGAAAAATAAAAATGGATTGTAATTAGAATGCAAGTGAGATTTACATGAGTAAAAAATTAACTGTTTTGTGTTACAACTTATTACAAATGAGATTTACATGACCATAAAATTAACTGTAGCACTCTGAAAGTGAGGAAATGATTGTGTAAAAGAGAATGAGAAAAGAATTTTTTTCATTTTTCTTTTTCGGTGATTAGATGAACAGCAAAAATAGAAAAAGACACTTATCACTTCCTCACTTCCACCCAATTCCTTGAATCCAAACAGCCGACGTATGCACTTAGACAGTTGACAGTGATATGAGATGTGAACTGTCAACTGTCAAATTACTCCTTTAGTAACATTCTCATACATTTAAAGCTTGCTATGTTGAGTCTACAGTTAATTCTCTAGCGTTTCTTCTTTTTACAACAGAAGTATTGTCTTGTGCTGGTCAAGAGGTGGGAGCGTTCACGCAACAAAGTTAATAGAAAAAAAAAATAGATTTTGTAAGAATCAACGTCCGTTGCAGCTGGTCGTGGGGCACGATGGTGGCGGCGGCCGACCACGCGTGAAGAGCGGAAGATGCCGGTGGAGAGCGCACCTGCCATGGCTCAAAGCAAGCATCCAGACTCTTCAAACTCCATTAAATTGACGAGTCCTTTGTCAGTTTTCTATTGCGAAACAGGCTTCAATGTCAAATAACGTATGGTGTTCACCTTGGGCTTGTGATCTTACTGAACTACTAGCAAGTCAAAACTCTACAGTTGTTAATTATCTCTTTAGTTTCAAACTTCGATGCATGTTTAGTTTGATGGAAGCAAATTTACGATCACATGTATTTTTTTTTTTTCTGGCAGTTAAAGCGTTTATACGTACATTAAAACTTTTATTGCAACAGATGGAACAAATAATTTTATGATTTGTGTTTTTTAAAGCAAAACGCTTTTATTCTATTAAAAAAGATATCAATTAAACAAGCAGAATTACATAAGAAAAACATTTTTTTTAAATAATATGACATTGGAGAAAATTATTTTTGCAAAATATATAAAGCGGCAATCAGAGTTGTAATGTGGATTCTATTGCAGGAAAAATCTCCAACTAGAGTTTTAAGCGCAGTAATTAAAGCTACATGCAGTTTCAACTGTAAAAAAAAAAAACTAATTGTGCATAAAATCTCATTTTAAATTTGGCTTTATATAGCTGACACTCGAGCCTTAAAAAAGACAAATAAAAAAAAGAAAATATTTGTCAAGATATGTGATTTCTAAGACAGAGATCACAAATGCAGAGCATGTTATAATTAATATATTGAGAGACTTTTTTTTTTTTTCCTTTTCTTGTAAGGCTTGTTAGATCTGAATCTGTAATTCTAGAGATGTGACCAACAAAATGTTAGTTGTCTAGCAATTAAATAGGTTAATCTTCTAGATCCAGACTTGACTCACACAGCACCAAATCATATTCAATATGTTGAAGTGCATACATTATATATTATTTCTCAATCAAAATTACTGTACATTCATCATGAACTTTCATGAAGACCCCAACTTTATGTATAACAAATCTCATAGGAGTTTGTCCTTATCATCATTAGCATACATACACATTTAGGTAATCTTTGCTTTGCTTTATTTTATTTTATGGTTAGTTATAAAAACTTTTGTGTGCTCACTGTTTCTTTCACTAATTAGAACAATATACCAAGCACTTTGCATGTGTCTCTTCAATGTTCAGGTAAAAGCTGAAACCTTTCTCTCTGCTACCATCCAATAATGTTAGGTTGCATTCATGTCAGATTTTTAGTTGCTAATTTAGTGGGTTAAGTAGACATGATCCTGACCTGAACCCAACATCATCTGGGCTCCAATCTCAGGTCCACAAATGTCCATGGGTACATGGGTCACCTCTAGCTTCTATGTTTTTCACCAAACCTTCAATATGTCCAACTGAATGTGGTTCATAAATTAAGTCCATTGACAAACTATTAACAATTGACCTGATTTGACCAAATCAGACTTGCTCCTAGAAAAGAATCAGTTGTTGCAAAAAGATTTTGTCTGTCAATTTTGTCTGCTAAAGAATTTTTTTCATTGTTTTAATGAAACTTTAGAATAAGGGTATTTAAGTAGTGTTAAAATTAAAAAAAGAAAAAAAACTAAATCTCTCTCATTTAAAATCACTTATCTCTACTTTGAAAAATATTTTAAACTCCTTTTTCAACAATTAGAGTTGAAGCTACTAGATAATAGATAGATAAATCTAAATTATTCAAAATAGTTATAAAAAAGAAACGATAATAGAAAGACTTAAAGTTATTCTAACAAATGAAGTAACTTTTTAAGAAATACCCAGAACTAAATGAATCAAATTAATCTCATACTTTTGTGTTTAATCAAGTTTTAAGAAAAGCCATTCGACTCATGCATCAGTGTTATTATCATTTTTCTTATTTATAAAATTATTAAGAACATTCGCATTTTATTTATACTATTTACTAAAGAAAAGGAGATATAAATAAGTTAATGCTATCTTAGATAAAGAATAAGAAGAAGACTTATTTGTGTAAAGACAAGATACCATTAGATATGGTTCTTGGTTGTATTTATATACACATATTGGTCACATGTTTACACTAATTTAGGAGGTACAATAGGAAAATATTGACTGAGAGAAATAATAGGAAAATATTGACTGAGAGGAAGAATGAGAAACACATGGTGCATGAATGTCATGAGTCCCATGTGTTCCTATAATCATGGAGAGATTTTAGGATCTGATTGATCTCATGAGGGGTGTCTTTCACATGGATCACGTGTTGTCATTGATATCTCAAACAATCTTTACTAAAAACTTCACAAATTAATATACAAAAAAAAATTAGATGTCAACAATAAAACATTAATATGTTGAGAAAATCATAAGAGACTCAAAAACTTAACCACTAAGGTCTAGGTCTGTGGTAAAACGGGTTGAGTTGGGAAATGAGAGATCTCAAATGCAAAACCGAATTACGGACTTTGTTCAAATAAAATATTTAAAAATAGAGAGAATCAAAATTTTACCAATTATTATTTCTATATCTTATTCTTTTTGGTTAAGCACTTGCTAAATATCAAACTTAAATTTAGACAAACACTAATTTAATGTTGACTTTTTACTGTGTTTAGTTACATATCCTGTAGTTATAGATAAATCTAATTCATTTTATAAAACATAAAAAATAATATCTTATACTGAATAGTTATTATCAACTGATAATATTAATAAACAAAAATGTATTAAACATATTTCATTATTAATTTTATTTACTTTTTTAACGTGCATAGCACGTGCCCAGTATACTAATAATAAATATAAAGTCTTACTTAGGCCTACTAATATGTAACAAGATATATACAGCTGCTGAGTAGGTACCCAACAAAATAATTAGATAACAATTTAGCTGCTTTATGCATCTTGACAATATCAAACAGATACCAATCAACTTTGATTTGAAGTCTCAAGGGGTAAACTAAGAAAATTTCTAAAAACACCAATAAAATTGTGAGAATTATTTGCTGAACATAGAGTTGAAAATTGATAAATAGAATTTCACTTCCATGCACCTATTCTTATTATTATTTTTATTGAGTAGATTCTCGCTTATAAAAATAATTGATTGTTTACAATCAACCACGGATAACTAACGATGTTTAAATTTCTACTAATAACAACAAAAACAATAGTAAAATATAAAAGAAAAATTAATAAAAATAAAAAAATGAGTGGTTGTTAGTGGGTCCTAGCATCACATGAGCACATCCCCCATTGATTTCCAGTCAATATCAGCTGATGTTCTGAGGTCTCCCATAAGTCCCCCAGATCATCATAAAAACGGACAAAGGAAGGTGAGCTGAGGCAGCTCTAAAATATCATATAGGCTACCAAACAAAATACTTTGGGATTCTTTTTTTGTGCAGACAGATTGAGGACAGGAAAGAGATTGAAGAGCAAATTGAGACTGAACGAGAAAAAGAAAGAGAGAGAATCTGAGGTACATTCATCACAAATTTTAAACATATCTAACTCATTATCTTTCTTTTGCAGAAAGAAGCAAGAATCTTAGCTAATTGTAACACTGCAGCACAATTAATTAGAGGCTTTCCAGGGCAAAAGGAACAGATCCTAGTTGGTGAAGCCTGCGTTTAGCCCAAAAAAACGTTAAAAATCACAGCTAAGTGCCATCAGTTTAATTAGGATGATATCTAATGATGAAGTGGGATTAGATTCTTAATGGCTCTTGCATAGTTTTGCTTTCTAATTCATTATAGCTGGCAGTGCGCTTGGCTTTTGCACATTGCAAAAAGAGGCTATTTCTCGAATTGATGACTTTGTATCCACTGGTGTAGCCAGGATTTCATAGGTTGGGGCATAAAATAACATTTAGTAATATGAAAATTGTATAAAAACGGTTGTTACAAAATGAAACCACACGTTACATATCACTCCACCCAATATAATGTTGCGCAAAATCGATGTGTTATGATACCAATTGTTACTCTCAAGATCGACGTTTGTCAAACTTGGTAATATGATAATACTTGCAAAAGAAAAACTATTGTAAAGTAAACTAGTAATACCTAAACAAAAGAGTAATAACAAACAATACTAGTATTTAATGTGGTTCAGCCCAAACTTGACTTACGTCCACGGAGAGAGAACTTGAGAGAGCTCTATTAATAAATTTGATACAAAAAGATTTAGCATTTCTCTTGATCTCACAAGAGTATTCACCTTCTCCTTAAACCTAGACCTAAATTACAAGAGTATTAATTCTCTCTATGCACCTTCACATTGCTCCTCTCTTTCTTGGCTTCTTCTGATATTCTTCAAGATCTCCTTGGTGTTTTCCACACAACAAACTACTAGATTACAACATTTATTTATAGGATTTTACAATACAGCCCATATTTAGACTATGAGATGATCTTGGCTGTCAGATTCTTGAAGAATCTTTATAAATCCTATAAGGAGTTGATCTCTTTAATCTAGAAGAATTCTAGACCTTTAAGCTTTAGAAATAAACCTTTATAACATAGAATCTGAATCCTATTCGAATTTCACCAGGAAGGAAAACTCGCATGCGCCTGAAAAGGAAACCGCTCATGCTTTAGAAACGGCTGAATAGTCAACTTATTATGCAGATTAGTCGACTATTCTTTCTATAAGTCGATTTATAATTCTTGTTAGTCGACTACTATATAACCAATCATTCTCTGTATTTGCCCAGTCGACTGTATTCGACTGGTCTGTGCATTAGTCGACATATAGTTCTTATAAGTCGACTAGACTGCACCTTAATTTGTTTCCTCTGCTTCAAGTCATCGTCTTCTCCAATCAGATTGGATCTTCTTAGACCATCATCTCCTCTTGAAACAAGACAAAATTCTATCATATAAACTTTTTTTTATTTAGAACAAATACATATCATATTTATTCTCATTTGGAACAAATACATACAAAAAAAAATCAACTATCTATAATTTTGCATAATTTGATGTCACAATATATATGTGTAGTGGATAAAAATCGGGTTACCATGAATCAAACTTATCACAAGTGATTTGAGACGCTCCCCAGATGGTAGTGTCTGAGCACACACACAAAAAATACATTTCAGGTTAGGAGCATTGGTATGGTGCCAGCCTAACGCTCTCAGGTGTGAAAATCAGTGGTGGAATGGAATGAAAATTCTGACAGAGGAAAATTGCTGAGTTGTGTGTGGAGGTGCTGCGTAGAGGACAATTACGGGCATGGTAGGAAGGACTGACAGAGGATAATGGTCTGGAGTGGTGTAGAGTGTGTGTATGCTCAGAAGATTAGGGAAGTGATCCCATTCTTCTAGAAGAAGAATGATTATAGATACCTTACGTGGATGCTGGCATGAAGGCGGAATTAGGGGACTGTTATTACTGCACATGCCAGATTTGTTGTAAAAGCTGTGATCATTAGTGCTGGTCGGTTAGAATTTTCTGCCGAAGAATCTACCACTGTCCATAACTGCCACGCTGATTGGGGCGTTACATATTATGAACGTGAGAGAAGAAAGAGTTGCAAAAGTATCAGTGAAGATCATGAATGATCTGTTGGTTGGAGCTTCAGATTCAGAGCTAGGAGCTTTGGGACAGGAAAGACCTCAGAGTGGTAAAGGCCTTAGAGGTGTAGAGGTCTCCGAATGGTAGAATGCGACTTCAGATTGAGGATGTCTTTGGGACGGAGGGAGGCTCTAGGATGACTTGGAGTGGCGGAAGCTCCGAGATAGACTCTGGGAGTTGAGAATTTCTTAAGAAACGCTCTTGATAGGTAGGACACGTGTCATCATATTAATGAGGGTCAAAATTTGACCACTATGATATATTATTAGCAAGCATCCAAATAAGTACATTCACAATGTACATCTAACATGCAATCTCTATAAGACTATAACAAAAGTATAAAACACAACACACTAATCACTAACTAATTTTATCATAATATTTTCTTGTTTTTAAATATTATCACTAATTAAATAAATATGCCATGATGAATAATACATATTAAAATGACAAGATAAATAAAATCAATGAGTACTCTAAATTAAAAAAAAATAGCATGCTAATGGTAACGATGAGAAGGTGGACGTGGCTCGTGAGCCATGGTCTTATGGAAGCCACCTAATCCCACTCGCCACTTATGGTGGAAGCCGCGGTCCTTGGCTCCTTACTCAAGCGCTTTGATATTATAGAAAGGGATTTTAGAAATTTGAAGTGAGATAGAGAGAGATGAGATGAGATTTGCAGATTTAGGGTTTAGATTTTTGAGTATAAGTTGAGATTTGAGAAAGAGAGAGGGGGGATGAATTTAGAAATAAGAGAGATAGAGATGATAAATGAGAGTGGCAGATATCAGAGATGATTTCTACCATGGGAACTGGGGATGGTTTATCAGAGACAAAATCAGAGATGAGAGAGATGTTGATCTAAAGGTTCAGTTACTCATGTTTTGATGATTCCCAACTAATACAGTTAAGAAACTAATGATTTTGAAGTTGTTTTAAAAGAATACAGGTTGCTGAATAAGATACAGATTATTCAAAATCAAATAATGAAGCTTAACCTCAACCAATACACATTGGACTACCTCTTGTTGAAGATTGAAGCTCAAGAAGTGATTCAAATCAACATCTACAGGAAGACTTCAATGTTTTAAGATTTAGAGTTTAAGTTTGTAAGTTTAGAAAATGTGTTAAAGTTTTACATTGTAGAATTGTTGGCTCAAACTTCATAACTCACACACACGGTTTTGTTTGATAGTTTTAAAGAATTTTTCAAAAGTGATTTACATATAGAAATGAGTATTAAATTAAGTTTCAAAATATTTGTTTTTGATGAAAAATCGATTTTATATAGATAATTTCAAATTGGGTTTTATTATTTGAAATACGTAGGGGAGTCTATCCATATATATTAAAGCTCAAACATATTTAAAGCAACTTTTTTTGTTTAGTTTATTAAGTTAATATTGATTATAAACAAATTTTGAAAAAAAAATCAGATTATACTAAATCATTTTCGACGGCTCAGGCAATAACTGTTGAAAACAGATACTCCGTGTGCACATCTCTACTTTTTAGCTGAAAAATTTTCAATGGCCTTTTTTAGAGAGCTCAGAAAAGTACATAATAAACTTATTTTTGATAAATTATCTAGTTTTTTTACAAATTGCTGAAAAGAGTTTTCGACAGTTCGAAATCTGGTTTTGGATAGTATTTTTCAGAGAGTAAAGATTGTTTCAGAATTAATCGATTTTTGACAGTTCTCTTTTGAAAATTTGTCCCCAACAAGTGTTAATGAATTTTTGTATTTTAAAAATATAGTTGTTTTTGACCGTTAATTGTCGAAAGTCCTGCACTTATTTTTGACAGATAGTTGACTTTTCTCTGTTGAATTTAACAAACATTTTCTAATTGATTTGCTATATATTTTGATCATTTTGTAAAGTTTAATAACAAGTTTTACAACATTTTTTAAGAGTTTACAGAGAGTTTCCCAGAGCTAAATTCACTTCCAATTTTTAGAGTTTTCTCTACAAAATTTATATGTTTCCTCTTCCAATCTTTTTTAATTTCTCACACACACAAACTTGTTCTTCTAATTCTTAATCTATAGCTATATGACTTGTAATTTGTGAGAGTCTTTTTGTGATCAGAGTATGATCACATCTTTTTCTTTGCTACTTTGGTTGTACACCTCTAGTGAAAGAAATTATGAGAAGTCGATCTTGGGCATCACGATTTGTAGGAGTTGAAGCTCCAAGTTGATCTACGAGGGATCATGTTGTAGGAGTTGCGGCTCCACGATGTGATGGATCACGATTGTAAGCGTATTTTAGTTTCGCGAACTGTTTATAACAGTTATAGAGCTTACATCTCCACAGAATTTGGAGACAGGGATACATATCAGTGGATCGAAGCGCAAAATCAAATTCACCGTGTTTGCAGAGTTTATTCATTCTTGACTCCATTTCTTAACACTTGCATTTATTTCTGCTCAATATTTGTTATATCTGTTTATAATTGTGTACTATTTGAGATTAAATGTGTTTGCTACAAATATTTTTTTAATTTTCACATAATTGATTAGCATCATTATTCATCCCTCTCTAAGTGATTTTCAAGAGAGAGGCTGAGAGCCGCCGATGACGTCGCAAGTTAGGACTCATTGCGAAACCCATGCCAACGCAAATCAAAACCTTAGGGATGGTTTCTCAGAGACAGGTATCAAAGATGAGAGAGAGAGAGGGCAACTCTAGATATTTGCTTGTGCTATGCACATGTGTATGGACAAAAGGAGTACGTACTATTTTAGAAACTATGTTGAGTGTGTTGTGCCCCCGGACACCACTCGTTGTGCGCAGCGGTTCGCGGAAGAAGAGACACAACAAACACCACTTGATCTTGAGGAATCCGCCCTCCTGGCGGAGACTAGATTCAGCCGGAGAAACAATCAACGCAACAGGAACAACTACCAATAGAGAAAAGCAATCAACGCACAAATTTAACGAGGTTCGGCCAACGTGCCTACGTCCTCGGGGCAAGGGAGAGAGAAATCTTATTGATTCAACAATCAATACAACTAATACAAGAGAGAATTCTTGAGAGATTTTCAGAGATACAATACATGAGGCCTTTAGCCTCTATTTATACCCACAAAGTCCCTGAGTTTATGGAAACCCAGGTTGGATTCAATCCCAATCAGAAAAGGAATTCGAATCCTAAAAGGAAACTCCAGCCGCGTCCGTCGGTCGACCGGCCGGTCGACCGACCAAAGCCACGGTCGACCGGCCCGGTCGACCGCGCCAACCCGAGAGCGAGGCCACTTCAGTCGGTCGACCGGGCCTGGTCGACCGCTCCATCCTGTGCACGCCCGTGCACGCCGGTCGACCGGGCCGGTCGACCAGCCTCCTTCACCGGTCGACCAGGAGGTCGACCGGGAGCACAATTTGCCTCCTCCATGCGCCGTTCCTTGTTACCTTGTCGTCCGATCTCTGTGCTATCTTCTTTCATCTCCTCCATCTCCTCTATCTCCTCTCTCCCAATAATTCTCCATCTCGGTGAAGATTTTTCAAAATCTGAGCCGATCTCCAACGTACCCCAGTCTATCACCTAGCGAAATCGACACACGATCTCGGCGAAATCGACACACGATCTCGGCTTGCGCGCACCGGACGAAATCGACACACGATCTCGGCGAAATCGACACACGATCTCGGCTTGGAATCTGTAGCTCAGCTATCCACTGGAATGCACCACACATGCCTTCCCAATACTTCACCTCAGGAGAACTTTCATACATGCCGATCACCGAACGTGTCTCCAATTCAGCAACTTCACGACCTCACGAAGAACTCATCATGAGCCAACACTGACTCTCCAACTGACTAGCTCTATCTAGTCTACATGTCTTCAGCTGACGGTCCAACCAAGTCTGCGTAGAGCACACCGAACACCATCATCGGCTTCAACTAGATGCACACACTCCTTATGTAAGCTCAACATCTTCTCACCAGAAGATCAATCTGTTCATCGAGATCACAACACCTTACCTCTAAGTGAAGTCCTACTGGCCACAACACTTCACCTCTATGTGAAGTCTCTCCACCTCTACGTGAAGCTCCAATCGGCCACTCGAGAACCCAAACAGCTTCATACGGGTTGCATCATCAAATGACTGCGCCTTTACGGCTGCCTACGTACCTTCCCCAAAGGATCAAGCCAACCGTAGTTCATTAAAATGAACTTCATCAAGCTCAAGCACTTGTACCTGAATCTGCAGCAGAGAACCTGTCTAGCTGAGTCATATGAACCTTCTCACGACCATCATGGAGAACAACGGCCTTCAACTTGAGCTTGTCGCGATCACAAGCTTGAGATTCATGCTTCTTTAACCACAAGCGTGGTTTTACCTTGGTTCCAATGGCTGCAAACAACTCGACATCCTCAACAATGTCTTCAACCTGTTCAGCATCAACCCTGGCTATATGATCTCCACCCGGTGTCACATCCGGTGAAGTCTTCTCTAATGCCGAACCAACAGGAGATGGTAGAGTAGCATCAACCTCCACCCGCTGCGATACTTCCTTAGTCTCCGTCCTCTCCACCTGCTGAGAGACGGTGGACTTCAACACTGAAGTCTCTCCAAATGTGACATGCCTACTCACCACGATCTTCTTATTTTCGGGGTCCCACAACCTGTAGCCATTTCTTTTGACACCCAAAAACACAAACTTTTTTGTTCGCGGATTCACCTTGCCATTCTTGGCACTGAAGTAGGTCGGACTTCCAAATTCCCTCAGCAAACCATGATCATGAGCAGCTTTCCCAGACCAAATTTCCAATAGAGCTCTACCTCCTATCGCAGTCGATCTATTCATGAGATGGCTAGCATACACAATCGCCTCAGCCCAAAACGATTTGTCTAATCCTGTATAAGACAACAACCACCGAAGCTTCTCGAGTAAGGAACGATTTACCTCCTTAGCCAACCCATTTATATTTGTTGTGAAGTGAGTAGCAATACCAGTGTTCTGGCGAAGTCGTAGGAATTGGTACATGTCTCTTTCAACATTACCAATCTGCAGCTCCTTGATCTTCCTACCAATCTGCTTCTCCATTCTTCCTCTCCACTTCACCAACATATCTAGGGCTTCACTCCTTTGTCTCATGGGATATATCCAACAATGCCTAGATAAACTATCAACAAAAGAGACAAAGTACCTGTGACCTCCAAGTGATGCAGTCTTAGCAGGCCCCCAAACGCTTACGTGAACACAATCAAGAAAACCTTCTAAGTGGTGAGTACTGGTGCTGAATTTCACCTTTTTCTTGTCCAGAACGCTGTGTTCACCTTCCAAGTTGCAGGTAGCAGCACCTTCCAACGATCCCTTCTTTGCAGGAGCTTGCAAAGACCTTTCACCTCCATGTCTGACCTTTACCTGCCAGACCTCCGTGCAATCATCATCTGAAGAACTAGAAGTCTCCACCTGACCTGTCACCGTACTACCCTTCAAGTAATAGAGATTGTTCCGGCGGACGCCCTTCATCACCACCATCGAGCCTTTGATCATCTTGAGAACACCATCTCGAACAAACATCACCAGACCCAATGCTTCCAAAGCGCCAACAGAGATAAGACTCCTTTTGAGTTGAGGTACATACCTCACCTCCTTCAATTCTCGTACTATCCCATCATCCATCTTGACACGGACTGTACCCACCCCTTCTATATTACACGGATTGTCATCCCCTATGACCGTGTAACATCCATCCAGCTTCTCAAAACTAGAAAACCAGACCCTGTTCGGGCACACATGATAGGTGGCTCCCCTATCTAAGATACACTCAGCATTATCTGAGTTACAAATAGTAGGAGTAGTAACAGAGAGAGAGAATACCGATGAGTCTTCATCCGATCCATCCTCCTGTGTGAGATTCGCCTCGGTGTTTGACTCCACCTTCTTACTTTGGCTTTCGGGCCTTCAGCTTTCTAGTGTCCTAGTTCCTTGCACAAGGCACACTGATTCTTCTTCAGATTTCTGAAGCCTGATCTGGATTTTGATCTCCCCCGATCGTCTCTTCCCTTTCAATTTGAACTTCTGCCTCTTACCTCCAATGCCTCTACTTTTGTGCTTCCCGAAGAAGACAGTCGGTCCAGTCTCCTTACTTTATAACTCACAAGTGCAGCAGACACCTCATCGTAGTTAAGGGATTGTCTTCCATTGAGAAAAGTGAGAGTAAAGGCCTCATACTCTTCTCTAAGAAGAGAGTTCAAAAGAATTATCGCCTTATCCTCTTTACTAGTCTCCACATCCACGTTAATTAGATCTGTAAGAAGTTTCGCGTAGTGGTTCAAGTGTTCATTGACGGAGCATCCTTTTTGCATCTGAAACCCATAGAGCTTGCTCTTCAACTGTAATCGCGATTTTATGCTCTTCGTCAGATACTTCCTTTCCAGGATCTCCTACAGCTGCCTCGCAGATGTTTCATGCAACACCTGATACTTGATGTCTTGTGTAATATCCCTAACCTAATAGTACTGTATTTTATTTTCTTTAGGTATTTTTTACATTTTTATTTACCGAGTATTTTAATGAATCAAGTTGATTTATTATTTTACTGAGATTATTATTATTAAGTATGGAAATTCTTTTGAGATAATAATTGGTAATTTGATATTTTATGTTTGCCATTATTATTATTAATTGTTAACTTAATTAGTATTCTCATTATTTCATTAAGGTTATTATTTATTCTATTTAGTGCTGCTATTATTATTGTCATTATTATTATTAATTAGGATTACTATTATTACCTGTTATTATTAGTATAGAGTTATTAGCATTTATTTGTATTTATTTCTGTGGTGATGACTAATTACCTTTCTTAGTATTTTGCCTACTATTTTTGGTGTCACTATTGATTATTAATATTATTATAGTTATTTCTATTTATTATTATTTAAGTTATTCTCCCAAAACCCAATAACCCATCCTATAAATAAATCCTAACTTCTAAACCTAAACAAAACCTAATCTATATATTCATCTCTTCCCCAACACCCAGCCGCACCTCCACCAGATCCACGCACAACCCCAACATCCCCATTGGCCGCCCCAACTCCGGCGCAGCAACCAACCCCCTCCTCCTTGGCTGGCCTCCTCCCTACGCGCGCAGCAGATCCAAGCCCAGGCTGGATTTCTCCCTCTTTGATCTGGCCGCAAGCCGCCCAGCAGCTCCCACATCCGCCTCCATCTCCACGGCAGCAGAGCAACGTCTCCAGCAGGCCGAGCGCACCCAGCAGCCATCGCGTGAACTTCCTTACAAATCATGGGAGTGTATGCTTTATTTCTGTGTTGGTAGCCGCTCCACCCCCAAGGCAAGGCACGCAACCCCCCCACATTGGCAGCGCCCACTTCTCCTCTTCACAGCACTTGGTCGAGCAAGCTTCCTCCCCCTCTTGTATTCATTTTGTTTCACATAGGTATATATATTCATAGTGATTGGGTTTTATTATATGTGTATTTAAATTAATATGGTGAATTTAGTTGATTGGTAATAATTTGGTTGTGGTTATGTGTCTTGTTTTCATTAAGATGTCTTTTTTGAAGTGTAGTTCATGACAACAATTGGAAGGCGAGCCAAGCAACTCTCCTTGAAGCATCTTATTCCGAGCTATTTTCGGGCTCTCCGCGGGATGTCGTTGATCGACGTCGGCAAGCGCGAACGCACCACACGCCCTTCGCGGCGAGTTGCTCTATCCAACGACACCCTCCGCGATCCCGGACGCCTCCGTCGGAGCCTCCGTCGATGCGCCGCAAATCACCACATTATTAGGTGAGTTACTTTCCTTCTCCCACTTCATTTCTCTTCCATTTCATGTTAATTATATATTTATGTGTTTTATATAATGTGTGGTAATGTATCTTAACTTATATGCATGGTTACTATTTATTTATGTGGATGGGTGGTCATTTAATTTAATTGAGTGTAGGTTATTTAATTAAGTACATGCATGTATGTATATATATATTAGTAAAATGCATGGGTGGAATTTAATTAATGAATAGATGTTTATAATTAATAGTAGGTATTTATTGATGTGTGCGTGAGTGTCTTTACATGTTTAGATGCATGCATGTGTATGCATGATATATGGAATGCATGTATGTTGATTAATTAATATATAGATATTTATAATTAATAATAGGTATTTGTTAATTTGGATATTTATGCATGGTATATATTTATGCATGAATTTATTCTTTAATCATTCATGTGTATATTTAGTGATTAATAGATGGGACTTAATTAAATTGGATATGTTTACATTAAATTAATTAATGTATAGGTATATTTATTAATTGGACATGTATGTATGTGCATGCTTGTTTATGTACGTGTACGCGTATATTTTCGTATGCAAACGTGGATGTTTAGCGTGTATTTATAATTATTTGTATGTATTGGTTGCGTGTTACAGCATTTTGGATTTGTTTGGTGAGATCCGGACCAACAGCCCAGGAAGGAGAGCAGCGACACGGCAATCCAGAACCAGCGCAAATGACGGGCGAGCAGCGCGTTCTCCTGATCCACGCCAGGTCGTCATCGGAGACTGGCACGGTGGCCTTCTCCAGCACCTTGACTACCTTCCCATGCAGTCCAACAGCGAAGAGCGGCACCACAGTGACCGTAACGGCGACTCGCCCGGCGACGACCAGATTCCCCAATGTGAGTGTCTCTCTCTCTCTCTCTTTCTCTCTCTTTATTTATTAAATGATCGCAGATATTATTTTATATGTGATGTAAATTGTTGAGTAGATTTTTTAGATTACATGTTTATGTGTAGAGATCGCCGAGCATGAAGGTGGACAGTCATCTCCTGTTATTTTTCATGTTGGGTGTATAGGGATATGATATGCATGATTATTGATACATGTTAGAACCCTCATGTTTGTCCTATGTATATCTAGAGTATTGTTGTAGACATATCAGGATGTAGTATGAGGGTATTTGAGATGGATATTGGTGGTAATGACTTGATCTAATAGAGCTTAGATGCATGTATATGTTGTGATACCGAGTATTGAGATATCATGTTTAATCTTAATAAAAGTGTGAACACTTGAGGATTTGAGAATCAGATTAAATTGTTAGAGTGAGAGAGCTGAGCTTGATTATGGATATATGTTGGAATGACAATTATTATATCAAAAATCATTAATGTATATTGATAATTGATGATCATATGACTGTTAGGAATGTGAGTTGAATATGATGACTCTGGATTGATCTGGGACTTATGTTTTTTTATATTGAATGATGATCAGTAATTAGACATGACCTTATTAGTTGAGTATTGAGGACATATCAGATATGACTGAATTGGTTGAGTGTGACTTAGACTGACCTTGAGTTAGAAGTTATCCAGAATCTATATTCCTTTTATTGGAGCCTGACTGGTATTGAGATGAGATTGATGTGGTTGACACTTGGGATCTGTTAGATGATATATGGATGATGTTGAGTGCCAAGAGTAGATAGTTTAGACCATAAGTTATTTGAGGATGATTTCCCTTACCTTGATATGATTCAGTATGTGTTGACTTGTTATTAATTTATTGGTGATGATTTAAGTGATGATTCATTCTGGTATTGATGAGGACTTGTTATGATGTTAGAGACTGGGTTACTCAGTGATATGGATTAAATTATTGTGAGAGTGAATTTAGCGATGTCGGTGATTTTATATATATTCAGAGTTTGATAGCTTTTACTATTTGATCCCCGTTATTGGTGACTTGAGGATCAGTGTCTAGACTGTTACTGTTTTTATGTTCATGTTATTGAGAGTTACTGGGAAAGAATCATTGACCGTAATCACGGTACAGTTCTATTGTTCATCGTATACACGGCTACTGTTACTGTTACTGTTACTGATATTGTTCACCGTGTATACGATTACTGATTGACTGTTACTGTACTGTTCTTGTTACTGTCACTGTATCGTCCCAATGTTTTAGATAATATGGACATTGACTGGTTTAACTGAATTGAATAAATAATAATGTAAATGGATAACTTACACTGGGATTGGGGAAATTGATGGGGAGACAGCGTCTGTATTTTGGGTGGACCTAGGATACAGGTTGCGCAGCCGACTGAGGGTTCCACTGCAGGGTTCCTGGGGGATGACTGGCATCCCATCTGTACTGTTTACTGTTCCACTGTTTTCACAGTGAGATTACTGTTACTGTTACTGTTACTGAGTACCTAGCGGTACGGCCTGGTTCAGCGCCAGGAAACTGAGGCCGTGGTCCCGGGTATGTACGGGACCCACCTAAAACATGGATAATGTCTCCAACCAATCAGTTTCAATAACTTAGGACCCTGATTGACACATGTAGTAGGCGTAGTATGGGATGCGTCTATTACAAGTGGCAATTGGTGTTCGCTGACATAATAAATGATAATGAACTGTTAATGAATTGTGACTGACATTTATCACCTGACTGTACATTTATATCACTGTGATAGACATATAACTATAACCATGACCGGATTGTATACCAGCCTAGTGACATGTGATAGGTTACCTATTGTGACAGCAGTTGCTTGCTTACTATTGATCAGTTGTTGCCTATCTTTATTCGTGTTGTTATTATGTTTATTACAGTTCTTTTATTTATATGTTATATAGTCTCTTTTATCTTCAGTTGCTCTTATTACTAATTATGCACATTGTTTCTTCTGCACGAGCTGTTTTCCCTTTACACACACACTCATTATGGTCGCGTTCTGACGACCCTGGATTTGCACGTCCAGATATTGGACGATTGTTTCTAATGTGCAGGTATTCGATGAGACGGTGCGCTTTGCGAGGAGCTTGGGTCCTCTCCTTTGACTCTGGTATACTTGCATTTTATTCTTGTTATTATTCTTTGTTTCCTATATATCACCTTTGACTTCTGTTCAGCTGCCATTTTCTTCCTGTTATTCATTGCTATCATGTGTAGTCTTATATGTATTATTGCAGTGGTCCTTGATTATTATAGTTCTGATTATAGCTTGTTCAGGTTACAATTTAGGCTTAGCGTATATACGTGGGGTATTTTCCTCGCGTATATGCGTCGCCATAACGTCTCCGTATCCTTAGGACCGGGGCGTTACAGAGTGGTATCAGAGCCTAGGTTCGACATAAAAGAGAACCTAGTTCCTACCTGTAACCTGACACAGTTATATTGACACTGCAATATACATATACTATTCACGTGATAATATTGACTCCATTTGGAAATTGATCGTCCTCCCTTTGAAAATTCTATTCCTGATCTGTTGATATTCATGATTCCAACACTTCAATTAGAGTGATTTGGATTTCCATCTTGATTTCATTCTTCCTTTCTATTCTATTCCTCCTGATTCTATCTCTTGAGATCGCTTACTCCATGTTGAAGCTGGTAGCAGAGATCAGAGCGCGCAGCGGAATCGTGGTGTCCCAAAGAGGCGATGTAGAAGATTGTTGTGTTCTCTCTTGATCTTTGATTTTTACCATTCCCTACCTTATGTGAATTTCGAGGACGAAATTTTTATTAAGGTGGGTAGAATGTAATATCCCTAACCTAATAGTACTGTATTTTATTTTCTTTAGGTATTTTTTACATTTTTATTTACCGAGTATTTTAATGAATCAAGTTGATTTATTATTTTACTGAGATTATTATTATTAAGTATGGAAATTCTTTTGAGATAATAATTGGTAATTTGATATTTTATGTTTGCCATTATTATTATTAATTGTTAACTTAATTAGTATTCTCATTATTTCATTAAGGTTATTATTTATTCTATTTAGTGCTGCTATTATTATTGTCATTATTATTATTAATTAGGATTACTATTATTACCTGTTATTATTAGTATAGAGTTATTAGCATTTATTTGTATTTATTTCTGTGGTGATGACTAATTACCTTTCTTAGTATTTTGCCTACTATTTTTGGTGTCACTATTGATTATTAATATTATTATAGTTATTTCTATTTATTATTATTTAAGTTATTCTCCCAAAACCCAATAACCCATCCTATAAATAAATCCTAACTTCTAAACCTAAACAAAACCTAATCTATATATTCATCTCTTCCCAACACCCAGCCGCACCTCCACCAGATCCACGCACAACCCCAACATCCCCATTGGCCGCCCCAACTCCGGCGCAGCAACCAACCCCCTCCTCCTTGGCTGGCCTCCTCCCTACGCGCGCAGCAGATCCAAGCCCAGGCTGGATTTCTCCCTCTTTGATCTGGCCGCAAGCCGCCCAGCAGCTCCCACATCCGCCTCCATCTCCACGGCAGCAGAGCAACGTCTCCAGCAGGCCGAGCGCACCCAGCAGCCATCGCGTGAACTTCCTTACAAATCATGGGAGTGTATGCTTTATTTCTGTGTTGGTAGCCGCTCCACCCCCAAGGCAAGGCACGCAACCCCCCCACATTGGCAGCGCCCACTTCTCCTCTTCACAGCACTTGGTCGAGCAAGCTTCCTCCCCCTCTTGTATTCATTTTGTTTCACATAGGTATATATATTCATAGTGATTGGGTTTTATTATATGTGTATTTAAATTAATATGGTGAATTTAGTTGATTGGTAATAATTTGGTTGTGGTTATGTGTCTTGTTTTCATTAAGATGTCTTTTTTGAAGTGTAGTTCATGACAACAATTGGAAGGCGAGCCAAGCAACTCTCCTTGAAGCATCTTATTCCGAGCTATTTTCGGGCTCTCCGCGGGATGTCGTTGATCGACGTCGGCAAGCGCGAACGCACCACACGCCCTTCGCGGCGAGTTGCTCTATCCAACGACACCCTCCGCGATCCCGGACGCCTCCGTCGGAGCCTCCGTCGATGCGCCGCAAATCACCACATTATTAGGTGAGTTACTTTCCTTCTCCCACTTCATTTCTCTTCCATTTCATGTTAATTATATATTTATGTGTTTTATATAATGTGTGGTAATGTATCTTAACTTATATGCATGGTTACTATTTATTTATGTGGATGGGTGGTCATTTAATTTAATTGAGTGTAGGTTATTTAATTAAGTACATGCATGTATGTATATATATATTAGTAAAATGCATGGTGGAATTTAATTAATGAATAGATGTTTATAATTAATAGTAGGTATTTATTGATGTGTGCGTGAGTGTCTTTACATGTTTAGATGCATGCATGTGTATGCATGATATATGGAATGCATGTATGTTGATTAATTAATATATAGATATTTATAATTAATAATAGGTATTTGTTAATTTGGATATTTATGCATGGTATATATTTATGCATGAATTTATTCTTTAATCATTCATGTGTATATTTAGTGATTAATAGATGGGACTTAATTAAATTGGATATGTTTACATTAAATTAATTAATGTATAGGTATATTTATTAATTGGACATGTATGTATGTGCATGCTTGTTTATGTACGTGTACGCGTATATTTTCGTATGCAAACGTGGATGTTTAGCGTGTATTTATAATTATTTGTATGTATTGGTTGCGTGTTACAGCATTTTGGATTTGTTTGGTGAGATCCGGACCAACAGCCCAGGAAGGAGAGCAGCGACACGGCAATCCAGAACCAGCGCAAATGACGGGCGAGCAGCGCGTTCTCCTGATCCACGCCAGGTCGTCATCGGAGAATGGCACGGTGGCCTTCTCCAGCACCTTGACTACCTTCCCATGCAGTCCAACAGCGAAGAGCGGCACCACAGTGACCGTAACGGCGACTCGCCCGGCGACGACCAGATTCCCCAATGTGAGTGTCTCTCTCTCTCTCTCTTTCTCTCTCTTTATTTATTAAATGATCGCAGATATTATTTTATATGTGATGTAAATTGTTGAGTAGATTTTTTAGATTACATGTTTATGTGTAGAGATCGCCGAGCATGAAGGTGGACAGTCATCTCCTGTTATTTTTCATGTTGGGTGTATAGGGATATGATATGCATGATTATTGATACATGTTAGAACCCTCATGTTTGTCCTATGTATATCTAGAGTATTGTTGTAGACATATCAGGATGTAGTATGAGGGTATTTGAGATGGATATTGGTGGTAATGACTTGATCTAATAGAGCTTAGATGCATGTATATGTTGTGATACCGAGTATTGAGATATCATGTTTAATCTTAATAAAAGTGTGAACACTTGAGGATTTGAGAATCAGATTAAATTGTTAGAGTGAGAGAGCTGAGCTTGATTATGGATATATGTTGGAATGACAATTATTATATCAAAATCATTAATGTATATTGATAATTGATGATCATATGACTGTTAGGAATGTGAGTTGAATATGATGACTCTGGATTGATCTGGGACTTATGTTTTTTTATATTGAATGATGATCAGTAATTAGACATGACCTTATTAGTTGAGTATTGAGGACATATCAGATATGACTGAATTGGTTGAGTGTGACTTAGACTGACCTTGAGTTAGAAGTTATCCAGAATCTATATTCCTTTTATTGGAGCCTGACTGGTATTGAGATGAGATTGATGTGGTTGACACTTGGGATCTGTTAGATGATATATGGATGATGTTGAGTGCCAAGAGTAGATAGTTTAGACCATAAGTTATTTGAGGATGATTTCCCTTACCTTGATATGATTCAGTATGTGTTGACTTGTTATTAATTTATTGGTGATGATTTAAGTGATGATTCATTCTGGTATTGATGAGGACTTGTTATGATGTTAGAGACTGGGTTACTCAGTGATATGGATTAAATTATTGTGAGAGTGAATTTAGCGATGTCGGTGATTTTATATATATTCAGAGTTTGATAGCTTTTACTATTTGATCCCCGTTATTGGTGACTTGAGGATCAGTGTCTAGACTGTTACTGTTTTTATGTTCATGTTATTAAGAGTTACTGGGAAAGAATCATTGACCGTAATCACGGTACAGTTCTATTGTTCATCGTATACACGGCTACTGTTACTGTTACTGTTACTGATATTGTTCACCGTGTATACGATTACTGATTGACTGTTACTGTACTGTTCTTGTTACTGTCACTGTATCGTCCCAATGTTTTAGATAATATGGACATTGACTGGTTTAACTGAATTGAATAAATAATAATGTAAATGGACAACGTACACTGGGATTGGGGAAATTGATGGAGGAGACAGCGTCTGTATTTTGGGTGGACCTAGGATACAGGTTGCGCAGCCGACTGAGGGTTCCACTGCAGGGTTCCTGGGGGATGACTGGCATCCCATCTGTACTGTTTACTGTTCCACTGTTTTCACAGTGAGATTACTGTTACTGTTACTGTTACTGAGTACCTAGCGGTACGGCCTGGTTCAGCGCCAGGAAACTGAGGCCGTGGTCCCGGGTATGTACGGGACCCACCTAAAACATGGATAATGTCTCCAACCAATCAGTTTCAATAACTTAGGACCCTGATTGACACATGTAGTAGGCGTAGTATGGGATGCGTCTATTACAAGTGGCAATTGGTGTTCGCTGACATAATAAATGATAATGAACTGTTAATGAATTGTGACTGACATTTATCACCTGACTGTACATTTATATCACTGTGATAGACATATAACTATAACCATGACCGGATTGTATACCAGCCTAGTGACATGTGATAGGTTACCTATTGTGACAGCAGTTGCTTGCTTACTATTGATCAGTTGTTGCCTATCTTTATTCGTGTTGTTATTATGTTTATTACAGTTCTTTTATTTATATGTTATATGGTCTCTTTTATCTTCAGTTGCTCTTATTACTAATTATGCACATTGTTTCTTCTGCACGAGCTGTTTTCCCTTTACACACACACTCATTATGGTCGCGTTCTGACGACCCTGGATTTGCACGTCCAGATATTGGACGATTGTTTCTAATGTGCAGGTATTCGATGAGACGGTGCGCTTTGCGAGGAGCTTGGGTCCTCTCCCTTTGACTCTGGTATACTTGCATTTTATTCTTGTTATTATTCTTTGTTTCCTATATATCACCTTTGACTTCTGTTCAGCTGCCATTTTCTTCCTGTTCTTCATTGCTATCATGTGTAGTCTTATATGTATTATTGCAGTGGTCCTTGATTATTATAGTTCTGATTATAGCTTGTTCAGGTTACAATTTAGGCTTAGCGTATATACGTGGGGTATTTTCCTCGCGTATATGCGTCGCCATAACGTCTCCGTATCCTTAGGACCGGGGCGTTACATCTTGTGTCAGACAAGACCTAATCAAACCACACGCCAAATGGTTCATCTTGTCTCAATCTTCTTCCGTCGTTGATGCGCGCTCTTCTCCAACCGTAGAGTGTCTTCGAGGTTTGATACCGTCAGCGCATCCATAACCTCACACCTCCACATACCAAAGTTGTTAGTCCCGTTGAACTTCACCACATCAATCCTTGGATGTGGATACATGGATTTCACCGATGTGCTTTCTCCAGTCATCTTCTCAACTGATTCCTCAAACCAATGTGGAAACAAACGGAGTTAGATAAAACAAACAAGATAAAAACTAGATCTTTACCTCCACGTGAAACCCTCGAAGAGTTTCCGAAGTAATCTACTCCACCAACTTGATTCCTCGAGCAATCTACACGCTGTTTTTGAGATCGACACACGATCCCACAAACAGTCCCAACGTCGCTCTGAGATCGACATACGATCTCCGCCAAACAGATACTGATGCCCTTGAATCAATAGATGATCCCACGTCGAACCTGGGATTCTTTAATACCACTTGTTGTACCCCCAGACACCACTCGTTGTGCGCAGCGGTTCGCGGAAAAAGAGACACAACAACCACCACTTGATCTTGAGGAATCCGCCCTCATGGCGGAGACTAGATTCAGCCGGAGAAACAATCAACGCAGAAGGAACAACTACCAATAGAGAAAAGCAATCAACGCACAAATTTAATGAGGTTCGGCCAACGTGCCTACGTCCTCGGGGCAAGGGAGAGAGAGGTCTTATTGATTCAACAATCAATACAACTAATACAAGAGAGAATTCTTGAGGGATTTTCAGGGATACAATACATGAGGCCTCTAGCCTCTATTTATAGCCACAGAGTCCCTGAGTTTATCGAAACCCAGGTTGGATTCAATCCCAATCAGAAAAGGAATTCAAATCCTAAAAGGAAACTCCAGCCGCGTCCGTCGGTCGACCGACCAAAGTCACGGTCGACCGGCCCGGTCGACCGCGCAAACCCGAGAGCGAGGCCACTTCAGTCGGTCGACCGGGCCCGGTCGACCGCTCCATCCTGTGCACGCCCGTGCACGCCGGTCGACCGGGCCGGTCGACCGGCCTCCTTCACCGGTCGATCGGGAGGTCGACCGGGAGCACAATTTGCCTCCTCCATATGCCGTTCCTCCGGTCGACCGGCCTCCTTCACCGGTCGATCGGGAGGTCGACCGGGAGCACAATTTGCCTCCTCCATATGCCGTTCCTTTTTACTTTATCGTCCGATCTCTGTACTATCTTCTTCCATCTCCTCCATCTCCTCCATCTCCTCTCTCCCAACAGAGTGGGACCTATCATTTTTTTACTTTTTCCCTCCATTTTTTTTTGAGTCAACCGGCGACAAAGACCGATGAATATATTTTCCCTCAAAACATAATTATAAATATACTAAGAAAGTGCAAGGGAGTGTCATGATTCAAATGTTTCAGTGGTGGAAAACAAAGGGGGTTTTCATGCTTGACTTTCGGGGAAAAAAAAACAAATAATTCATCTTAAAAAAAATGAGAGACTTTTCAAGTAGAGAATCAAACCAAATATACGGTTGCTGTGCCTTACTTTGTGTTGCTCCAAAGCTTTTATGTCAAACAGATATTGCACAGTTAGTTCCTATTGAAGATTGTGCAATTTCCCTGAAAATAACTTGTGTACATGCTTAAGCAAAGTTAAATAAAATTTAGTTAAGCTAGTGATCACTTTGATTAATTAATCTAATACTTAGCATGGCCTCTTGTCTCCATTCTAAGACTTGACCTTCTTTTTAATAATTTTTTTGGAGAGAACTTTCTTGATCTCACTCAATTGTTCATGATGTTACTTTACACTGAACGGAGCGGGTTAGCTCATTCGCGCGAAAGACTATCCGGTCTTTCGCGCGCTGTCGGATGGACGGCCCAATGGGAGAGAGAGGAAAAACATATTTTGTGGGCCCCATTACAAAACGTATTTTTTCTCTCTCTCCCCCATTGGGTCGTCCATCATCTGTGATGGATGACCGACAGCGCGCTAAGGACCATCCGGCCCTTCACGCGAAGGAGCTAACCCGCTCCCTACAGTGAAAGTATGAAGACTTGTTGGATAAGCAACCAAGGCAAAATAGAGAAATAGAAAGACCTAAGTTTCACAATCATCTTTCCTTGGTTAACCTTTTCAAATTCCAACCACATGAATATAATAGGATGCTTAATGAGTCTAAGATTTGGATGTAGATGTGTTTAGAAGTGGTTGTAATGTTTGTTATGGCTATTCAGAGATCATCTTGACATAAAATACTAGACAAGTTGGCAATAGATCACCAACAGTCAAAAGTTTGGCTTCTGCTTTGCGGCTAATTAGTTATCATCATTATCAGAGCTTTTTCTCGAGCAACTGGATCCGAATCAATTGCAAAACGGAAATTAAGTTGAGCTAATATATATATATATATATATATATATATATATATATATATATATATATATATATATATATATATATATATATATATATATTAGATCTTTGTAAATGGCGCTAAATTTCAAGCCAAGAAAACACGAGCACGAGAGATGCAGAGTTTATGCTACATGTTTTGTGCAAAATTATTTTTTCAAAACATGAAAGAGTTTTCAAATTATATATATTATATAGTTGAATTAGAATTGTGTCATTCTAAAAGGATTTGGGGCCGAATCCTTCCCGCTCAAATATCAACATCCGACATTGGAATACAAGATCCACTCTATTGAAGTTGATCTATATTATTTCAAATATATAAACCAATAATCATGTGTTTTGAATACTTTTTGCTAATACATCAAGTAGGGAAAAACAGACTGCCTAAATAGTGAGTTGGTTAGTTTAACAGTGTAAAACATTTGAAACCTAACAAAAATTGGCTTGTAGAGGTTTTAAATGTTTAAATCATAATCAAATGGCCGGATCGAGAATTTATATGTCTAAAGACAAAGAACTAACCAACTCACTGCTTTTGGTTGTCCATTTTACATCGCTTGGTGGATGGGTAAAAAGTATTCAAAATACTTAATTTTTAGTTATAAATATTTGAAATAATATATATCAACTTCAATGGAGTGGATCTTATATTTGAATGTCGGAGGGTTATATTTGAGTGGGAAGGATTCGAGCGCAAATCCTTTTGGAAGGACACAAGTTTATCTCTTATAGACTTGTGTCATTCTGAAAGGATTCATGACAAATCCTTCCCACTCAAATATCAACATCCGACATTCGAATACAAGATCCACTCCATTGAAGGCGGGGATGTAGAGCAATGATTTGAGTCTCAAAATATATCCTTGTGTTTGCGTTTAGATCTTTTCTCTCGACTCTCATCTCTTTATATCTTTCATTATTATTCTTGCTCATACTTTCATGCTTGATATAGTTACTTGTGTTAAACCAAGAGAACTATTCAAGCACCTCAACTCATAATTCAGAGGAATCATGAAGAGTAGTTTCAGAGCCCTTCACGGGGAATTCGGACTCACTCTTGATTATATACTTTGTGTGTTAGTATAAAAGTTTTAGCTTGCATAATTAATTTTAATTCCGCATCATTTGTATTAGATTAGCATTACACCTATTCACTCATGTTTGTGTCAGAAAATTAAAAATATGAATCGTAAAATTTTCTTGAATCAATGAAAGATTACAACGAATCAATATTTCAATTACAAGAGAGAAGAGATATTCAAGCTCAAATCTCCTCTTTGTTTAATGTTGGATTCTTGAAGTAGTGGTGGAAAGTGATTATTGTTTTCCATTGACTAGGTGAACGTCAGTGTCTTCTGAGAATTTTCTCTTCGGAATATGAACGGAGTAGCGCAGCTCCTATCTAGTGAAATTTCAAAGAGACTTAAGGTAAAAACTTATACTCAGTAAGTTGTTAGAAAAGTTGGACTCTTTATCAGTATTCCTCGGCTGAAAATTCTGACAAAATTTTGACTAAGAAAATTCTCCTCCAATTCGATTCAGAATCCCCCAATTCGATTCCGAATCTCCTTCTTCAATAGCAAACTAAGTTATTTATAAGGGTTTCAGGGGTAAAATTGTCCCCTAAAAATCCTCCATAATGGGGCTTAACTCCCTTTATTACGTAAGCAGTAATTGACCCAGTAATGAGAGCAGTTATAACCGAGATGTAAGGCTTCTTTGCAGTTGAAACGCGAGTTTGAACCTTGCGTTTTGGCATTATATTATAATGCCATTGAATATCGACTTCAAACCTTCCTAGACGCAGGCTTCGAGCTCTGCTAAACGCGGGCTTCGAGCTCTACGTCTTGATTTTGCATAGATGGCTGAGACGCGGGTTTCAAGCTCCGCATCTTGGCCATTGCAGTGAAGCAGAGACGTGGGCTTCGACCCTTACATCTTGGTACTACAGTGATACTAAGACGCGGCCTTCAAGCTCTGCGTCTTGGCCATTACAGTGATGTTGAGATGCGGGCTTCGACCCTTGCGTCTTGGCACTGCACGAGTGACTATGATTAGCCTTACGTCTGAAGTATAGACTCTGCTTTCTGATGACGTGTCTTCAGTGATTTTTAGACAGTTTACAGAATTCCCTCCAAAGTTTTCAAAACTCCGCGGTTGACAGGGACGGGTTTCGAAATACTTTAGATTTTTCTTCTTACAACAATGCTCTCAAGACTGGACTAGCAATCTTCTGAGATATCTTCAGCTTGATCTTGTCTAGATTTTAGTCTTCGTGAGTGTATTGTAAAACTCTTTAAAGCAACCAGAAATGATCATTGTGAGTGTATGGATACGTAGTTCGGACCTCCTCGGTGTTCTGAGCTGATTGTTGGTGTACCGTTGAATCAGGAGAAATAGTCATCTGTTTTAGCCAGTGTACTATTGAACTAATTATAGAAGTAAAGGCTGAATGCAGGTCTTATAGACGCAAAAGTCATGTTGCTGTAGAAATACGGACCTTCTCTAAAATAGAAATGCCGCTCTCATTCATTGGAGAGACACGAGTATTGAAGTGGAGACGCAGCTCTCATTTGGTTGAGTAACGCAGATTTCAAGGTGGAGACGCGGACCTCTCTATGCTGGGGAGACGCGGCTCTGTAAAATGCAAAGCTCGTGTTCTGGGTGCATTGCCACGTGTCTGGCGAAGCTTGAAGAGACGACTTTTCCTTAATACGCGAGGTTTGCGTTCAAGGCGCGATGCCACGTGTCGGGTGGAGTTTGAAGAGACGTCGTTCCTTTAGTATGCGAGGTTCGTATTTGAGGCGCATTGCCATGCGTCAGGCGGAGATTGGGCTCGAGATATGTGCCGCGTATCTCGGTAGAATACTGTGTCCATAAAAGACATCAACCTTTCAAGAGTCATCATTAGACTCTTTTTCTTCTCTGCTAAGCCCTGCGTCGAGAACTTTCAGCACTTTTTAAGAAAAGCTCAGAGCTTCTTCTTCTTTCCTTCTTATACATAGAATTCACGGTCGAAATGGCCTTAAAAATAAAACCTATGGCTTCGTCATCGAGTGCTGTTGCTCCAGAGGTTCAAATGGGCGGCTCTTCTACGTAGGAAGCCCCAATTTCAGGTTAAAATAAACCATTTGAACTGGTTGTCACTATTAAGGGACTTGCAGAGTTATCTTAACCCTTAAGTCTTTTCTAAGATGAACCACCAACGCGAAGCTCACGCTCATGTTTTTGACATTCAAACGTGGCTCTTGCACTGGTAGGCAAGACGCAAGTTTAATGACATCCACGTCTTCGCTTCATCAGTTTGAGTTCGTATCTGCTTATTGAACGCGGGCTTTGTTGAGCCTTGCATTTTGATCCCAGCACTTAGAGAATTTTTCTAAGTGGGGGAGTTTAGACGCGGATTTCATGTGAACCTCGCGTCTCTGAGGCTGGATGCGGGCTTCATTGAGTCTCGCGTCTGAATCCAACACTTAGAGAAATTTCTAAGTTGTGGAATTTAGAACCCAGGCTTCATGCAAGCCTCGCGTTGTGGAGTTTAGACGTGGGTTTTGCTGATCTCCGCGCCTAGACTCAATCCTACGTCTGAGCTTCAACACTTAGTCAAATTTTTTTTTTTTTAAATTTCTGACTGTGTGTTGTTCTTTTTGTAGTGTGATATTTCTTAAGCCCTCTGTACAAGAAGTACCACTTTAGACATGTAGGTGGCACTGATCTGAACCTTACACTCGTGCTTCAGGAGGCTCCTCCAATGTTTGCTCTGAAATCAAGAGAGCATCGAGACAGGCTCAGCAACCCTAATATGCTGACCTTCCGAGAGATTATGACCAATGGGCGGTTCGAGTCTGACACTTGTATCGTACTGAAGAAGCCTGACATCTTTTTCGGCGATGTTATCACTGAAGATGATAGGGTCTTGTATGACGAAGACTATAAATGGCTCCGCCAGAGTGAGGACCGGAGGTTTTTCCTTCCCAATATGGAGAGGATTGTTGACACTCTAAAAAAGACAAGATTCCTAACTGGCCTGAACAATGTCTAACTTGTTGACATCTATAAAAGACAAGTGGCAGACAAGCCGACGACTAGTTCTTCACTATCTCAAAGGGACGAATCAGCAAATTGAACTCTACTGATCCAATGTAGCAGACAGTAAGCCAAGATTGTCCTTAAAAGCTCGTGAGAAGGTCCAAACAGGTCAAGAGACACTAAGTTAGCTCAACACTTAGTCTCGCACGAACCACAAGATAGATCTCAAAACCAAAAGTTGCTTAGCATCGCAGGAAGCTCCTTCATAGCCTCGCTGCAAGCTAACTTACAATTTCGCCTGGAAATGCTCAGTTAACTCCGCAGAGAGTTAGTTTCGCTCGAAGCTCCACGCAGCCGCGCGAAAGGGTAACTAGTAGCTTCGCCACAAAGTTTATCTAGCTCTGCTGAGAGCTCTCTTTTAGCTTCGCCAGAAGCTTCTCCCAACTCCACTATGAGCTGAACGCAATGACTCCGCTGCGAGTCCTTTATAGTCATTTTTGGCTAATCAAATCTCGGGATGAAATCAAATCTCCAGATGAGATCATGTTGATTAAAATCAAATTTGGCAATTGCCTGCCATGATCTTTTGACTCTTCCTATCAGGTAAGAAGATCAAGGGAGTATCCCTCATTTAGTATAGTGAATCAAGGGATTAGCGCTATATGCTACCCCTAACTTCGCAGAAGCTGTTTCTAACCTCGCAGTAAGACTACTTTTCAGATACAAAACAGATTGACTCAATCTGTTTCCAGATTTTTAGGGCGATTATACCCCTGTTCTCCCTAAAAATAGCCTACCAGACGCACGAAGAGAGGGGGAGACGGGCCAGGATAGAGAGGAAATTAGAAATCTACTCTCTTCCTTCCAAGAATTCAGAGAATTGCTTCTCTAATCCTACAAGGATAAATTCAGGGTGCTAATACCCTAAGATCTTCCTCCCTCTCAAGAAATTTTCGGAACCAGGCGAGAAGGAATTCCCAAGCGGAGGCAGCTCAAGAAGCAGCAAGAGGGCTCTACCGATCCCCTGTTCTCCGATTCTCCGAACCAAGCGAGAAGGGAGTCCTATTAGGAGGCAGTTCGATCATCTGACCGATCGCATTGTCAAAGGGATAAAGTGATCGTGCGATGTTCAGATTCCTACCGGCACACTTCCCCAGAAATCTCAGAGGAGATCTACTTATAATTTTTCTTTTCAATTACTTATAATTTAGCTCCTCGACACTTTTTTTTGTAAATTTTTTCCTTTGCAAAATCAATGGAAAACAAGATGGTGACTCCGCTGGGGATAGTCGGTCTTCTGGCGCAACAAAGAGACAGTGTCGCAATGCGAGGGTCAGAATCCTGAGCCTGTTACCTTCAAAAACCTAGTCATTCATTTCGACCAAGGAAAATTCGAAGAGCTCCTCTCTGAAGGTAGTCCAGTGCTCCACATACGGAAACATAGGAAGGTCTCAATGGCCAAGGTTTCAGAGCAGAAACCAAAAGGAGCCTCCTCCCAACTCCTCTCAGCCTCGCGCAAGGCTAGCCAGGTTCCCTACGAACCTAAATCTCCCATCCCAAAGCAGATGTGGAGGCCAAAACAGAAAGCTTCATATGAAGCTTCAGGCGTAACTACGCCACAGGCTCGCCTATCCCGTGAAGACAAAGGCAAGATGCATGCCTGCTTCGTCGAGACTATCTGCCGCGATGCTAGAACGGCAACTCTGTGTAATATCCCTAATCTAAAATACTGTATTTTTATTTTTCTAAGTATTTATTTTATTTTACTGGTGATATTATTATTATTTATTAACTTGAGTTACAGTATAAATTATTTTAAGATAGTAAATGGTATTTTGGTCTTATAATTATATTTAGCATTATTAAGTATTATCATTTTCATTACTGACTAGTATTTTCCCCATTACTATGTTATTAGTATTATTATTATAGTTGCTATTATTATTAATATTAATATTGCTATTATTCTTGCTCATATTGTATTGTTTTAGTTATTAGTATTAATGGTAGTATTTTTACCAAGTATTATTAGATAAGATTTTAATGTTAATAATTTTATTATTATTACTATTGTTATTATTATTAATACTGTTAATTATTATTATGATATTGTTAATCACTATTAGTAGTATTATTATTTTCATCCAAGTCCAATAAGCTCAGCCTATTCTCCTTTTCCTTTAATTTTCTTCTCCTTTTTATGCTAAGCCCACATGAACCCAGCCCACTTCCTTATTTTCATCTTTTCTATTTTTCTTTAAGCCCAAAAACTAAACCCACAAGCCCACCCTCTATTTTTATTATTCTTATATTACTCAATTCTTTTAACTAAAGCCCAATAATATATAACCCATAACCCATTATCATGAGATCCTTACCCATTAGCCCAAAACCCAATTCTAATCCTAATCCTCATCCAAATTCAAATCTATCATCTAATCTAGTTATATAATCATAATTCAAATTCCAATCCAAATTTCCATCCTAATCCTAACTTACTAAATTAAGCAATCTAAACCTAATTAGAATTCAGGTTTCTAAAATTCCTAATAATCTATATAAATACCCTAAACTTCTTCTCTTTTTCTACCTCCAAAAGAAAATCATGACCTAACTCTCCCCATCTCTTTCTTTCTCTTCTACCTCAAGAGAAATCCTAATCCAACTCTTTCCACTTTCATCTTTCTTTTCTCCTCATGAACAAAAAATCTTGAAGTGCAAATTGAGGAGCATGCTAGGGGATCAAAGATCAAGTAAGTAATTTATTTTCTCAAATTTATTTGATATAAATTGTTTATTAAAATCATGTCCTACTATAGTCTCCATGAATATTTTTGTATATCAAAACCCAATCTATAATCCAACTAAAATAACATGTAGATATATCAACCCATAATCTAATTTAAATAATTTTCTGATATTAAAAAAAAATTAAAATTTTTTTTCTTTGGCCGCTCTCGGCCAATGGCCAAGAGCCTCTACCGCACAGACCCAGATGGGTCTGTGCGGAATATTCACAGTGCACAGTGGGCTGGGCCGGCCCACTGTGCACACTCATTATAAAAATAAAAAAAATTTAAACAGGCCGGACCTGACCCGGCCTGGCCTGGCCGGGCCGGGCTGTAACAGTGCTTAGGCCTGCTCAAAAGAAAAGAGAAAAAAAAAAGTAGAATAAGAATTACGGACCAGGCCTAGGCTTGGCCTGGTCCGGCCTAGGCCTGAGATGAGCCTGGGCCTGGACTTGGCCTAGGGTTTTGCATATATAAAAAAAAAATAGAAAAGAAAAGAAAGAAAAAAGGGAAAGAAAAGAAAAAAGAAAGAAAGAAAGAAGTATTTTATATTAAAATAATTAGTTAAAAATAAGAGAAAAAAATTTGAGAAAAATATAAACAATAATCTACAATTCTTCTTATTTTTTTGATAAAATTTTTTTTAGACAAATAGCAACATGAAATTAAATAAAATCACCCACTTTAAAGCCATTTTTCTTAATGGTAAATTCAGACACGTTAAACATTTTAATAGTTTAAGCCTATTAAAAATTCAACAAAAATTAGAAATTGATTTAAACCAAACCTACTAAATTCATTAGACTCAGAGAATCATATTTCTAACTCCCAAACTAATTAATCAGGATTTAAACTTCTTAAAATATCCTTTTAAAAATCTAACAATTCCTATTGAATAATTCATGTAGATTTATCAAGGCCTTGTAATTTCAGTGCTTTGGATTTGCGATCGAGTTCAGGTGAGTGTCACTTCTTTGTTTAATTTTATTAAATTTTATTGTGAGTGTTTCACTTCTTTGTTTAGTATTATTTAATTTTATTGTGAGTGTTCATTCATGAGACATCCATGATTTGTCCACTTTATTCATGTAGTTGATATTTGCTTGTATTAGCATTATTTCATGTGTTGGTAGTTTATCGTTGTTGGCTTAGGCCTAGTTTTGATACACCTTAGACTGTTACTTCACTCGATTTGATCTTGAGGTTGATATAGTTTATGTTTGAAAGATTTGATATTCATGTATTTGGGGATTATTTCCGACTGGAACTCTTTTGGATATTGTGGACAAGTATATATGACGTCTTCACTGATATGAGACAGTTTAGAGATACCATGATAATGGATCTGATGTGACATTTCTTGACTTGATGTTTTATCACCAGGATATTATATATTCTTGTTAGTTCTTACTAGTTGTTTATTATTCTGGATTCGGAGTTAGTTGCGAGGAAAGTTGGACCGTGATTTGGATTGATCTTGAATTGGAGTTAATCTAGAATTTACATTCTTTATATTGGATCTTGAACTCATTAAGATAGGTGTGACGTAGCTAGATTTATAGTTGAGTATTTGAGATTTATTTAGATGATATTTTGTTAATATTAAGTAGTAGATTTAGATATTCTCGACTATATGTTGTTTGAGGATGATTCCCTTACTTCGTTATGATTACAGTATCTGTTGACTTAGTAGTCTCGAGGATATACCATGTGCTTCATGTTTAGTTACTGATCAATTCAGTTAGAGGATAGAGTTATTATGAGAGTGATTTCATAGATATCGGTGACTATATTATATATTCGGAGTTTTATGACAGCTATTGATCGATCAGATTTATTGATGACTTAGAGGATGGATACATCGATGACTTTGAGGATTTGTGTGTTGATTATATACATTGCCCGGATTATTTTATTCATGATAGTAGGTCATTAGTCATCCTGGATATCTTGATTCACCTGAGAAACTTAACCGACTATACTTGGTATCTACCTGATAACTATCATGTCCATGTTACCATTAATTGTTGAGAAAATATTGTTACACGGTAACAACACATTCATGTTATACTTGTTATGTATTCCTGTTATACCGACATTTTGATTACACATATTGACGTTGTTACCATGTCTATCACCGAGTTATCCCAGTGATTCAAGTAACATGTACATTAAATAATCTTAATAAACTAATAACATGACAACTTACACTGGGATTGGGGAGATTGATGGAGGAGACAGCGTCTGTATTTTGGGTGGACCTAGAATTTAGGTTGCGCAGCCGAAAGAGGGTTCCACTGCAGGGTTCCCGTGGGGTGACTGGCACCCCGTCCTGTTCCTGTTATACATGTTATACATGTACCTGTTTCCTGTTTACATGTTCCTGACTACCTTGCGGTAGGTCCTGGTTCAGCGCCAGGAGTCTGGGCCGTGGTCCCAGGTATGCACGGGACCCACATAAAGCATGGACAATGTCTCCAACCGATCAGTTTCAATAACTGAGGACATCGATTGGCACGTGTAATAGGCGTAGTATGGGATGCGTCTATTACATGTGACAATTGGTGTTCGCTGACATAATTAATAATAATAAACTGTTAATGTATTGTGACTAACCATGATCACCTGATTGTACATATAGATAAGCTATGATAGATATAGGATTGTACACCAGACTAGTGATAAATGCTTGGTTATACCTTCAGATATCAGTTGCTTGTTTACAGTTGGGATAGTTGACTTTTATCTTCATTCATGTTCTTATGCAGTTATCTTTTAGTTATCTGTTTATCATGTTATTTAGTTATCTTTTGTCTGTAATTTATCGGGTTATTATTCTGTGCACATTGTTTATATGCACGAGCTCTCCCCTTTACACACACACACTCACCAGGTCGCTTTCTGACGACCCTGGATTTGCACGTCCAGATATTGGACGCTTTGTTTCTATTGTGCAGGTGTTTGAGGAGACGATACGCTTCGTGAAGAGCTGGAGCTTCTCCCTATTCGATTCTGGTATTCTTATCTTTCTTGTCTTCATATTATTTCCTGATTCTCATTATATCAGATTCATTTGTTATTCCAGTTCTTTATTCCTATGATATCATGCATGGATGCTTATATATATTATTGCAGTGGTCGTTAACTCATTATAGTATAAATTTATAACTTGTTTCGGGTTACTTAAGGCTTAGCGCATATACGTGAGGTATTTTCTTTGCGTATATGCGTCGCCGACTCGTGTCGCGTCTCCGTTCCAGCGTATTTTGGGAAGAGGGACGTGACACTCTGCCTTCGCCCAATCCAGGAGCAGTAACTCCTCGCGCCAACCTCATTCTCACGAGCGAAACTACTGATGGTTTAGCAAGCACAGCGCCAGTACCTCAGGATACGCGCGGAGTTCCCAGCTGCCAGGCTGGAACTAAAGCACCTAGCAGTTCTAACCACCTTCGTAACAAGGTGGAGAACAAAACACCACAACGTGCTTCGCTTCCCGGTTCCTCAAGCGTTAAGTTCGCCCTTCGCAGCGGAGTTAAGGTATTATCCTGGGTGCTGATAGTGGTGCTTATGCAGCTTTAGCGCTTAAGGGTGCTCCCAAAGTTCTTAGCCACGAAGTTAGAGCTAAAGCATTATTTAGTGCCAATCACCTCTGTGGTGATGAGAGGAACGAGGCATCATCCCGTGTTTCACTTTCAAAGCTTGCGAGCAAGAAGGTGGTGTCAAAATTACCTGAACGCATCAATACGCGATCTACCCGAGCCTTTGCGCTGAGTCGCTTAAACTCAGTTGGGTCCGACTTGCGAGAATTCTTAGCAAGCAAACTGAAGTCAGAATTACTTCAGACTTCTCCCTCCTATTGTCAACAAGTGGGATGTCAGTTGGTGACGGTCCACTCAGTCCATTGCTGGCTAGGACTAATCCCCGCCACTCCTCCAAACCGACGATCAGTTTTTGATCGACTATTGGTGCAAGCTCCTGTGAAGCATCGCAAAAGGAGCGTATCGCAAGATCTACCAGATCTGCCCTCTGCATCCGTCAATATGATCGGAAGGTGACGAGAACCGCGTAAGGGCAGACGAGCGCCGCATACTGCTCACTCTCCTCCCTCCAGTTATCCAGATCCGTATTATAGTCCAGGCTTAGGCCAAGTCTTAGTGTAAGAAGAAGGTGTCTTCCGAAACACCAGATCCAGGGTCGTTATACCCTACAGTCATGAGCAGCCATCCTCCTCAACTACAGTAACCTCACCAGAACCAATAAGAGGATTATTCCAATAGTCTGATGAGGTGGACGAAGACAGTGGGTATGCCTCTTTGGCAACAGTCAGCTCGGTACGAACAGATAGAGTGTTGGGTACATATGGCTGATAACGGTAATGATGACCCCCGTCGACAGTTGGAAGCTCAGAAGCAAACCTCCAAGGCCAAGCAAGAAGCCTTGGATAACATCCAACAGATGCTCGTCCAACTCCTCGCTAACCGAAATAATAATGATACTGGGAGTAATCATAATGAGAAAGAACATCATAACGATGAACAACCCAAGACTGAGAAGTCAAAGGAAAGTTCTTTTATGGATGCTGAAATTCTTAAAGGCATCCAAGCTCAGATTGCATCTCTAACCCAGAGAGATGAACTAAAGAAAGTAGGGGCAGTCCGTCCTTACCTTTTATAATGGGATTCAGTACCATACCCACCAAAATTCAAATCACCAATGTTACATACATATGATGGTAAGAGCTCGCTGAACCAGCATATCTACTACTTCTAGTCTCAGACCTGTAACGTTATAGACAATGATGCTATTATGGCCAGACTGTTCATTGGCACCCTGAAGGGGTAGCATTCGACTGGTTCTGAAGCCTTCCTCCGGGCTCTATCAATTCTTGGATCGACTTGAAAACTCGATTTCTTGCTCATTTTTATGAGGATGACACTGACGTAACCATGGACAAACTCCTCTCTACCATATAAAGGAAGGGTGAATCTGTTCGAGACTACATTGAGTGGTTCAGAAACTTGTCTTTGATGTGCCCAGCAGAGATGCCATTACCCATGCTCTTGCAGACATGCAGGCATAACTTCCTCGACCAGGTGGAGATTCGTATGGGGCTGTCAAAGTCCATACCTAGAAGGGACTAGTCGAGCAAGTTGAGATAGCCGAAAAGTCAGCTAAGAAGTTCGAACCATCTACCCCTAAAGGCAAATGGGATATGAATAATAAGGGGGGCTGCGACATAGCGCAGTCTTTCCAAGCCAAAGAGAAAGAGACTATGTCCGTTGAATTGTCAGGGGACGTTCATTCGAAGGCCAAGAAGAGCGGCTTCAATAATCAGGAGTGTAAATTTTCTCTGAAACAGTACTCCTTTAAAGACGAATAGGTGGTCGTAATATTCTATTTACTCCACAAAGGGAATAAATTGAAGCTGCCGGATGTTCAGCGCCCTAATGAAGTGGGATGCACGAACGATCCCAACTATTGCCTCTTTTATAGGATGGTTCATCATCCTACTGATAAGTGCTTTGTCCTCAAGGACAAAATTCAAGTTTTAGTCGACGCCAGAGTTCTGACTCTAAAATTAGAGCAAAAGAAAGTCACTGCAAACATGGTGACCCTCGAGTTCGGTAAAATCCCAAAAGTCACAGTACCTGATGGGACCTTCCTGATCCCTAAAGCACGGCTAGAAGTAAAGCATCCTTCAGCTAAAACTCAAGAGAGTGAGGGTCTTGTTCCCTTGACTTTGGAAACAGGAAAAATCATGTGGATACACCCAGACCTTGTCCAAGGCGAACAATGGGATTCAAAAAAATCCAAGTCAAAGGGCAAATCTTGCAATGTTATCTCTATCTTGCCAGATGATGGCAACCTCACGTCAGCTTCTCTTAGCGATTCTGAAGGGGAAAAGTATGCTTGCACAGCGCAGGCTCATGTACCTTAGCCGACAGGTACTCGATCCGGAAAATCATACTTAAAACAGTATGAGAAAGCTACTGACGAGACACAACAGTAGACGACGTCAGTACAAATACCCAGACCGGCTTCGCTCCCGACGAAGGGAAAAGAGAAGCAGAAAGAAATCCGGTTTGACCATGTCCTGAAGAAGCCTTCAGGCCCAGGGCTTAACATGCCCTTTTGTTTTGACATATTGGCCCAGCTGGCTAATGTCCCAGCTTGTATCACCATACACGAGCTCTTTCGTTTCTCGAAAGAAACAAGAGAAGCACTTAGGGATGTACTGGCTAACTCAGAATCATTTCTGACATATATGTCAGAAATCCCTGGGGGTGACACTCAGCCCTCTTTCCCTGAATGCCATCATGTACAACCAAAGGTACCTGCTATTATTTTCACAGCAGAGGATATGCTTCTCAAGGATAATAAGCACGATCGACCTTTATACTACACCGGATACATCGGTTCAATATGCATTAAAAGAGTACAGGTTGATCTAGGATCCGCGCTTAGCATCATACCCAAGAGGCTCCTTTACTTCCTTGGCATACCACTGTATCTGTTGTCTGCAACCACTACAATAATATACGATTTTAATGCAGGGAATAGTCATCCACTTGGAAAGATTCGACTCCGTTGCCGAATCAGTAGCCTGAAATCAGAGGTGACGTGCTATGTCATTGACGTTGACACGTTATACAACTTATTACTAGGGAGACCTTGGATCCACGCTAATTGGATTGTCCCCTCCACTTTGTACCAACGCTTCAAATATGTTGAAGATGATGCAACAACGAACTGTCTTCGCTGAGAAGCAACCATTCAAAGGGGTGAAAAATTACTTTACTGATGCTATTCTATATAAGAAAGTCAGTGAAACAGCACAGGAGTCATTGCCTGACAACGATGATAGTGGCAATGAAGCAGTTTCAGAGTCTGAAGGTGACACACCGGCTACTTTGATCGGCAAACCAATTTTAGCATATTTGAATCCTTAATGTAATACACTTTCTGAAGAGGAGGACAAATGGGTAATTAATGACAATATTTCCTTTGGTTATCCTGTAAGTGTCGAATTACTTGAATCTGTTACGGATAGCTCTCTGCACATGCCATTGTATAAACTAAGTACATCAAGTGCATCTGTGGAACATATAGAAGGATCCGTTTTAGTGATTCCTCCATCCAGAAAGGGTCAATCACTAATAATATTTGGTAGAGCCCAACTGCAAAGGCCTATAGCCACGAATTCGAAATCAGACTCAGACACCCCGTAATTTTTTCATTATGCACGATCAGCACAGCATATGATGAGGAAACTGGGATGCAGCCTGCAGCGTGGGAATGGCCTGAATTTCGAAAAAGGAAGACATGATTTTCTGCGTAATTTTGTGTCAAAAGGGAAATCGCAAATTACTATGATAACACACGCAGGGGGTTGGGATACTTTACACCTCCACTGCCTACAACGATTCAATCAAGAGATAACAAACCAATCCCATCACGCTCTGCCTCTTCCTCCGAATGGGAGTCGGATGTCAGTGTGGGGACGATGTTCGAGGAGCTCACCGTTAATATGACTTCAAGCAGCCAATTGGAGCCAGCAGGAGCTACTGATGAGGAACCATGCGCTCAGCAATTGAATTTTCAGTGGGAAAAGCAATTCGAACAACGCGAAACACCTACTGAAGATAAAGTGATCCAGGTTAACTTGGGTAGTCAAGATCACCCTAAACCCATCTGTATAAGTGAAAGCCTATCACTTGCGAAAAAAGAAGAATTGATAGTACTCGTAAGAGAATATATCGACGTCTTCGTATGGAATTACGAGGATATACCCGGACTTGATCCACATGTAGCCATGCATTGTCTAAACATCAGGCCTGACGCCAAGCCAGTCAAGCAACAACAACGCCGATTTTGCCCGAACATTATGGACGCTATTGAAGCCAAAGTCCATAAACTCATTGCATGCGGCTTCATACGGGAGGAACAACATCCAGATTGGGTTGTTAACATCGTCCCCATTCTCAAGAAGAATGAGAAAATACGAATCTGTATTGATTACTGCGATCTTAATACGGCCTGTCCTAAAGACGAATTCCCATTGCCCATTGCCGATGTCATGATTGACAATACCTGCGGATTCGAAAGAATGTCTTTCATGGATGGCTTCTCAGGGTATAATCAAATTAAGATGTATCCAGAGGACGACAAGCATACTTCATTCCGGATACCGTTGGGGGTGTATTGCTATATCGTGATGCCTTTCGGATTAAAGAAAGCGGGAGCAACTTATCAGCGCGCGATGAGTGTAATTTTCCGTGATCATCTCCGAAAGACGGTAGAATGTTATGTCGACGACATTGCTGTCAAAAGCCGCGATAAGAATGACCATCTTCGTGACATGAGAACGATGTTCAACATAATGCGGGCTCATCGACTAAAGATGAATCCAATAAAATCCTTCTGGGGGGTTTCGAATGGCAAGTTCCTTGGATTTATTATTACATCAAAGGGAATTCATCTTGACCCAGACAAAGTCAAAGCCATTCAGAGCATGCATCCACCTAAGAATATCAAAGAACTTAGGGGCCTACAAGGTAGACTGGCTTATATCAGAAGATTCATTATAAATCTCTCAGGCCGTTGTCAACCATTCACCCACTCATGAAAAAAGGGTGTCTCTTTTGTATGGGATCAAGCCTATCAAGAAGCTTACGAAGATATCAAAAGATATCTCACAAAACCTCCGGTCTTGGTGGCTTCCACATCAGGAAAACCTTTCCTGCTTTATGTAAAAGCTATGGACCATTCTCTCGGTGCTATGCTTGCTCAAAAAGATGATAATAGTCATGAACAGACTATTTACTATCTGAGCAGGACTCTGATAGGGGCGAAATCTCGCTATAACCCTATTGAGAAGGAATTCTTAGCTCTTGTTTTTGCTATTCAGAAGACACGACATAATTTGGTCGACCAAATCATACATGTCATTTCCAGAGTGAATCTTTTGCGTCTTCTTATTACGAAACCAGGATCACTGAATTCTAAATTAGCTTAATGGGCCCTCCTTTTGTCTCAGTATGACATGCTCTTTGTCACTCAGAAGGCGGTTAAAGGTCAGGCACTTGTAGAGTTCTTGGCTGCTCATCTAGTTCCGAAAAGTTCAAAACTTCATGAAGACATTCCAGATGAAGTCTTCGAATCTAATATAACTTCAGAAGATGAAGTTTGGCAGATATTCTTCGATGGAGCGTCACGAACAGGCCCTAAAGGCAAGATCATTGTTGGTGTGGGGATTGTATTTATCTCACCACAAAATCATGTCCTTCCTAAGGTATTTTCTCTGACGGAATCATGCTCCAACAATGTGGCAGAATACAATACTCTACTCATTGACCTTCAGCTCACTCATGAAATGGGGGTACGCTACCTTGAAGCTTATGGTGATTCAAAACTGATTATCAATCAGGTTAAAGGCGAGTATGAGGTCCGTCACAAAGATTTGGTACCTTATCATCACGCAGTCATCGAAATGGCTAATCTATTTAATGGCTTTTATATCAATAATGCGTCCCGATCTCAAAATACTAAGGCCGATGCTCTGGCTGCACTAGTAACAACGTTAGCCTTACCAGTCAACACCAAGTATCATCTTACAATGGCTACTCGACACCTGGTTTGTTCTAAACATATGTTGAGAACCAAAGAGGTCTATAACATCTCGACAAATCTTGAACCGAGAGATTGGCGATTCCCCCTCATCGACTATGCTTTGCATGGTTTACTGCCGGATGACCCTAAAGAAGCGGCATCTATCAGACGAAGGTCTCTCCGTTTTTACTATGATCCAATAGTAAAGACACTCTACCGCCGCTCATATGACGGTATCCTCCTCCGTTGCCTTTCTAATTCAGAAGCGCAAGAAGTGCTTAAAGAAGCGCACGACGGCATATGCGGAGCTCATCAGCCAGATCCAAAACTCAAAGACCGATTGCACAGCCTTGGATATTATTGGCCAACCATGATAGCCGATGCCATCCAATATGCACGAAGGTATAAAGCATGCCAGATCCATGCAGACTTCATATCAGCCCCCAGAGTTGCTCCATCCAACTGTTGCTTCATGGCCATTTGAAGCATGGGGAATCGATGTCATAGGGCCAATCAGCCTCTCTTCAACAAAAGGTCACCAATTATCTTAGCAATAACTGATTACTTTTCAAAGTGGGCAGAGGCTATACCATGGGTGGAAGTTAAAACTTCTAACGTGGTTAATTTTATCAAACACCATGTCATCCATCGATTTGGTGTCCCTAGGCGGATCATCCATGATAATGGTCCCCAATTTGCAAGTCAGGTATTCTATCGGTTCTGCGATAGATACCAGATTCAGAATGCGACATCAACGGCTTGTAACCCCCCGCCGCTAATGGCTTTGCGGAAGCTTTCAACAAGATAATCATTAAGCTACTCAAAAAATTCGTTTCATCAAATAAGCGAGACTGGAATGATAAGCTTAGTGAATGTCTTTGGGCTTGCCGAATCACAGTTCGGACCCCGACAGGTAATACTCCTTTTTTCCTGGTATACGGGTGCGAAGCAGTCATGCCATTAGAAATCCAGATGTCATCATTACGAGTCACCTTGATGACCAGAATGACAAAAGAGGACAATGATCGCTTGCGTCTCCAAGAGCTTGAAGCCTTGGATAAGAAGCAGCTACAAGCTCAACAACATATTGATTTGTATCAAGCGTGAATCTCAAAGGCCTTTAATAAGAAAGTTAAGTAAAGGATTTTCCATAAAGGAGATTTGGTTTTAGCCGTCAGACGACCGATGATCATGACGCACAAAACTAAAGACAAATTTTAACCCAAATGGGAAGGACTGTTTGTGATAGAAACAGTCTATTCAAATGGAGTATATCGCCTTATGACTTCAGACGGAGACTTACTCATGATGCCAATCAACGGCAAGTTCCTAAAGAAGTATTATCCTTGATAAAGGGTCCTTCTCGCTATCAAGTTAACATTACACCTCTGATCAAGACCTCGGACCAAGATCTCGTGATAGTCGTGTCTATTTATTTAATCCCCAACTCACCTACAGAGTGAAAACCCAAGGGAAGTATCGCGTTACCCAAAGTAATAAGATAATCCAACGCCTCTAACGGCTAAGGATAAAGGAAAATGTTGGCATTTAAGCCCAACATAAGTCCTCGACAACTCATCATGCTGAGGGGAATAGCATGGCTATCCCAACTCAAACGGTAGTTGGTAAGGACATATCAAATCTGTTGACAGCTGAGGATTTGCTAAAAATCCTAAATGACCCGTTCCCATTTGATTCCCTCTCTAAAATCACTTACCAATTCCCGTCCATGGAATGGTGAGACCATATAGAAAGGTATTCATATCCCTTGCAAATTGATGAGTCTAATATATTACGTTAACATTAAATCTCTAATAGTGAGACTCTAGCCTACTCCCGGTGAATAAAACTAACATCCCTGCGAATTTGGTCAACTTCTCCGGTGAATACACTCCGCTTGTCATTTTCTTCAATAGAATGACAGGTCCAGTCAAATTACTGTTATGTTCAAACAACTCTAACAGTAAATGAATCCTGTCAAGTTAACATCACACCTCTAACAAGTTACTTTACAAATCCCCACGGAGCTCTCTGACATATAGTCTTTCATGAGATTTATATTTCTCAGCTCCCCAGCAAATCTCTAGTAGACTCTCTTCAAAGTATATTATTTCCCACTCAGTTGCCGATAGACTTTCTTGGTTGTCACGTTAACAATACATCTCTGACAATTTCTTTCAAAAATATCCAAAGGAGATATCAATTTCCCACGGAATTTATAATCAAATCCTATTTCTCCCCCATAGGGTAATTCCTTGTCATCATGTCCAGTTTATCATCTCTGAATGACAAAATTTCGAGCTTGGTGGCTTCTCAATCAGTTATGTCTAGTTTATCCGACAGATAACCAAGTCTCATCTTTCAGTCCAGTAGGGACTATTCCTTATCATCATGTCTAGTTTATCACCTCTGAATGATAAAATTTCGAGCTTGGTGGCTTCTCAATCGGTTATGTCGAGTTTATCACCTCTGAACCGACAGATAACCAAGTCTCATCTTTCAGTCCAGTAGGGACTATTCCTTGTCATCATGTCCAGTTTATCACCTCTGAATGACAGAATTTCAAGCTTGGTGGCTTCTCAATCGGCTATGTCCAGTTTATCACCTCTGAGCCGACAGATAACCAAGTCTCATCTTTCAGTCCAGTAGGGACTATTCCTTAGACGTTATGTCCAGTTCGCCACCTCTGAACAGCAGGGCTTTCAGTCAAGCAATTCCCAATCGATTATGTCCATATTACCTCTGAACCGACGGATACCTAGATCTCTCTTCTTATGTACTTCAACTGTTATGTCCAGTTCGCCACCTCTAAACAGACAAGTCCATAACTTTGTTCTCCTTCCCTCTATCAAGGTTAGGAGTTCTTGCTGTCATGTTAATACGACTACATCTGAACAGCGAATTGTGAGCCTGATGTCTCTTAGTTAGTTATGTCCATATTACCTCTGAACCAACGGGTGCCCAGATCCAATTCACCCTTGCAGTCCCTAGTGGGCTAGCTGTTAAGTTATTGTGACTACCTCTCGGATTCAGAGTTTAGTGTGTCTTAGTCTATCATGTCCAGTATATCACCTCTAAATAGACGGGTCCCTAAAATCGGATTCACCTTTGTTTATCACCTCTAAACTGACAGATAGCCAAGTCTCTCTTGCTTACTATTATGTCTAGCTCGTCACCTCTGAACAGTAAACACTCCGAGTTTGATAATTTCTAAATCGGTTATGTCCAGTCTGTCACCTCTGAACTGATGAATATCCAATTTCACCTTTCTTTGTCATCATGTCCAGTTCATCACCTCTGAATGACAAAATTTCGAGCTTGACGGCTTCTCAATCGGTTATATCTAGTTTGTCACCTCTGAACCGATAAATATCCACTCTCATCTTTCTTTATCGTTATGTCAAGTTCGTCACCTCTGAGCGATAAGGCTTCCTATCTGGTGATTCTTAATCATCATGACCAGGTCATTCTGTTACATTAATAGTTACCTCTGAACAGTAAAGATCGTCAAGCTTATTTCTTCCATCCTCATCTCAATTGAGACATTTCTCATATTTATAACTAATCCTATCAGTTTATCACCTCTAATTAGATTAGTTATACCATTATAGTACAACTTGAAAGTAAGAATTACAAATTCAGAAGATAAAGCAAGTTGGAAATACAACAAAAAGAGTCAAATAAAATTACTTTTTATTGATTCCAAAAGAGGGATACATAGATACATGGATTATAAGCTACGAGGGTGCTTCGTAGGACTTGATCCGTTCTTCAAGGAGGGTCAGCCTATTCTTCCTCTCCTCAGCAGCTCTGATGAATGCCTGTGACCTCAACTTGGCCTCATTAAAGCTCACTGTTTGGGACAGGCGTGACTCAATTTCAGCCAAAGATGCCCTCTATGCTAGCTCCTGTTGCAGGACTTCGTCATTCTGAGTCTTAAGCTGCTCTATCCGAGCGATCTCCTCAAGACGCACCGTTCAGCCTTGGACAAAAGAAAATTGACTTTCTTGATCATTTTCTTGGCCTTTTTGATCTTATCCTCAGCGTCGAGAAGAGCACTATTAGAAGCATCTATGGCATCCCTAATTTCTACTCTCCTTGTCTCCAAGGATTTCAAATCTGAAGAAATTGCCTTAGCTGCTTCCTGAGCGACAAGATGAGCTTCACGCATTTGAGCAACGAGATGTTCAAGCTGTTCATTGACTGAGAAATCCAAGTCTGAATGGCTGAGGCGGCGCCATTCATCTACATCCCTCTCAAGCCTCTCCACCAAAAGCTCTAATGTGGCAGCTTGGTCATCCCCTCCAAAGTCTCGAATGCTGTCAATACTTCGAGAGAGGACCACCTTCAAAGCAGAGAACGAAGTAGTCGAACCCTTCGAGACCAAAGCAACATATCGCTTCAAGCCCTTTTAAAAGCTGTCGACTAGTTCAGCCACAAATTCATTCTCGGCTTCAACTACTCCCGGTGAACGAGTGGCCCCTGATGGCAAAGCTACCACCAGTTTCACTGACATAACCGTAGAAGGGATGGCATGAGTGCTGGCTAGAGCAATATGAGGAATCGCCGGTGATCTTGGAGGAGTCCTCATTGAAACAAGTACACTAGCCACAATGAAAGTAAGGCTGGTGATTATTTCAGGATGGGCTGGCTCGACAACCAGTGTTGGAGAAGTAGGACTGATAATCACCTTCAGCTCCGCAGTTGGCAGGATAGGCAGCGTTGAGAAAACCACTGGCATCTCACTTACCGATGTAGTTAGAAGTGAGATTGGTTCCACTGTCCCCTCAGCCTCTTTTCCACTGACCGGTTCGGGCTGATAAGAGGACAGGTCGTGATACAAAGCATCCAACTCGGCAGCGTCCGCTGCGATCGAAGTACTTGCTTCACCCCTGATTCTCTCAGGAAGATTGGCTGGCTCTCTTGGAGTCGATGCACCCAAAGGCAAAACACCTGTAGCAAGACTTGGTTTGAGCAAGGCATAATGAATATCAAGAGAAAATTACTCTCAAAAGATCAAAGTAGTACCGAAAGATGATATCGCCTCAATTGCCTTGGCCGCAGTTTCTCTCCGAACTTCCTCGACGGCGGCATCAGTCCCCTCAGGCTCCATATGAAAATCTTTGGTAGAGTCAACACGGACGGCCGGCCTACCTTCACTCGCCGAACGCTCGGTGGTCCATCCAATAGAGCTGGAGGCCAGGGGACTTCCTTTGGAGGTCCCAACACCCGAAGGACCAACGTCAGCCACATCACCTCCGGAGTCTTTTGAGACGACGAAGTAGCTAGCCTCGTCACCCTCTTTATAAGTGAACAGAGGATCATAATAATCCCCTTGTTCTCCTACAACCTCGGCTCTCGGTTATCTCATCGTCTCGGTTCCTGAATCATAGGATAAACGAATGAGTTGAATGAAATATATATAAGTATATATCGTAAGAATGGAACTGATTTTACTCAGGTCAGGAACAGCTTTATCAACAGTTTGCCTCGGAGCCGATAGCTTAATGACTAACAGAGCGGGAGGAGGAGGCACCGCGGCTGATTCATCCTCTGCAATAACGGTGGGAGTGTAGCGACGGGGCTTCTTCACTACCCTCTTCCTACGAGATCCGCCTTACCGCTTTTGTTTGAAGTGGACGTTGAGATCTTCTTCCTCCACCTCTTCTACTTTCACGTCCTCCATGGGGGCTGTGCTTACCCCACCGGGAGCCTCTGGTGGAACCCCAGCACCTGCGCTCCCTCAAAGCGGGGACTTTCCACGTCAGAAGTCTCACTATCAGCAGTGGCGACGAACTCCCTGAGGCCTGGCACACGGACCCGCCTGCCCTTGCCTCTCTCAGTGACTTTCCACTTAAGCCACTGAGAGATCAATTTCACACCAAATGAGTTAATAAAAAATTCGGTTGGTGTCGAGTTTGAAGCTCGGTACCACTGACAAAACCCCAGAGTTGTCTGAAGATTCAGAGTCCTCAGCGGTATGCACAGCCGCGTCTTAGTCCAGCCAGCAATGAAGAACCGCCAGGCACGAGCGCCATCGATGAGGCTCCCCATGAAGGACAAGCTGATGTTTGGGTTACCTACATATAGTTGGTCATATCCGAACTGACGAGCAAACTGACTTGGGACATAGGGTTCCAAGTAGCATGTATCCCCGCTCCTGTATACCAAATGGGATTGCCGGATGCTAACTAGCCATTCGAAGACCCCCCGGCTCAGTGACGTCTGTCCATCTCCTTCATCCATGAGTTCCTCACCATAACCTGCATGGCGAATATAGGGAAAGCACTGAAAAAGACTGTAGACGTCATGCCGACACAGCAGTTTGCGAATCGCGATCACATAATTCCGTAACCACTAACATCCCTCAAACTGACAAAGAAGCGCCATTCAGACACCTTCTGGAGGCTCCTCACCAGCTTGGATAATGGAGGGGTAGTGAAGGGCGAACCATGCCATCAAATAGGTGTATGGCAAACCGATCCTGCGGTTTGGTCCGTCACAAGGCAGGATAGTGCCTTTCCCCTCTTCGTCGTTGGTGGCCTACAAAAAGTCTCCGTCAATGCACGAAGGCCCCGTTGAATATAGCACACCATTGTCAGAGAAGTCCAGGGGAACGCCGTGGACTAGACGAACAGCCGGTAATAAGACAGTCGGAAGAATGACGTCGTCAGAAGAAGATGGCACCACGCATCTCTTCAGCCAAACTGATAAAAATCCGGCCAAAAGTGCCTTCCGGGACATCGGTCGACGAGCTTGGTGATGGAAACTCCAGAGAATATCACCTTTCTCATAGGGTCCATCATCTTCTTCTAAAATTATATCCCCTTGAGAGTGTTCTTGCATCCTTCAGAAAATGTCCTCGTCTGTAACCCCGCAGTGAGTTGCTTCAGGAGCATCTTTCAAGTTGGGGAACAAATAATTCTCCCAGCTCTTCGAACTGCATGAGCTCCCTTATGGCTCCCATGCATACTCGAGCAAATGTAAAGGTGGCACATCAACTCCCAGTAAGTCTCAAACAAGGCAGGCTCTTGTTTCTCCAGAAGTGCCAACTCCGCCTCGCACGGAAAATATTCTTCATATGAGAGAGATCCCAAGGGCAGAGCAGAGACTTCCCACATCTCATGCAAAGCCATGCCCAATTTGCCTACAGGGGTGAAGAAAGCCCCTATAGCTGGGCAGTCTAACGCAAAGATGGCGTAGAAGTTCGCTACGCTCATCTGGATGCCGTAACAGGTTTCCCTGATAGCCTCGTAAAGTCCCAATCTCTCTAGATCCTCTTCAAATGGGCCAAGATATATAAGGTCAAGTCCCTTCACCAGGCCTTGGGGGGGTGAATCCACCCAAAGGTCTTGAAATCAGTGCACGAGCCTTGAAGAACTGGTTTCCAAAAGTCTGAGCCACGGTGGGATTTTCCCCGACTGGGATGTCTGGGAGAACGTTCCAAGGTGGAGACCCAATACGCAGTGAGGAGGACTCGCCCTTGTATAACTGGGAGAAGGAGCTATTAATTTCCCCACATGAATAGAGTCAGTAGTCTAAGTAACTTGCCACTTTATCTTCTGAACCCTCATCACGCATTGGAAGAAAGACAATAGAAAATGACGCTTGCTAGATGGGAGATAATACTTCTCGCTATCTAGATTAAAAATCCACTACCCTTCTCCGGCCAGCAGCTGATGATCGGTATCTGGCACTACAGCCCCAAACATAAAGCCAGGCTTCCGATAGATTTTTTGGTCACAATCCTCGAGGGGAGCAGTAGTTAAGATGCTCCTCATAGTACGCTGATCTCCGGTGTAGATAAGGGCATCCCGACCAGGAGCGCTCTGCTCGCTAATTAGTGAGGCTTGCCCTGGAATTGCAGGCTAACATTCCCATCCAGTCCCATGGCTGTTCTGAAGAGACTGTTCAACGGACCACGAGTATAATGCACTACAAAAATAAGAAGAAACTATATTAGTTCATCTGCCGAAGAAAAAGAAAGCTAAAGCAAAAAATTTTTGCTAAGGCATAGCTTCGCTCTCCGAGCGAAGCTACCCTAGCATTAGCTTCGTTCTGAAGCTCAGCTTCGCAATCTGCAGCTTAACTTCACACTCTGCACGAAGGCAGAATGCAGAAAATATCCAAGTATTAACTTCGCTTCAAAAGCTTAGCTTCGCGTTCTGTCACTGAACAGAATGCAAAGAAGCCCCTAAGAGCTAAATTCGCTGGAAAGGCACTTTTGCCTAAAAAACTGTTCAAAGGACTTTAAGGTCCTTTTCTCAGCTATGCTTCAAGAGCTAGCTTCGCGTCCTGCCATGTGATGGAACGTGGACAGTTCTAAGGGTTAACTTCACATAGAAGTTTGGAGAAAAGATCATTCGGTTTTTAAATTTCAATTCACGAAATTGAAGGGGAATTAAATCCCCTAAAAATTCGGTGGATTTGAATTAAGGGAAAGCGACTCCCTGACATCACTGGAGCATGACAAATTACTCTGGGTTCATCATGAAATAGCCAGAAATTGGCTTCAAAAAGAGATGAAAATCTCTGAACAAAAGGAAAAAATCCCTACTCGCAATGGCACGTTCGATGACTGGAGGAGGAGAAGGCCTCTCCGTTGCAGAGGTCGCTGCCTCTTTACCTGCTCGTCTTTTGGGAGCCATGAAAGAACTGAAAAGTTCTGAAAATCTTAACGAAGGAGAAAGAGAAGAAAGAGACTTGTTTCTATAGAAATTCAAAGAGAAGTGATTCTCTCTCTTTCAGCCCAATCGGCTTTTTATAGACATAAAATGTCTTAAATTCGACTCTTCAAAAAAGCGCAGGCAGTCGTTTTAAATTAATTTGAAACGGCGCCTAAGCACACCATTTCAAATTAATTTGAAACGACGCCTAAGCACCTTCCCGAGAAGCCGGACTGCAAGCCCCGGCAAGGGCTAACTCCGCTGTGAGTTCAGCGTTGACTGCGCGCGACGCTTAAGTAACTTCACTGAGAAACATGCCTTAGCTCCGCTAAGAGCACATCTCTAGCTTCGTGAAAATTCAGTGCTAACTTCGCCAGAAACTTGTTCCTGACTTAGTTGAAAATCTGTCTTCAGCTTCGCTGGAAGTTTAGCTCCGCTAAGAGCTTTCGTTTCCTCCTAAGAAAAAGACTTACCTAAGCTAGTCCACTTCAGGTGTTCTCGAATCAAAAAAGAGGGGAACAAAGTAGACAAGCCAAAAATAAATATTTTTATTGATTCAAAAGGGAAGATACATTGGTATTACATCAAGATTGTCTCTCATACAATAGAATCTTTGCTCCAAAGGCATACAAGTTATCCTATCTACTTCCAAGGTGATAAGCCAAACCAACTAGACACGAAAGGCCTTCCTCCTGCACAAGGCCGTAATCCTTCGCTTAATTGCAGATTTTGCCATCAAGAAGTTAGATCTTCTTTGATGAAAATTGGCAAAGGAAACTGGATCTTCTTTGATCAAAATTGGCAAAGGACTGGTTGCCACTAGAAAGCTAGATCTTCCTTAAATAAAATTCGCAAAGGAAAGATCCGAGACCTTACAGGTGATGCTCGCTTTCCCGAAGTGGATCATCTCGGATAAGCGACTACCAGCCCCTTCTCAAAGTGGATCATCTCGGATAAGCGACTGTCAGCCTCTTCTTGGCATACGCATCAGCTGCTCTAGTATGTTCCTCTTTCTTAGGATCAAAGTTTCAACTTGAAGATCAAGAGGCAAGTTTCTGGTCTCTTTCATCAAGATGAAAGACTTGCGAGTATAGTTCATTGCAATGCAAAAAGGAAGCAAGTTAGCATTAAATCAAAAAGAGGGTGGAATGCTACGTCAAAATTCTTTGGGCGAAGCTATCCAGTTGTGCCTTCAAAACGGATTTCAGCTAAGCAGAGGACAGCCTCGCTTGAACAGTAATGACAGACTAGCTCAGCATAAGCCAGGTCTTAGCCTCGCCCAAGGCAGTTAGGCTGGAGAAGTCTAAAAAAGGACCAAGTCCTAACCTCGCCTATATGGTTAGACCAGACTGGCCCAGAGGGACGCAGTCTTGACCCCACCTATATGACAAGACTGGCTCAACCTGGAAAAGGACCAAGTCCTAAGCCTTGCCTATATGACAAATTTAACAGGCGGATAGATCAAGGCAGCGACTCTGCATGAAAAAAGCGAGAATGCTAGCTTCGCCGAGAAGCTGAAAAATAGGGCTGAAACCCTTTTCTGAAAGTCAGCCAAGTGCAAAGACCAAGGGAAGTCAATCCCTGAAATAGCTGGTAAAGCTAATAAAGTTAAGGGAGATAAACTCCTTAAAATCACTAGTGGTAAAGTCTCTAGATAACCGAGACTTACCGGCTCTTGGCCGGGTAATGACCAGAGTAGGCGTTCTTACTATTTCAGAGAATCTCAGTCTCCTTTCCTGGGCAACGACGAGATGTCATAAACAAACGTTTCAGAAAGAGAAAAGTATGTTTCTCTGAGAAGGACTACAAGTGTTCTATTTATAGGCCTCATGACCTGACCACACCGCCACTAGGAGATGTCATAAACAAAGGTTTCAGAAAGAGAAAAGTATGTTTCTCTGAGAAGGACTACAAGTGTTCTATTTATAGGCCTCATGACCTGACCACACCGCCGCTACTTTAATCTTGGTGGCGTGGGCGAATTTAAGGCATTCAAGTACTTGGCCTTGAGAAAGGGAATAGTCTCCCTTGGGAATGCGCACGAAGTTATTTGAACTTCGAAAAAGGGAATAATCTCCCTCGTTAATGCAAGAGAGGTTATTCTAACCTCGAAAAAGGGAGCAACCCTTCTCGTAACTCGCAGAAAGCAGTTAGCCTCGGGAAAGAAACGTCATTCCAGCCTGATTTGAAGCGAAACCGCTCTAGGAGACCCAAGCACGAAGCTACCCATAAGCGCGGGGCTACCCGCAGTACGAAGCTACACGGAAGTGGATGCAATTCCGTGGCGAACCTACTCCAGCTTGAAAGTGGGGCTAAAGGCGAAGTTGAACTCAACCTCAAAGGCGATGTTCATACCCACACACCATCAAAGCAGTTCAAAGTATTTTCAAAATCTGAACCATTCCATTTCAGATTCACGAAAACTTTGAAGGGGGTCTTGTTGACACTCTAAAAAAGACAAGATTCCTAACTGGCCTGAACAATGTCTAACTTATTGACATCTATAAAAGACAAGTGGCAGACAAGCCGACGACCAGTTCTTCACCTATCACAAAGGGACGAATCAGCAACTTGGACTCTACTGATCCAGTAAAGCAGACAGTAAGCCAAGATCATCCTTAAAAGCTTGTGAGAAGGCTCAAGTAGGTCCAGAGACACTAGGTTAGCTTAACACTTAGTCACACACGAACCCACGAGATAGATCTCAAAACCAAAAGTTCCTTAGCATCGAAGGAAGCTCTTTCATAGCCTCGCTGCAAGCTAACTTACAACTTCGCCTGAAAATGCTCAGTTAACTCCGCAGAGAGTTAGTTTCGCTCGAAGCTCCACGCAGCCGCGAAAGGGTAACTGGTAGCTTCGTCACAAAGTTTATCTAGCTCCGCTGAGAGCTCTCTTTTAGCTTCGTCAGAGGCTTCTCCCAGCTCCGCTATGAGCTCAAAACTCCACTGCGAGTCCTTTATAGTCATTTTTGTCTAATCAAATCTCGGGATGAAATTAAATCTCCAGATGAGATCATGTTGATTAAAATCAAATTTGGCAGTTTCCTGCCATGAACTTTTGACTCTTCCAATCAGGTAAGTAGATCAAGGGAGTATCCCTCATTTAGTGGAGCGAATCAAGGGATTAGCGCTATATGCTACCCCTAGCTTCGCAGAAGCTGTTTCTAGGCTCACGACAAGGCTACTTTCCAGATACAAAACAGATTGACTCAATTTGTTACCAGATTTTCAGGGCGATTATACCCCTATTCTCCCTATAAATAGCCTACCAGACGCACGAAGAGAGGGGGAAGACGGGCTAGGATAGAGAGAAAATTAGAGATCTACTCTCTTCCTTCCAAGAATTCAGGAAATTGCTTCTCTAATCCTATAAGGATAAATTCAGGGTGCTAATACCCAAAGATCTACCTTTTTCATGACATAAATGAAAAGTTTAGCCCAGTGACTAGTCTGGCTCCTTCCACTGAGGAAGAGATTGTTGAGAAAATCAGTGCCTCTAAAAGCTCGTATACGAGAGAGTCCAATGAGGATACTTTCAAGCCTGATACGGTCTTTAAAAGCTTTTACCATTAGGCCCGGATTACAATATCTGACGGGGATCTACTGGCAGGCTTCCTCGGGTTGTGGTTGAAGCGTTGTGTGGTACCAATGCTGCCGCATGAAATGATTGTCGCCGAAGTGGTGTACCTAACGGTCCTGCTAGTGCATGGGAAGTCAATCTCTCTCCTTCCAGCAATGGTATCAGGCATTCAGAGTGGTTTGCAGGTGTTGACAAAAAGCCTGTGCCTAGTGGAGGCTATTGTAGACTCTCAGGGCAGGCAAATGGTGGACTCGGAGGGGAAGCCATAAGTGAAGACTCTCAATCCCAGAGTCGAGCTTCCATACACGTACCTGATGGCCTGGTATGTTATGCACTGCCCGTCACTGATGACAACGGTGTCTCCCTCAGAAGGCTTCGTCTCTTTTGTGCAGAGACTGGAGAATTCGAGCTGGTCACAGATTATATGTATTATGTTCTAAATGCTATTCAGAGTAGCTCGAATTATCAGCTGGATAGATGCATCCCAGAGGTCTCTGGTGCGTCCTATAGGGATAAGTTTATCGACCTTGCAGGATCGGATGATTTCATGTGGTTACCATCTGGAGTCTTCTGGTGGCTCATCAACATCTGGCCCGGATATCTAGTCTTTCGGCAGGTGATTCGTGTACGATCGAGCCTTATATGCCAAGTCATTTTGCTAGGTAGTTCGGTTATGATCAACTATACGTCGGCAACCCCAATACTGACCTTCGCTTCAGCGGTAACCTATTTGAAGGTGTCCAGGTGTGGTATTATAGTGTAGCTAAGGGGACAAGGGCCGTCTTCAGTTTACCTCACAGGATGCCTAACTGCTATATAAGCCTCAGCTTCTGTATATGGTATTTCCTTGCCAAGAGGGTACCCAGATTTGGAATGAATACTTCTTGTATCAAGAGTATTAAGGCCTCGTATAAGGTCAAGTCGAGTTTCAAGGCATGCGAGGGATGAGCGAATACCAAGAGGCTGAGAGGGAAGTGGAAAAGGAGGTAATGAGAGAGACCAGAAGGACAGGGGTGGCTTCGATGTCTGAGCCTATAGTGGGAGCCACAGAGGAACACCCCGTTCGGAGGGCTCAGCACATTGTGTCCAAGCATCCTCGAGCCTCTGCTTCCTAAGACGAGCCCAGCCCAAAGAAGGCCAAAAAAAGATCTGAGGCTGAATCTTCAGACCGGAAGCCTGAAATAATCCCTCCTGACGCTAAGGAACAGGAGAAAGAAGAAAAAGAGGAGGTAGTCCTGACTCTTCACCCCTGAGGTTTGCGCAGCAGGGGTCCTGCAATCCTGGCAGAGGGAGCGCCTGCAGGTGAATCCCCCGTAGCCGAAGGGGCTGATCAGCCAGCAACTTCTTCGGCTCTGGAGAAAGGGATGGAGGCACAACAATCGGGTTCTCCCAGCATTCTAATGCCTGCTTCTCAGGTTACGGAGCCCAGCCCCACCACCGAAGTTCTTAGTGGTAAAGCCCCAATCACTGAGATTTTCTGGCCCAAGTGTCATCTTCATCGTCTGAGGAGCACGATATTATTCTGGCAAAGACTTTGACTTCGACGATGAACCCACGCTTCTTGATATCAGCTAATTCTTGCATATTTCAAAGGAAGTGATGCAGGTGTATGTCTCTGCGATGGTTCCACCGTCGGGAGAGGTTGCCACCGCTGAGTGTATTTCTTTTATCCTCCTTAATTGTTTCTCCATCAAGTTGGGAGATGTTTTAACATAACATTTGAATTTCTTTTGCAGGGATGGCTATCGGTAGTGAGGCTACGACTTCCTCCTATATTGAGGAGATGATAGAGCTGGCCCAGCCGGAGGGCCTTGAAGTTCCTGCTACCGAGTCGCTTCGTGAGGGTGTAACAGCCGTGACCGGGGAACCCTCATCCCCAAGTGGCTTGTCCAAAGACTTGTCGTCTTTAGATCCTCAACTTGGTGTGCCATATACTCTCATTTTCATTATTATTACTAACATTGATGTTATGATTACAGAGAGTACTGGGCTAGCTCAAGTAGAGGATCCCGTGGCAGGTACCAGTGTAGGGGACAGCGCAGTTCAAACTTTGGTCGGTGAACCCAGTGTTGTGGAGTTTGTTGCTACCCCTGTTGCTGCAGAGGCTACCACGATAGTGGTTCCGGAGGTGTCAGCCACGATTTCAGTGTCGACAGAACCTGCTGCCACCCTTATCCCTGCGCAAATTGAGTTGGCTCCCGTCTCCGTGGACATTACCAACAGTATCGTAGAAAGGGCATCTAGGAGCGCACCAGCAGGGTTGTCCCAGCCATGGACATCATGGAAGAATTGGCGCATCAAATAGTACAACAATTCTTTGCCTCCATGAAACCTGCATCGAATTGGTCCTCTCCGGGGGAAGTTCCTTCGAGTTTGCCCGGATGCTTCTTGAAAATCAGATTGAGAACATCCATCACACTGGAAGCTCAGAGAAAGCTAAGGCGTATCTAACGCTAGTCGAACAGCTAGGGATATGCCTGAGGGAACTAAGAACCCTGAAGGAGGTTAGCTCGATGGACGAGTCTCGGTCGATGCTGAATAAGCTCCTCACAGCTCAAGAACATGAGAGGAAAGAAATGGAGGAGCAGATGGCTGAAGAGACCCGTCATCTCTAGAACTTCCGAACCAACTACCAAAGATTGGTCGACGATTCTAGGGAATCTGAGGTCGTCACCAAGAATACAGAGCAAGTCATTACCACTGCTCGAGCGGCTATTGCCAAGGCGCAAGACTTGATTCAAGTCAACGAGCAGAAGCTTGCTGCTGCTAGATAAAGGCTAGAAGAGTTGGAAGCTGTCAAGAAGTAGGTCCAAGAAGATCTTACTGCCCATTCTTCCAAGTTGGAGTCTTTTCAAGCGCAGCTGGCTACGAAGAGATTCTTATCAAGAAAGAATTACGGGTTCAAGTTTGGGCAGAAGTTGAGAAGGTATGCTAGCAGGAGATGTAGCGCCTCCGGGAACAGATCTATTTTTGGCGGAATAGGATTAGCTCTCTTCCTTTTTGTATCTTCCTTTTTTTTGTAACACTCTACTTGTTAAATAAAAGAGTGTTTGTATCACTTTTATCATTTTGATATAAATAATAAAAGTTATCAGATTTTTGTCTCGTCTTCATTCTTTCTTTGCATTTGAGAATCAGACGAACTCTGTGTTGCATGGGAAGAACACAGCTCTCATAGATGCGACCCTTGACTATTGTGATAACGCAGTCCTTAGTCCTTTATTGAGACGTGGCTATGAGTTATAGAGAGAAACTCAGACAGTACTAAGTTGTAAGGGAGACATAGCCCTGATTTGTAGAGGAGACGCGACTCTGATCTGTTGAGAGAAACGCGGCCCTGAGTTATTGAGAGACACGACTCTGGTTCTTTTTGAGAGACATGGCTTTAATTGGTTGAGAGAAACGCGGCTCTTATCTGTCAAGAAAAACGTGACTCTGAACTGTTGAGAGAAACGTGGCTATGTCTCATTGAGAGGACGCGTCTCTGATTCGTTGAGAGGACGAGGCTCTGAATGTTAAGAGAAACACGGCTCTGAATCATTGAGAAAAACGCGGCTCCGAACCTTCTAGAAATGCAGGCCTGCGTTCTTCAATTTGATGGAGGGGACACAGTCTTTAGACTTGTGAAGGGATGCGGACTTCAAAACACGGTCTTTGAAGCATCGCATGCATTTTAAAGCGAAGATCTCACTGGATCTTTTAATGCTAAGTCGGCGTTTGATGGTGTCTTTGGGATTTCCTGGAGCAAAAATCCACGTGTCTCACCCAGACTAGATCTGATATTCACGTAGGTGTTGGCCCAATGGCCTTCCACTCTAGTTTTGATGATGATCAACTCATGTAGTTATGTTTACTAATATTCTTGTGTTTCTAAGTTTCAGATCATTAACAGGATATTAGGTTAGTGATTAGCTTCAACAAAGATGATTAGAAGCTATTCATGATGATTCCGGTGCCAAAGCTTAAAGATCATACCTTTGCACTTGGAGAATCACGGAGTTAGGACCGAGTCTACTTGAAGATGGAAGATCGACAAGAAGACTTAGGTATCTAGTTTAGAGTTTGTGTTTTAGATCCATATTTGTAAAGCTTAGTTTAGTTGATATGCTCAAGTGAACACAAAACACACGTTTCATGATTTGGTTTTGGTTTTCATGAATAATAGATCAAAACAAGTTTACCTTATACTTCTGTATATTAGATATGGTCTAGATATACATACATGCTTTAAACTTGCTAGACAAACTTATTTTGACTATCCTATTCATGTTTTGAAAAAATCAAGTTTGATAAAAATACAAGTTTTGTTTTTGATAAAATTGGCAAGACACAAAAATGAATTGATATGTTGATATATTGTCTTGAAATTTTTATCACATGTTTATGTTTCAACATAAAATGATAAAACAAGTTTTATGAAATTTTCAGAAATGATAAAAGGTTTTTATAAAATATTTTTCCAAAATTTTCTGACCCTGTTTTGTGCTGACAGGCTGGTCGGTCGACCGCGACGGTCGACCGCACCAAGGGCCGGTCGACCGTTGCAGTCGACCGACGTGCACAGACGTGCACGTCTGTTAGGCACAGACACGGTCGACCGGGACGGTCGACCGAGTTGAGAGCTCTGCTCTCGGATTTTATCGGTCGACCGGGCCGGTCGACCGCAGTTGCCCAACGGTCATAATTCTGACCGTTGGCGGTCGACCGGACCGGTCGACCGGCAGTCTGTCAGACTGCCAACTCAGCCTAACGGCTAGTTTTGTATAGGGGCTATATAAACCCCATCTCTTTGGGGATTTTAGCCAAGTTTTTTAAGGAGAAAATTTCTGGTTTCTAGAGGTTTTAAAACAAGTTTTCAAAAGTGTTTGGGGTTTTAATTCTTCAATCTTTATTGTTTTAGGTTTTTGGAAAAAATCAAAGAAAAGAATATTTTGGGAGATTTGTCTTGGTTTTCATTCTATATCTTTTGCAAGGATTTTCCCAAGTGATTTTCTTTGTTGCTAGTTTTCCAAACACCTAGTTTTCCACACTTGAGCTATCTTCTATCCTAAACTATTAGGATCTTGTTTTTGTGGAAAAAGATAAGAGAAAAGAAAGAGAAGTGTTTGAGGTTGTTTGTTGTAAACCTCATTGTTGTAAACCCTCCTTCATTTGTTGTATCCCTCTTCGGTAGAGGTGATCGGAGTGGTATTGGTTGTGAGCCTCTTCGGTAGAGGTGGAGTTTGGTAGTGAGCCTCTTCGGTAGAGGTGTGTGGATTGGTTGTTGTATTGGCTACGGGCCTACCCCTCGGTTGTGAAGAGGTTGTTGTTGAGAGAGGAGTTTGGTACTCCTAGAGTTGTAAGAAATCCTCTTTGGTAGAGGTTCCCTCGGTGGGAGTTGAGATAGTGGAAATCCTACACGGTGGTGTAGGCGGGGATGTAGAGCAAGGTGCTCGAACCTCGAAACAAATCTTGGTGTTTGCGTTTTGATCCATTGTCTCTCTAACTCTCTCTCTTTACATTTGTGCAAAGCATCATTTCATACAAGCATCATACTTTCATAGCATTCATATTATATACATTGCTTGTGTTGCCTTGCATCTTTCATATTGTAATTTATCCTTGATTGCTTGGCTTGATTGTGTGTGCACATATTTCATATTGCTTGGATTGCTTGTGTGTGTGTGCCTAACTTGTACTCATCTAACAAGAGCTTCACATAGCGCCTCAACCCATTTCAAGGGGAATCAAGAGGAGTTAGTCCAGAGCCTCGCAAGGGGAATTCGGCTACACTTGTTGTATTGTATTAGTTTGTGCAACATTTGCATTAGCTTCCGCATTTACCGTACTTAGTTTGCATTGAGTTTCTTAGATTAGCAATTACACCTATTCACCCTCCCCTCTAGGTGTTTTTCAGTAGGAATTAAGGTTATTAATTTTGACCTCTAAGAATGGCTTTGATTTTTTTTATGCCATTAATTACGGGCCATTTAGCGAGCCTATAGTAGGTCATAGCCTCTTAACAGTCATTCATCTTGACTGTTTTCCTTCGCGAGCATATGCTCTGAAGAACTCCATCTTGATTGTTCTCCTTCCCTTCAAGAGCATGTGCTCTGAAAATAAAAAGAACCCAAAGCTTCAATGCTTTCTTTCAATTTTCTTTGAAGATTACTACTGTTAAGTTATTTTAAGATTAAAAAGTATTGCTTTAAGTGTTTTCACGGCCGTGCCTTGACAAATGAAGTCCAACTTCTAAAGAACTATTTTTTGATAGGAAATAGCTTTTGCCTTGATAAGGCTCGGTCTTCTTGAAGCTCTACCATCATTAGTCATGAAGAGACTTCATCTCTTGATCCATTTCTGAAATCTCTTTCTTTGAGATTCATGCGTCCATGCTCTGCAAACACGCTTTTCGCGTTACCTGATGAAATGCGGGCTTGTTGACTTCAAAGTCTAAGCCTCAAGTTCTTCAGACGCAAGTGTGGTGAACTCTGCATTTTAGGATTTGAAATGCGAATTTTGTATATGAAGCTCGCGTTTGGGGTTCTTCACTTAGAAAATTTTAAGTCTGCACTTTTAAGATCTTTGGACGCGAATGTGATAAGCTCCGCATCTGGAGCTTTAAATGCAAGCCTAAGCAATTTCAGAAAGTTTTAAGACCCGAGTCTGCATCTTTGATATGTGCTCGCGTCTTAATTATCAGACGCGAGTCTAATATCAGACTGCATTTGGATTCATATCTTCTATCTCCGCATCCGTGAGATTTGCGTCTGGAAAATCAAGTTTGATAAAAATACAAGTTTTGTTTTTGATAAAATTGGCAAGACACAAAAATGAATTGATATGTTGATATATTGTCTTGAAATTTTTATCACATGTTTATGTTTCAACATAAAATGATAAAACAAGTTTTATGAAATTTTCAGAAATGATAAAAGGTTTTTATAAAATATTTTTCCAAAATTTTCTGACCCTGTTTTGTGCTGACAGGCTGGTCGGTCGACCGCGACGGTCGACCGCACCAAGGGCCGGTCGACCGTTGCAGTCGACCGACGTGCACAGACGTGCACGTCTGTTAGGCACAGACACGGTCGACCGGGACGGTCGACCGAGTTGAGAGCTCTGCTCTCGGGTTTTATCGGTCGACCGGGCCGGTCGACCGCAGTTGCCCAACGGTCATAATTCTGACCGTTGGCGGTCGACCGACAGTCTGTCAGACTGCCAACTCAGCCTAACGACTAGTTTTGTATAGGGGCTATATAAACCCCATCTCTTTGGGGATTTTAGCCAAGTTTTTTAAGGAGAAAAATTTCTAGTTTCTAGAGGTTTTAAAACAAGTTTTCAAAAGTGTTTGGGGCTTTAATTCTTCAATCTTTATTGTTTTAGGTTTTTGGAAAAAATCAAAGAAAAGAATATTTTGGGAGATTTGTCTTGGTTTTCATTCTATATCCTTTGCAAGGATTTTCCCAAGTGATTTTCTTTGTTGCTAGTTTTTCAAACACCTAGTTTTTCACACTTGAGCTATCTTCTATCCTAAACTATTAGGATCTTGTTTTTGTGGAAAAAGATAAGAGAAAAAGAAAGAGAAGTGTTTGAGGTTGTTTGTTGTAAACCTCATTGTTGTAAACCCTCCTTCATTTGTTGTATCCCTCTTCGGTAGAGGTGATCGGAGTGGTATTGGTTGTGAGCCTCTTCGGTAGAGGTGGAGTTTGGTAGTGAGCCTCTTCGGTAGAGGTGTGTGGATTGGTTGTTGTATTGGCTACGGGCCTACCCCTCGGTTGTGAGGAGGTTGTTGTTGAGAGAGGAGTTTGGTACTCCTAGAGTTGTAAGAAATCCTCTTTGGTAGAGGTTCCCTCGGTGGGAGTTGAGATAGTGGAAATCCTACACGGTGGTGTAGGCGGGGATGTAGAGCAAGGTGCTCGAACCTCGAAACAAATCTTGGTGTTTGCGTTTTGATCCATTGTCTCTCTAACTCTCTCTCTTTACATTTGTGCAAAGCATCATTTCATACAAGCATCATACTTTCATAGCATTCATATTATATACATTGCTTGTGTTGCCTTGCATCTTTCATATTGTAATTTATCCTTGATTGCTTGGCTTGATTGTGTGTGCACATATTTCATATTGCTTGGATTGCTTGTGTGTGTGTGCCTAACTTGTACTCATCCAACAAGAGCTTCACATAGCGCCTCAACCCATTTCAAGGGGAATCAAGAGGAGTTAGTCCAGAGCCTCGCAAGGGGAATTCGGCTACACTTGTTGTATTGTATTAGTTTGTGCAACATTTGCATTAGCTTCCGCATTTAGCGCACTTAGTTTGCATTGAGTTTCTTAGATTAGCAATTACACCTATTCACACCCCCCCCTCTAGGTGTTTTTCAATTGGTATCAGAGCTAGTGCTCCTGATACTTAAGCTTAACATCCTAGGAGTGATCCATTTGCTTGCTAATCTCATTTGCATTTGTTTGTTTGCACATTCATATATAGTTTACCATGGACTTCATGACCCCTCCTAGCTTTGACCCTTCCAACATTGATGTTTGGAAGTATAGGATGTCCATGTACCTAAAGACCCTAGGTTTGCATGTCTTCCTTGCCGCCACAAGAGATGTTATCTTGGTGATGGTAATCATATAGGGCCAATGCACAAGCCCTAGAGGCCATTAGAAGCACTTTATCTAAAGATTATCTTATGAGTGTTTCTAACCTGATTCCGCTTTTGCAGTGTGGAACAAGTTGACATCAACCACCAACACCTCCAAGTTTCAAGTCCAAATCCAACAAGAAGAGGAATATAGTGGAGAATCCGAGCCACAACAATGCTATATGGTCCAAGGGAATGACTCCTTGAGGTACATTCGGAACCCCACTATGATAGTGATGATTGTTCTAGTTCTTCAAATGATCATATTGATGTCCATGCTATAAATGAAGAACTTTCAATTGTTTGTGAAAAACTTATAGAAAAATATAAGATTTTGAAAAAGAAAAGTCTAGGAATTGAAAAAGAAAATAAGTGTTTACAATCTAGACTTGATATTATTTTGCAAGAGAAGGTTGAGGTCTATAATGAAAGGGATTCATTGAGATCTCAATTAGAACTTGCACTTAAGGAAATAAAGTTTTAAAATCTAAAAATGATTGTGAAAATCTTTTGAAGAAAAATGAAAATTTGTCTTCAAAGTTGATTTTGTTTTAAAAGAGAATGTTGATTTGAAAAATAAAATTATTTCTATTTCAAATGATCTAGATGTTTGTTTAGATAAGAATATTGTTTTGCAAAATAAAATTGATGCACATGCTTGCCATGCTAGTGTAGCTTCTTCATCTAGTCTACCTAATGCATGTACCTCTTCTTCTAAAATTATTGATGATATTTATATGTTAAAGAAGAGAGTAGATTGTTTGGGCTCCACTATGAGCCAATGTGCCATGAACCACTCACGGTTGGAAATCTTGGTTCGAAAGAAACAAGTTCCATTCTTTATGCATGCACACCCATCACGGCATACACATGCTTCACACGGACACCATCATCACAAGTATGCTCATGTGTACACATGTACACATTGTGGCCGAAAAGGCCATCTTGCTAAATTTTGCTATGATCGTTTACATGTTGAAAATTTAGCCAAGAAATTTGTTTGGGTTAGAGAAGGGACTAACCCCCATGGACCCAACAAGATGTGGGTACCAAAGACCACCCCTCCTATTATTTTTGATGTAGGTGTGGGCTCTCACATGACGTGAGAGTGATGACACCTTGGAGTGGATGCGTTCCGGACTTAAAGGAAATCTATTGGATGCATCACTTTCAAGGGAAGATTTGGTGAGATGACCACCAAGTTTTGGAGACAAGGAGAGTTGCCCTCTAGGTTTTGGTAACAATTCCTAACTCCGTATTATTTATTACATGTTTTTAATATTCTTTGTTTGTAGCATGTTTTTTATGTCTATGGATTAGTATGTTCATTCCATGTTTATTAGATCCTTGACATGCATATATAGTATTTGAGACACACATGCGTATATGAACCCATAATTAGTGTTCTCACTTTTGTTTAAGCTATAATGTACATCATGAATCTAATACATGTGAATTTATATAGTAATCATGTTTTAGTTCTTATGATGTTGATTTCTAGCTTGTTTTGATACTCCTTGTGGTTATGACATGTTTAAATGTGGATTTTGTCAAAACTTGTGTTATACATGTACAAATAGTGAGTTACATTTGTTTTATATGCAATTGAACTTCATGCTCATTTGTATTCACTATATGTACACGCATGAGCTAATTTTGATGATTCGTTCATTTATACTTGTTATACCTATTTGCATGTATATGTAGTTTAAAATTCAAATAAAAGAATTTTGAAGAATTTTGTATGTGTTTTAGTTAGAAATATAGTATTCGTGTTTGTTTGATGCTCAATGACTTGATTACATGTTTAAGTGTTAGATTTCATTAAGACTAGGAATTATACTTGTACATATAGTGGGCTACAAATAAATCTATATATAGTTGGAATTGAATGCTTATTTGAACCCATTAGATGTGCTAGTATAGTCTAGTTTTGATGATTCATACATTTTAAACTTGTATTCTCATTTTTAAATTTGTTTCATGTATATGTTTGTATTGCCAAACTTTAAGATATACATGTATACCCCTTGAGTCATTTGCCTTTCATGCAAATTATATATATGGACTCATATGTGTTTAGGGATATGTATGTATACTTCATGTTTGACAATTCATACATATACCTTGAAAAGAATTGGTATCAAATTGTTTTAATGAAAAGCTAAATTTTCATACTTTTCAAGTTTTTCATGTTTCATGTATTTATGTTTAACTTCATGTATATGTCCATCTAGTTCAAACTAATCTTATACATATACATCTTTTTGAGCCACGTGCCTTCATGAATATACATTTAGTGGACTCGTTGAGTTTTGGATATGTATGTATATTTTAGCTTGTATTAGACATACATATGCCTTGAAGATTAAATAAGGAGTTTTATATGATTTTTCATGTTTTTGATGGAATTATATTTTAAGGAATAATTGAGCTTAATGAAATATTTTTCATGATTATGATCTTCACATATTATTTGTACACTCATATCTATTGCTCATGTTTTGTTTCTCATGAGTTATGCTTTATTGGTTAGAGTGATGATTATCATGTGAATTTCAATTTTGTTTTATTCCTTGCTTGAAGGATTTCGTGCTAGTTAACAAGTTTTCCATTTAACTAGTTGCGGTGTTCTTCATTTTGGTAGTGATTTTCAAACAAAACTACATTTTCAAATCTATCTTTGAAAACTCCTACCTTCCAAGGGCGGTAGGATGGGAGATCATGTTCATGTATGCCCTAAATTGAAGATCTTTAAACTTGAATTATGATTGGGTGGTAGAGAATATGATGTATACACTTGAACTTATTGTTATGTCAATTGGTATCATTGAACTCTTTCAATTGGTATCATTTTGATCTTCTTGTATACTCATATATGTTTTGTATGTATGTATGCTTTAAATTCCAAGTATATCAATTTCTATTGGTATCTATTTTTCATACATATATATGTTGTGTTTATGCTAGTGCTTGAGTTTCAATTTTGTTTAAATGATTACTTTTAAATTGTTATCAAGACTATGCATGACTTTAGTTTGTATTTCATAAAGGGGGAGAAAATTTGATTTTGTATTTCAATTGGTATTTGTACTCCCACTCTCTATGATTAAAAGTTGTTATTTTAAATATATGATATCAACATCAAATTATATGTTTTTAAAATGAACAATTCTTACAATTGGTATCAATGTTTCTATGTAAAATCTCTTCAATTGGTAAAATATTTACAATTTGTATCATATTTAAGAAATTCAAAATTTGTTTTGGTTCCAAGATTCATGTTTAAGAATTCAAGACTTATGTTTAATTACAATTGGTATTTCCAAAATTTTGTTTAAAGAAAATATTCAAAGTTTTAATTTGTATTTCCTATATGCAAGGAGAGCTTAACATCTCTCTTACATATAGATTCATGTTGAGTATATTATAAATTGAGGAGCTTGACAACTCTTCTTTATATGATATACGTGTGTAGGGGGAGCTTCACATCTCCTCTTATGCATTACATAATATGTGTTATGTGAATTGGGGCTTGTCATCCTTTCTTCATGTAATGCATATGTGTAGGGAAGCTAACTTAGCGTCTTCCTCTTCATGAATGTATATAGCATATAACATATATTGATCCTTGTTTATTGGTATCAAGATACTTCATTGACATATTTTTTTAATTGATATCATGTTTGTAGTCACCCCTTATTGTTTTTTTTTTGTTTTAGACAAAAAGGGGAGAACATTGTTTGCATTATTTTGATTGACAAAAAGGGGGAGAAAGATTTTTACCCCTCATTTTATCTATGGTTTTGATTGTTTACCCCTTTGTTGATGATTGACAAAAAGGGGGAGAAGTATTTGAGTTTTATATGCATGCTTATGTTTTATATGCATATAATATGTTTTTAATCTCAAGAATATTAAGTTTAATTGATATATAGAGTTTGCTTTGTAATTGGTATCTAGAGCTTATTTTGTTTTGAATATTCCATTTGATATCTCTATTCATGTTTGATATTCATTGCATATATTTATTGTTTATCCCTATGCATGAGTTAAGGGGGAGCTTCCTTGAAGCTTATCTTTAATCCATGCATATATAACTCCATGAGTTTTGTCATCATCAAAAAGGGGGAGATTGTTGGCCCAATGGCCTCCACTCTAGTTTTGATGATGATCAACTCATGTAGTTATGTTTACTAATATTCTTGTGTTTCTAAGTTTCAGATCATTAACAGGATATTAGGTTGGTGATTAGCTTCAACAAAGATGATTAGAAGCTATTCATGATGATTCCGGTGCCAAAGTTTAAAGATCATACCTTTGCACTTGGAGAATCACGGAGTTTGGACCGAATCTACTTGAAGATGGAAGATCGACAAGAAGACTTAGGTATCTAGTTTAGAGTTTGTGTTTTAGATCCATATTTGTAAAGCTTAGTTTAGTTGATATGCTCAAGTGAACACAAAATACACACGTTTCATGATTTGGTTTTTGGTTTTCATGAATAATAGATCAAAACAAGTTTTACCTTATACTTCTGTATATTAGATATGGTCTAGATATACATACATGCTTTAAACTTGCTAGACAAACTTATTTTGACTATCCTATTCATGTTTTGAAAAAATCAAGTTTGATAAAAATACAAGTTTTGTTTTTGATAAAATTGGCAAGACACAAAAATGAATTGATATGTTGATATATTGTCTTGAAATTTTTATCACATGTTTATGTTTCAACATAAAATGATAAAACAAGTTTTATGAAATTTCAGAAATGATAAAAGGTTTTTATAAAATATTTTTCCAAAATTTTCTGACCCTGTTTTGTGCTGACAGGCTGGTCGGTCGACCGCGACGGTCGACCGCACCAAGGGCCGGTCGACCGTTGCAGTCGACCGACGTGCACAGACGTGCACGTCTGTTAGGCACAGACACGGTCGACCGGGACGGTCGACCGAGTTGAGAGCTCTGCTCTCGGGTTTTATCGGTCGACCGGGCCGGTCGACCGCAGTTGCCCAACGGTCATAATTCTGACCGTTGGCGGTCGACCGACAGTCTGTCAGACTGCCAACTCAGCCTAACGACTAGTTTTGTATAGGGGCTATATAAACCCCATCTCTTTGGGGATTTTAGCCAAGTTTTTTAAGGAGAAAAATTTCTAGTTTCTAGAGGTTTTAAAACAAGTTTTCAAAAGTGTTTGGGGCTTTAATTCTTCAATCTTTATTGTTTTAGGTTTTTGGAAAAAATCAAAGAAAAGAATATTTTGGGAGATTTGTCTTGGTTTTCATTCTATATCCTTTGCAAGGATTTTCCCAAGTGATTTTCTTTGTTGCTAGTTTTCCAAACACCTAGTTTTCCACACTTGAGCTATCTTCTATCCTAAACTATTAGGATCTTGTTTTGTGGAAAAAGATAAGAGAAAAAGAAAGAGAAGTGTTTGAGGTTGTTTGTTGTAAACCTCATTGCTGTAAACCCTCCTTCATTTGTTGTATCCCTCTTCGGTAGAGGTGATCGGAGTGGTATTGGTTGTGAGCCTCTTCGGTAGAGGTGGAGTTTGGTAGTGAGCCTCTTCGGTAGAGGTGTGGATGGTTGTTGTATTGGCTACGGGCCTACCCCTCGGTTGTGAGGAGGTTGTTGTTGAGAGAGGAGTTTGGTACTCCTAGAGTTGTAAGAAATCCTCTTTGGTAGAGGTTCCCTCTGTGGGAGTTGAGATAGTGGAAATCCTACATGGTGGTGTAGGCGGGGATGTAGAGCAAGGTGCTCGAACCTCGAAACAAATCTGGTGTTTGCGTTTTGATCCATTGTCTCTCTAACTCTCTCTCTTTACATTTGTGCAAAGCATCATTTCATACAAGCATCATACTTTCATAGCATTCATATTATATACATTGCTTGTGTTGCCTTGCATCTTCATATTGTAATTTATCCTTGATTGCTTGGCTTGATTGTGTGTGCACATATTTCATATTGCTTGGATTGCTTGTGTGTGTGTGCCTAACTTGTACTCATCCAACAAGAGCTTCACATAGCGCCTCAACCCATTTCAAGGAGAATCAAGAGAGTTAGTCCAGAGCCTCGCAAGGGGAATTCGGCTACACTTGTTGTATTGTATTAGTTTGTGCAACATTTGCATTAGCTTCCGCATTTAGCGCACTTAGTTTGCATTGAGTTTCTTAGATTAGCAATTACACCTATTCACCCCCCCTCTAGGTGTTTTTCAATTGGTATCAGAGCTAGTGCTCCTGATACTTAAGCTTAACATCCTAGGAGTGATCCATTTGCTTGCTAATCTCATTTGCATTTGTTTGTTTGCACATTCATATATAGTTTACCATGGACTTCATGACCCCTCCTAGCTTTGACCCTTCCAACATTGATGTTTGGAAGTATAGGATGTCCATGTACCTAAAGACCCTAGGTTTGCATGTCTTCCTTGCCGCCACCAAGAGATGTTATCTTTGTGATGGTAATCATATAGGGGCCAATGCACAAGCCCTAGAGGCCATTAGAAGCACTTTATCTAAAGATTATCTTATGAGTGTTTCTAACCTTGATTCCGCTTTTGCAGGTGGAACAAGTTGACATCAACCACCAACACCTCCAAGTTTCAAGTCCAAATCCAACAAGAAGAGGAATATAGTGGAGAATCCGAGCCACAACAATGCTATTTGGTCCAAGGGAATGACTCCCTTGAGGTACATTCGGAACCCCACTATGATAGTGATGATTGTTCTAGTTCTTCAAATGATCATATTGATGTCCATGCTATAAATGAAGAACTTTCAATTGTTTGTGAAAAAACTTATAGAAAAATATAAGATTTTGAAAAAGAAAAGTCTAGAAATTGAAAAAGAAAATAAGTGTTTACAATCTAGACTTGATATTATTTTGCAAGAGAAGGTTGAGGTCTATAATGAAAGGGATTCATTGAGATCTCAATTAGAACTTGCACTTAAGGAAAATAAAGTTTTAAAATCTAAAAATGATTGTGAAAATCTTTTGAAGAAAAATGAAAATTTGTCTTCAAAAGTTGATTTTGTTTTAAAAGAGAATGTTGATTTGAAAAATAAAATTATTTCTATTTCAAATGATCTAGATGTTTGTTTAGATAAGAATATTGTTTTGCAAAATAAAATTGATGCACATGCTTGCCATGCTAGTGTAGCTTCTTCATCTAGTCTACCTAATGCATGTACCTCTTCTTCTAAAATTACTGATGATATTTATATGTTAAAGAAGAGAGTAGATTGTTTGGGCTCCACTATGAGCCAATGTGCCATGAACCACTCACGGTTGGAAATCTTGGTTCGAAAGAAACAAGTTCCATTCTTTATGCATGCACACCCATCACGGCATACACATGCTTCACACGGACACCATCAACACAAGTATGCTCATGTGTACACATGTACACATTGTGGCCGAAAAGGCCATCTTGCTAAATTTTGCTATGATCGTTTACATGTTGAAAATTTAGCCAAGAAATTTGTTTGGGTTAGAGAAGGGACTAACCCCATGGACCCAACAAGATGTGGGTACCAAAGACCACCCCTCCTATTATTTTTGATGTAGGTGTGGGCTCTCACATGACGTGAGAGTGATGACACCTTGGAGTGGATGCGTTCCGGACTTAAAGGAAATCTATTGGATGCATCACTTTCAAGGGAAGATTTGGTGGAGATGACCACCAAGTTTTGGAGACAAGGAGAGTTGCCCTCTAGGTTTTGGTAACAATTCCTAACTCCGTATTATTTATTACATGTTTTTAATATTCTTTGTTTGTAGCATGTTTTTGATGTCTATGGATTAGTATGTTCATTCCATGTTTATTAGATCCTTGACATGCATATATAGTATTTGAGACACACATGCGTATATGAACCCATAATTAGTGTTCTCACTTTTGTTTAAGCTATAATGTACATCATGAATCTAATACATGTGAATTTATATAATAATCATGTTTTAGTTCTTATGATGTTGATTTCTAGCTTGTTTTGATACTCCTTGTGGTTATGACATGTTTAAATGTGGATTTTGTCAAAACTTGTGTTATACATGTACAAATAGTGAGTTACATTTGTTTTATATGCAATTGAACTTCATGCTCATTTGTATTCACTATATGTACACGCATGAGCTAATTTTGATGATTCGTTCATTTATACTTGTTATACCTATTTGCATGTATATGTAGTTTAAAATTCAAATAAAAGAATTTTGATGAATTTTGTATGTGTTTTAGTTAGAAATATAGTATTCGTGTTTGTTTTGATGCTCAATGACTTGATTACATGTTTAAGTGTTAGATTTCATTAAGACTAGGAATTATACTTGTACATATAGTGGGCTACAAATAAATCTATATATAGTTGGAATTGAATGCTTATTTGAACCCATTAGATGTGCTAGTATAGTCTAGTTTTGATGATTCATACATTTTAAACTTGTATTCTCATTTTTAAATTTGTTTCATGTATATGTTTGTATTGCCAAACTTTAAGATATACATGTATACCCCTTGAGTCATTTGCCTTTCATGCAAATTTATATATATGGACTCATATGTGTTTAGGGATATGTATGTATACTTCATGTTTGACAATTCATACATATACCTTGAAAAGAATTGGTATCAAATTGTTTTAATGAAAAGCTAAATTTTCATACTTTTCAAGTTTTTCATGTTTCATGTATTTATGTTTAACTTCATGTATATGTCCATCTAGTTCAAACTAATCTTATACATATACATCTTTTTGAGCCACGTGCCTTCATGAATATACATTTAGTGGACTCGTTGAGTTTTGGATATGTATGTATATTTTAGCTTGTATTAGACATACATATGCCTTGAAGATTAAATAAGGAGTTTTATATAATTTTTCATGTTTTTGATGGAATTATATTTTAAGGAATAATTGAGCTTAATGAAATATTTTTCATGATTATGATCTTCACATATTATTTGTACACTCATATCTATTGCTCATGTTTGTTTCTCATGAGTTATGCTTTATTGGTTAGAGTAATGATTATCATGTGAATTTCAATTTTGTTTTATTCCTTTCTTGAAGGATTTCGTGCTAGTTAACAAGTTTTCCATTTAACTAGTTGCGGTGTTCTTCATTTTGGTAGTGATTTTCAAACAAAACTACATTTTCAAATCTATCTTTGAAAACTCCTACCTTCCAAGGGCGGTAGGATGGGAGATCATGTTCATGTATGCCCTAAATTGAAGATCTTTAAAACTTGAATTATGATTGGGTGGTAGAGAATATGATGTATACACTTGAACTTATTGTTATGTCAATTGGTATCATTGAACTCTTTCAATTGGTATCATTTTGATCTTCTTGTATACTCATATATGTTTTGTATGTATGTATGCTTTAAATTCCAAGTATATCAATTTCTATTGGTATCTATTTTTCATACATATATATGTTTGTGTTTATGCTAGTGCTTGAGTTTCAATTTTGTTTAAATTGATTACTTTTAAATTGTTATCAAGACTATGCATGACTTTAGTTTGTATTTCATAAAGGGGGAGAAAATTTGATTTTGTATTTCAATTGGTATTTGTACTCCCACTCTCTATGATTAAAAGTTGTTATTTTAAATATATGATATCAACATCAAATTATATGTTTTTAAAATGAACAATTCTTACAATTGGTATCAATGTTTCTATGTAAAATCTCTTCAATTGGTAAAATATTTACAATTTGTATCATATTTAAGAAATTCAAAATTTATTTTGGTTCCAAGATTCATGTTTAAGAATTCAAGACTTATGTTTAATTACAATTGGTATTTTCAAAATTTTGTTTAAAGAAAATATTCAAAGTTTTGATTTGTATTTCCTATATGCAAGGAGAGCTTAACATCTCTCTTACATATAGATTCATGTTGAGTATATTATAAATTGAGGAGCTTGACAACTCTTCTTTATATGATATACGTGTGTAGGGGAGCTTCACATCTCCTCTATGCATTACATAATATGTGTTATGTGAATTGGGGCTTGTCATCCTTTCTTCATGTAATGCATATGTGTAGGGAAGCTAACTTAGCGTCTTCCTCTTCATGAATGTATATAGCATATAACATATATTGATCCTTGTTTATTGGTATCAAGATACTTCATTGACATATTTTTAATTGATATCATGTTTGTAGTCACCCTTTATTGTTTTTTTTTGTTTTAGACAAAAAGGGGGAGAACATTGTTTGCATTATTTTGATTGACAAAAAGGGGGAGAAAGATTTTTACCCCTCATTTTATCTATGGTTTTGATTGTTTACCCCTTTGTTGATGATTGACAAAATGGGGAGAAGTATTTGAGTTTTATATGCATGCTTATGTTTTATATGCATATAATATGTTTTTAATCTCAAGAATATTAAGTTTAATTGATATATAGAGTTTGCTTTGTAATTGGTATCTAGAGCTTATTTTGTTTTGAATATTCCATTTGATATCTCTATTCATGTTTGATATTCATTGCATATATTTATTGTTTATCCCTATGCATGAGTTAAGGGGGAGCTTCCTTGAAGCTTATCTTTAATCCATGCATATATAACTCCATGAGTTTTGTCATCATCAAAAAGGGGGAAATTGTTGGCCCAATGGCCTTCCACTCTAGTTTTGATGATGATCAACTCATGTAGTTATGTTTACTAATATTCTTGTGTTTCTAACTTTCAGATCATTAACAGGATATTAGGTTGGTGATTAGCTTCATCAAAGATGATTAGAAGCTATTCATGATGATTCCGGTGCCAAAGCTTAAAGATCATACCTTTGCACTTGGAGAATCACGGAGTTTGGACCGAATCTACTTGAAGATGGAAGATCGACAAGAAGACTTAGGTATCTAGTTTAGAGTTTGTGTTTTAGATCCATATTTGTAAAGCTTAGTTTAGTTGATATGCTCAAGTGAACACAAAATACACACGTTTCATGATTTGGTTTTTGGTTTCATGAATAATAGATCAAAACAAGTTTACCTTATACTTATGTATATTAGATATGGTCTAGATATACATACATGCTTTAAACTTGCTAGACAAACTTATTTTGACTATCCTATTCATGTTTTGAAAAAATCAAGTTTGATAAAATACAAGTTTTGTTTTTGATAAAATTGGCAAGACACAAAAATGAATTGATATGTTGATATATTGTCTTGAAATTTTTATCACATGTTTATGTTTCAACATAAAATGATAAAACAAGTTTTATGGAATTTTCAGAAATGATAAAAGGTTTTTATAAAATATTTTTCCAAATTTTCTGACCCTGTTTTGTGCTGACAGGCTGGTCGGTCGACCGCGACGGTCGACCGCACCAAGGGCCGGTCGACCGTTGCAGTCGACCGACGTGCACAGACGTGCACGTCTGTTAGGCACAGACACGGTCGACCGGGACGGTCGACCGAGTTGAGAGCTCTGCTCTCGGGTTTTATCGGTCGACCGGGCCGGTCGACCGCAGTTGCCCAACGGTCATAATTCTGACCGTTGGCGGTCGACCGGACCGGTCGACCGGCAGTCTGTCAGACTGCCAACTCAGCCTAACGGCTAGTTTGTATAGGGGCTATATAAACCCCATCTCTTTGGGGATTTTAGCCAAGTTTTTTAAGGAGAAAAATTTCTGGTTTCTAGAGGTTTTAAAACAAGTTTTCAAAAGTGTTTAGGGTTTTAATTCTTCATTTTATTGTTTTAGGTTTTTGGAAAAAATCAAAGAAAAGAATATTTTGGGAGATTTGTCTTGGTTTTCATTCTATATCTTTTGCAAGGATTTTCCCAAGTGATTTTCTTTGTTGCTAGTTTTCCAAACACCTAGTTTTCCACACTTGAGCTATCTTCTATCCTAAACTATTAGGATCTTGTTTTTGTGGAAAAAGATAAGAGAAAAAGAAAGAGAAGTGTTTGAGGTTGTTTGTTGTAAACTCATTGTTGTAAACCCTCCTTCATTTGTTGTATCCCTCTTCGGTAGAGGTGATCGGAGTGGTATTGGTTGTGAGCCTCTTCGGTAGAGGTGGAGTTTGGTAGTGAGCCTCTTCGGTAGAGGTGTGTGGATTGGTTGTTGTATTGGCTACGGGCCTACCCCTCGGTTGTGAGGAGGTTGTTGTTGAGAGAGGAGTTTGGTACTCCTAGAGTTGTAAGAAATCCTCTTTGGTAGAGGTTCCCTCGGTGGGAGTTGAGATAGTGAAAATCCTACACGGTGGTGTAGGCGGGGATGTAGAGCAAGGTGCTCGAACCTCGAAACAAATCTTGGTGTTTGCGTTTTGATCCATTGTCTCTCTAACTCTCTCTCTTTACATTTGTGCAAAGCATCATTTCATACAAGCATCATACTTTCATAGCATTCATATTATATACATTGCTTGTGTTGCCTTGCATCTTTCATATTGTAATTTATCCTTGATTGCTTGGCTTGATTGTGTGTGCACATATTTCATATTGCTTGGATTGCTTGTGTGTGTGTGCCTAACTTGTACTCATCCAACAAGAGCTTCACATAGCGCCTCAACCCATTTCAAGGGGAATCAAGAGGAGTTAGTCCAGAGCCTCGCAAGGGGAATTCGGCTACACTTGTTGTATTGTATTAGTTTGTGCAACATTTGCATTAGCTTCCGCATTTACCGTACTTAGTTTGCATTGAGTTTCTTAGATTAGCAATTACACCTATTCACCCTCCCCTCTAGGTGTTTTTCAGTAGGAATTAAGGTTATTAATTTTGACCTCTAAGAATGGCTTTGATTTTTTTTATGCCATTAATTACGGGCCATTTAGCGAGCCTATAGTAGGTCATAGCCTCTTAACAGTCATTCATCTTGACTGTTTTCCTTCGCGAGCATATGCTCTGAAGAACTCCATCTTGATTGTTCTCCTTCCCTTCAAGAGCATGTGCTCTGAAAATAAAAAGAACCCAAAGCTTCAATGCTTTCTTTCAATTTTCTTTGAAGATTACTACTGTTAAGTTATTTTAAGATTAAAAAGTATTGCTTTAAGTGTTTTCACGGCCGTGCCTTGACAAATGAAGTCCAACTTCTAAAGAACTATTTTTTGATAGGAAATAGCTTTTGCCTTGATAAGGCTCGGTCTTCTTGAAGCTCTACCATCATTAGTCATGAAGAGACTTCATCTCTTGATCCATTTCTGAAATCTCTTTCTTTGAGATTCATGCGTCCATGCTCTGCAAACACGCTTTTCGCGTTACCTGATGAAATGCGGGCTTGTTGACTTCAAAGTCTAAGCCTCAAGTTCTTCAGACGCAAGTGTGGTGAACTCTGCATTTTAGGACTTGAAATGCGAATTTTGTATATGAAGCTCGCGTTTGGGGTTCTTCACTTAGAAAATTTTAAGTCTGCTCTTTTAAGATCTTTGGACGCGAATGTGATAAGCTCCGCATCTGGAGCTTTAAATGCAAGCCTAAGCAATTTCAGAAAGTTTTAAGACCCGAGTCTGCATCTTTGATATGTGCTCGCGTCTTAATTATCAGACGCGAGTCTAATATCAGACTGCATTTGGATTCATATCTTCTATCTCCGCATCGTGAGATTTGCGTCTGGAGTTCATGACTTCAGCCTCGCGTTTGTGCTTCTGGCTTCCTGTTTTCTGTCTTTGCAGAATTTTAACCATTGTTTTTTTTTTTTAGGTCTTGGCCATATCGAAGGTGCTGGTTCCATCATCTTTTCTGGGTTCATAGGAAAATATTTGGATCGGCCAGCTTATTCGATTGGCGAGCACTCGGGAAGTCAGAGCTTCTGTCTAAGGGTGAGGAAGATCCGTGCGGTTGTCGATACACATCAAGACCTTATTGGACATGATGCAAAAGTAACGTCTCGGATCCTTTCTGGTCACAGTGAGCATGGCGCATTTGAAAGTCACGGGAAAGAAGACGTCACCAATAAGGTCTCAGATCCTCCCTTCACCAATCTTACTCAAAGAAGTGACAACGACGAAAAATTCATGCTCATTAGATGACTTTCTGGTGATGGAGCTTCCCATTAAGCGAAGGATTACAGCCTTGTGAAGACCTCCGCACTAGTTGGTCGGGTGGAATCCGATTGCTCACTGCATTTCGACCTCGAGAAGCACCACTGTTCTCAAGAGGAGAGGAAATTGATCCGCTATTCTCGGCCATAGTCAAGAGGGCGAGCTTTGTGCATCTTCAATATTTTAAGGAGTGAGTATAACCTATCGCTGAGCAAGAGGGACTTCTTTGTACTCCTTTGTTGTAACACTCAATCTTATTGTATAAGAGAGCGTTTTATATCACTTTCATATTTTTGAATATCAATAAAAGTGACACTTTTTCTGTCTTCTTATATGTCTTGCCTTTTTTTGTTTAAAACCAGACAAGCAGAAGTGATTTCCTTTGATTTGTTGAAGTGTAACATTTTAACTTAGCAAGTCAAAGTTAGAAAAAATTTCATTTAAGGAAATTTAAGATTACTGTCAGAGGTGTGATGTCAACTTGACAAGAGTGGAATAGTGGACTTGCCAATCTATGGATGAGAATGGCAAGTGAAAATTTCAACCCGCGAAGGATTGTGACTGAGTCTTTATCAGAGGTTTAGTATTAACGTAATTAAGATTCAGCTGGGGATTGATGGAAACACCGTTAAAGGTATGATATTAACCTAACAGTGATTTTAGGTGGACCTGCCATTCTATTGACGAGAATAATAAGTATGACTAGACCCTTTGAGGATCTGAAAAATTTTACCATCAGAGGTGTGATATTAACTTAACGGGTTGGATTAAATCTTGTCAGAGGTGTGATATTAACTTGATAAGGATGTGAGCTAGAGGTGTGATGTTAACTTAGCTCCGTAGGAATTTTTGTTTCGTTTGGGAAGACTGAAAATACCACTATCATAGGTGTAGTATTAACTTGGCAGTGGAGGTAATGCTAGAGGTATGATTTTGAACTTAGCACTAGTCATCTCGACTTCGATATGAAAATTCGAGAGAAAGTCATTATCATAGGTGTATTGTTAAACTTAACAATGAACTGGATGCTAGAGGTGTAATGTTAAACTTAGCATCGCTCATCTTAGTTTCGATATGGAAGGCCGAGGAAAAGTCATTGTCATAGGTGTATTGTTGAACTTAATAATGAACTGGATGCCAGAGGTGTGATGTTAAACTTAGCATCGTTCATCTCAGCTTTAATATGGAAGCCTAAGGAAAATGACTGTCAGAGGTTTAATGATGAACTTGACAGTAACTTAACCACTGTTAACGGTATAGTGTTAACTTAACAGTAATTTGTCAGAGATGTGATGTTAATATGACAAGAGTTGATTTGCGATATGAGTAATTTAAGGACTTATCATTCTATTGATAAGAATTGACAAGTAAAATTTAGAATGTCAAAGGTGTAGTGTTAAACTTGACAAAAGTGATTTGCGATATGAGCAATTTTGAGGACTTGTCATTCTGTGAAAGAGAATTGACAAGTGAAGTTCGTACTTGCTGGGGAGTATTGAAGATTTTTGCTGGTAGAGGTGTGATATTAACTTAGCAGTGATTGAGCTTGTGGACCTACCATTCTGTGAGAGGAAATTAGTAGGGGACTTTGGTGAAAAATAGAATGACTTGTCAGAGATGCAATATTTCACGTGACAATCATTGATTTTCTAGGGGCATGAGATGTTTGCCATTAGAGGTGTAATATTAACGTAACAACTAAGATTTTGAGTGAGTTTTGTTGTTAGAGGTTTAATGTTAGCTTGACTGACACCACTGGGAATCAAAACAAAAATGGCTTACCAAAGATTTATTGTTAACTTGACAAGTCTTTGCTCATTTCATAGGAGAAATGGACACACATCTTTTTTGTGGTCTTACCATTTTGTGAGTGAGAATTGGTAAGAGATTTTAAAGGAGAGAATGGGACCAAGTCCCTGGGGATTTTTAGCAAACCCTCAGCTATCAACGGATTTGGTATGCCTTTACAACTACCATTTGAGTTGGGCTAGCCATTCTATTCCCCTCAGCATGATGAGTTGTCGAGAACTTATATTGGACTTAAAAGCCAACATTTTTCTCTGTCCTTAGTCGTCAAAGGCGTCGGATGTTCATAGATAACTAGAGAAGAGTAACAAGGCTAAAATCAACGTTTTGCACTTTGTTTCTTCTTTAATGTTTACATCATACATCATGATGTAACCAGCGTTCGATCGGCTCGACACTAATCGATCGTGATGTGATCCGTTGAAAAAAGAAAGAAGGTTTTCTTTGGCGCCCTTTCAATCATCTAGGATCTGGAGTTTGTAATCAGAGGTGTAATGTTAACCTGATCATAGGTGAACTAGAGAAGAGTAATAAGGGTAAAACTAAAATTTCACACTTTGTTTCTTCTTCGATGTATAGATCATGCATCATTATGTAACCAGCGTTCGATCGGCTCGACACTAACCGACCGTGAAGTGATCGGTTGAAGAAAGAAAGAAGATTTTCTTTGGTGCTCTTCCGAACATCTTGGATCTAAAGTTTTTCATCAGAGATGTAATGTTAACCTGATTATAGGAAGAGTCCTATCAAGGATAGTGTTTCTTCAAGAATCTGTCGTTGATCCGCATCATAAGCGTATCACCATTAGGGGTTATAAGACGGTATGCTCTATTTGAGTAGACCGACTCTACTACAAATGGTCATTCCAATTTAGACTGAAATTTCTGTTTGGTCTTATGCGTCATCACCATGGGTCTTCTGACAGATAAGAGAAGATTACCTTTCTTGAAAGTCTGCTCCTTAACTTTTTTGTTGAAGGCTCTGGTAATTCAAGCTTGATAGAGCTCAATTTGTTATTTAGCTTGTAGAGTTTATTGTCTAAAGCTTCCAGCTCCTGGAGTCGCAGGTGATGCTTCTCCTCATCTGTCATTTTCGTCGTCAAAGCAATGTGTATGGACGGGATCTGGATTTCTAATGATAGTACAATTTCACACCCGTATACCAAAGAAAATGGTGTAGCATTTGTCGGGGTTCTCACCGTCGTGCGATAAACCCATAAGCATTCACCTAACTTATCATCCAGTCGCGCTGGCTTTTTAGACAAATTTTAAAGAAGTTTCCCAATGGTCTTGTTGAAATTTTCTGTAAGGCCGTTAGCAGCTAAATAGTTTGTCGTCGAAGACACACTCTGAATTCTGAACTTGTCGCAAAATCTCTGAAAGGCTTGGCTGATGAACTGAGGCCCATTGTCATGGACAATCCGTCGTGGCACGCTAAAGCGGTAGACCACATGATGTTTAATGAACTTGTTCATGTCAGATATCTTTACCTCCCTCAAGGGATAACTTCAGCCCATTTGGAGAACTAATCAGTTATGACTAAGATAAACTGATGTTTTTTAGATGAAGGTGGGCTAATAGGTCCAATTACATCCATACCCCACATTTCGAATGGCCAGGAAGAGGGAGAAGATGTCCTGCTGCCTGGTGAATGTCACCATGGATCTGACAGGCATGGCATCGTTTAGCGTAAGTGATGACGTCAGGGATCATCTTTGGCCAATAAATCTGAGTCTTCGGAGTCGATCTCCAAGTTTTGGACCAGGTTGGTGAACTCCACACATACCGTCACGAGCCTCTTTGAGTATTTCCTGTGCCTTTTTGTGTGACAGGCAGCGAAGGAGGACTCCATCATGCGATCGATAATACAGTGTTCTTGTGATCGCATTGTAATAGAATTTAGAAGCTTTCCTTCTAATAGCAGCCGCCTCTTTAGGGTCATCAGGCAGGATGTCGTACAATGCATAGTCGATGTACGAGAATCGCCAATCCCTGAACTCTAGACCTGTTGAAGTTTCTAGAGTTTCTTTGATTTGAAGATCTCTATTGGCTTTTGGTTATCTTCAAAAGCAAATCTTGGACAATATAAGTCATGGTTGTAGACGAGTACTTTCTCTGTCGTTCCAGCTGGAAGAGCCAAGGAGGCAGCAGAGATATCAGCGCGTCTGCATGAGCATTTTGCTGGTGGGGTACATGGTCGATGTAGAAGTTTTGAACCTCTTTGCCATGTGGATAGTTGCGTTATAATAGGGTATCAAGTCTTCATGTCTGACCTCGTACTCCCCGCGAACCTGGTTAGTGATGAGCTTTGAGTCACCGTATGCTTCGAGATTTTTAACGCCAATCTCATCGGCGATACGCATCCCGATCAAGAGAGCATTGTATTCTGCTACATTGTTAAAACACGGCTCAGTTAATGAGAATGCATGAGGGATTATGTAGTTCTATAGGGAGACAAGTACTACCCCCGCTCCTGCTACGATATTTCCTCACGGACCCATTCTCAATACACCGTCGAAGAAGAGTTACCACACCTGTCCTTCGAAAGATGTCTGGGTCAAGCAAACTTCAACGATCTCATTTGAGAGATCTTCATAAAGTTTAATTGCCCTCGGGTCTGGATGCCCAGCCAAAAAAAATCTACCACTGCCTGTCCCTTCACAACTTTTTGTTGCAGGAATTGCATCTCATATTGGGAGAGCAACATGGCCCATTTTGCCAATTGACCATTTAGTGATGATGGTTTTGTCATAACCAATCTTAAAGAATTAACTTTTGATATGATGTGTATAGTTTTCCCCACCAAGTAGTGTCACATCTTCTGGAAGGCGAAGACCAATACCAAGCATTCTTTTCGATCAGACTGTACCAATGTTCGGCTCCAATCATAGTTCTACTCAAGTAGTAGATTGCATGCTTGTGTCTCTGATCATTATTTTGGGCTAGTAAAGCTCCTAAAGAATGATCCATCGCTCGAACGTATATCAGGAAAGGATTTTCTGATACCGGAGCTGTAAGGACAGGTGAATTCATGAGGTATCACTTGATTTCCTCAAATACTTGTTGGCATGCATCATACCAAATGAATGAAGCACTCTTCTTCATCAATTTGGTGAAGGGTTGACATTGTCCTGAGAGATTTGAGATAAACCTCCATATATATGCTAGCTACCCTTACAATCCTCTAAGCTCTCTAAGACTTTTTAGAGGTTGCATCTCCTAGACAGCGCGAACTTTCTCTGGGTCAAGGTGGATTCCTTTGAATGTAACAACAAACCCTAGGAATTTGCCGCTGGTTACCCCCAGGAAGGATTTAGTAAAATTCATCTTCAATTGATGCACCCGCCTGATGTCGAATATTATCTTCAGATCTGCTATGTGATCGCCTTTGGTACAGCTTTTTACTGTAATATCGTCAACGTAGCATTCCACTGTTTTACGTATATGCTCGTAGAAAATTGCATTCCTAGCTCTCTGGTATGTTGCCGGCACATTCTTCAATCCGAAGGGCATGACAGTATAACAATATACCCCAATGGCGTCCTGAAAGATGTATGCTTCTTATCGTCAGGGTACATCTTGATTTGGTTGTATCCCGAGAATCCTTCCATAAAAGAGATCCGTTCAAACCCACACGTATTGTCGATCATGACATCCGTGATTGGAAGGGGGAATTCGTCTTTAGAACACGCCTCATTTAGATCACAAAAGTCAATACAAACCTAGATTTTCCCATTCTCCTTGGTGATAGGGACGATATTGGCTACCCAATCAGGGTGTTGTTCTTCCTTGATAAAACCAGAGTCTGTAAGATTCTTGAGTTCCAACTGGATTGCTTCCATTATCTCAGGACGGAACCGTCATTGCTGTTGCTTGACGGGTTTCTCATCTGGATTGATATTGAGTCTGTGCATAGCTACTTGAGGATCAAGCCCAGGCATATCTTCGTAGTTCCAGTAGAAAACATCTAATACTCTCGAACCAGAGATATTAGATCTTCCTTCTCGGAGGGTGATAAGCTTTTGCTTATAAAGATGGGCTTAGAATTAGCCTCATCTTCCAGATTGATCTAGGTGACCTTATCCTCGGTGGGTGATTCAAGTTATTTGAAGCGAATATCCTAGAGAGCATTTAGGTGTTTGATCCAAGGATCTGTATCCGACTGGATCATTACTTCATCTCCATCTTTCGGGTAGCTTGTTGAAATCATGTATACTGAAAGTTCTTTGAAGATGTTGCCGACACTGACATCTGACTCCCACGATAACGTGTCTGGCGAGTGTTTATGATATAATGACTCTTCAGACTCAAAGGCTGACGGGATTGGAGTTAACACATATCCTAACCCCCTGCGAGTTCGATAATAATAATCAGGTGTTTTTCCTTTTGGAACGAATGATCGAAGAAGTGTTCTTCTTTCTTTGCCAAAGTTCAAGCCAGGACCACTTGTCAGGTCATATCCCGTCTTCTCCATCATTCTGAGTACATTTGGTTCATAATGAGAGAATTGAGGAAGTTTATTCTCGCTTTATGAGTCTTTGCGAGTCATTGATTTGGATTCGACTCTTCCAAAAAGGATCAATTTTTGGCCTTTATGGCTTGCTAGGACCTTGAATAAAGATCATCGCGCTTCATTGACGCCTTGATATACCATGAGAGATGACCTCACCGGCACATGCAATGATGTCAAGGCATCTATTACCGGGGTCATCACCTACATCGGTACTAGTATCTGATGGCACAGAATCAGATGCAAACACAGAAAGGTAAGCCAAATCTAATTCTTCATTAATATATCACTCGCCTACATTATTGGCGGTGTTATTGACGTCGAGCTTATTAATGCTTGTTACAAGTGGGTTCAGCTCCCAAAGACATTCTTCCTCTACCTCTAGTTCAATATCAGCTTCATTACCAGAGTCTGGTTCCTCTGGCTAGGGATTCTCATCCATCTCCAGAGAATCCTGGTACAGGAGAGAGTCTGTGAAGTAGTTCTCTACCCCCTTGAACGGATGCCTTTCGGCGATCAAAGTTCGGATTTTTTCATCTTCGTCAATATACTTCATAATTTGATGGAGAGTTGAAAGAACGATGGAGTTGCGATGAATCCACGGTCATTCCAGTAGCAAATTGTACGAAGTGTCAGAGTCAATCACATAGCACGTCACTTCAAATCTTAGGTCCCCAATCTAACATTTGAGTTTGATCTTCCCTATTGGGTGCGTACCATTGGCGTTGAAACCAAAAATGATAGTTCGGGTGGCGCTCAATCAGTGAGTGGAGATATCGAAATGCTGCATGACCCGATGAGGCATAATGCTCAATGTGGATCCTAGATTTACCTGAATGCATCTCACTTCATACGATCCAATATACCCAGTGAAGTACAAGGGCCTATCATGTTTCCCCTTGACCTACATGTCATCCGGAGTGAAAGTTATGCAGGGGGTATGTTGAGAAGTGTGGAGACAGTTTTCGTCAGGTTCAGCCAGAATCTGAGCTATTAAGACCTCAATATCAGTTAGAGCTTCTCTCAGAGCTTCTCTTGTTAACTTGTTAGTCTCAGGAGCTCGTAAAAGGTGATCCTAGCTGAGATGTTGGCCAGTTGAGCCAAGACATCAAAGCGGAAGGTGCTGATGATCTTTTCGCTTTGTCCTTCGGGAGAGCCTTGAAATACCAAATCTCCTTTTGTTTCTCCACAGGTTGCTTCATGGATGGCTTGGTTGGCTATGAGGCGAGTTTAGGCAGATTTACCACCAGATTGTCGTATTTCTTCAGATACGACTGACCCGGACGGGTTTCGGCCACGAGCGGTGTATTCAGCTCTGCCGCAAGGACAATTGTCTCCTCCTTTGAATCAGTTAGAGAGGGGACATCGGTTTCTGCCTCTCGGGAAGAGGCACACACCACATTGCAAGGCGAAACTTTTACTTTGCCTTTAGATTTCCTGTTGATAACGGTAGTCCACTGTTGGCCTTCCACAAGGTCGGGATGAACCCACATGATCCCTCCATGAGGAGTAAGAACAGGCACAGGACCTTTCTCCTGCTGGTGGTATGGATCTATATTGATCATTCTTACTTCCCCTTTCGGGATGGGAACTACTCCGGCCGGTGTCGGAGGTTGATCCCCGAACTGAAGAAATGACGTCATGTTTACTGTCACTTTCTTCTGCTCCGGGCGGAGTTTGAGCACCTCTGCATCAATCAAAACTTAAAGGATATCTTTGAAGATGTAACAGCTCTTGGTAGGGTGCCCCAGCATCCTGTGGTACAAGTAGTAGTTGGGATTGTCGGTCTTGCCTACCTTCTCAAGACGTCTAGCTTCAGGAAACTTTAATCTGTTACTCATGTTGAGTAACTTAAACAATGAATTGACATACTCATCTTTGAAGGAGTACTGTTTGTTGGCTTGAGGCTGACTTGAAGAGCTACCCCTTCTAGCCAGCTAAGGCTTAACAGGAGACTTCGTCTCTGTCACCAATGTGTCCTTCCTTATCGATTGAAAAGATACTTCTGGCGCGCGCCTTGTCGACTTTTCAGGTATGAGCTTGTTTTCTTCTGCCCTAACCCTGACGACAATCTCCTCTGCCTGTTCACCTTACTGGACCAACTGCTTCCAGGTGCGGCTTTCAGCAACTGCGATCTGGGTTAGGATTGAAGTTTACAAATTGTGATGGCATGTTTTCACCAGGGTATCCTGGGTCATACCGCTAGGGCATCGGAGTGCCATATTCTGAAACCTCTCCATAAATACTTTAATTGACTCCCCTTTTTGTTGCCTCATTGCCAGGAGATCTAGCATGATGATCTCCGAATCGACTTCGAAGAAGTGTGTAAGGAAAAGCTTATCCATATCTCCCCAGTTCTTGATGGAGCCTTGTAGGAGCTTCATGAACCATTCAAAAGCGAGTCCCTTCAGAGTACCAATGAACAAACATGCTAGGATGACATCATTTGCTACTACATTTCCTGTCTGAGACTTGAAATAGTATATGTGCTGGCTCGGTGACCCCTTGTCATCGAAGGCCTGTAGCGTTGGAGCTTTGAACTTAGGAGGGTACGGGACAAGATGCCACTCAATCGGGTACGACCGGACCACTCTTACTTCTTGGAGGCCTTTTTGATTTGTGAAGGCTTCAAAACATTGTTCCAGTTTATTCATCCTTTTGGAGTGAGTGCTCCCATTCTCTAAATTGCCTCCCTCTTCGGACGAAGGCTTGGATGACTAGAGTTAGACTGTTCCTCCTCCTCGATATGCGTAGAAGACGAGCTCTCTCCTTTCTTCTGTTTGCGCTTAAGACTTCTTAGAAGGAGTTTTGGCTTTCGGCCTCTTCCTGCCCTCAAGCAATTATGAAAGTATCTACTTGAGGGTGTCGATAGATTCTTGTTGGGCGCGAATCATATCGAGTTGTTCCCCCTGGGCCTGGGCTTGTTGTTCAAAGCACCTGGCCATTTCTTCAGGAGTACTTGTCATATATGCGAAGGCTTCCTTCTCTACAGAAGAGTTCAAAGCCTATGATTCCGCAATAGCGGAGTGTGGACTCACTTACTTCAATGCCTTGTCTAGGGCACTGTAGTCAACTGGGGCTACCACGCCAGTCTGAGTGCAGGTATGCCAGTACACTCTTTCTGGTTCAGTGTCAGACTCGTCAGAGCTGACTATCGGTTGTTTCTCGTGACTTCTGCTGGGCGTAGTGCTTGGACCCACCATATTCGCAGTGATTTCGGGGTACTCCATATCATAGAAAGTTCTCCTTGCGCGGGAACGACGTCTTTTGGTCAATTGGGAGACTGACGCAGATGATAACCGTCTGAGCACCGACTTCTTGGGCATGTAAGTTGCAGTGGCATTCAGAGAGCATGCTGTGATGAGTCGTTCACAACAACTTGGTGGAGTAATTTGATGAGTACTCCTCTTCTTTGTTAGATAATCCCTTAGATCCGTTGGAGGGGAATCGAAGAGGCCAGCCTAGAGTTTTTGAGAGCTTTCCAACCTTGCATCGCAAATTTGAGACGCCGGGTTTAGAGACGTGGAGCTCTCGTTCTGTAGCACAGACGCGGCTCTCGTGTTTTGGCTTTGAGACGCGGGTTTCGTGCCTCTACTGAGGAGAGACGCGGACCTCGCGTCGCTGATTGTCGCATTTGTTCAGCAACATTTGGGAAACACGAACTTTTTGAGTCCCACGCTCTGTTGTAGAGACGCAGGTCTCGTGCCTCTGAGAAGAGGTACGAACCTCGCGTTGCTGAAGTTGCGTCTGGGAGGTGAAGCCTCAAAAAATGCGGGCTTCTTGAGCTCCGCATTTTGGTCTCCAGACGCAGGCTTCGCGTGTCTGACGCAGCTTAGAAGAAACGCAAGCATGAGCCTTGCGTCTTACATCTGTTGAACAGATAGTTATTCTAGCTTCTTGCATCTGTTGTCAACGCGCGCATCGTCTTTGTCGATGTTTGGCATTCCGGTTACGCTTCACAGGTTGTTGAAACCCCCAGTAGCCTAGTACTGATGAAGAGGAAGGGTGTGGTCGGATTGACCATCAGTGACACTAGCCTTGCGGGTCTCGTGAGAAACGTTGACGCGTGCTACGGGTGCGATGCGGCCAGAAATGGCGTTGCTTGTGCAGGCCATCTTCGGAGAGGTCCCCGAAGGGACTTGAGAGCGAATCTCTGAAGAGATTCTACAATACTACCACGTCACCCTAGAGCTCTTGGAGCCAGAAGAGAGGAACTCTTTATACTTTATTTGGTCGAATTCAATGATAAGCGATTTGACCGTTCTTCACATGAAGGTGACGTCACCTTGTGCCATGACTGCTCATCAGTAGAGAAAGTAGACCCCAGCGGAGTCGCCATCTCTTATTTATGTCAAAAAATTGAAATATGTATCGTAAAATTTCCTTGAATCAATAAAAGATTACAACAAATCAATACTCCGATTACAAGAGAGGAGATATTCAAGCTCAAATCTCCTCTTTATTTAATATCGGGTTCTTGATGTAGCGGTGAAAAGTGATTCTTGTTTTTTGTTGACTGGGTGAACGTCAATGTCTTCTGGGAATTTTCTCTTCGGACTATGGACGGAGTAGCGCAGCTCCTATCCAGTGAAATCTCAAAGAGAGTTGAGGTAAAAACTTGAACACAGCAAGTTGTTAGAAGAGTTGGACTCTTTATCACTATTCCTCAGCTAAAAATTCTAACCAAGATTTTGACCAAGAAAATTCTCCTCCAATTCGATTCTGAATCCCCTTCTTCACTAGCAAACTAAGTTATTTATAGGGGTTTCAGGGGTTAAACTATCCACTAAAAATCCTCCATAATGGGGGTTAACTCCCCTCATTACGTGGACAATAATTGGCTCAGTAATGAGGGCAGTTATAACCGATACACAGGGCTTCTCTGCAATTAAAATGCGGGTTTCGAGCCTTGCGTTTTGGCATTATATTATAGTACTGTTGGATGTCGACTTCGAACCTTACTAGACGCGGGTTTTGAACTCTGCTAAACGCGGACTTCGAGCTCTGCGTCTTGGTATTGCATAGATGGCTGAGACGCGGGCTTCAAGCTCTGCATCTTGGCCATTGCAGTGAAGCAGAGACGCGGGCTTTGGCCCTTGCGTCTTTGTACTGCAGTGATCCTGAGGCGCGGCCTTCAAACTCTGTGTCTTGGTCATTGCAGTGATGTTCAGACGTGGACTTTCACCCTTGCATCTTGGTACTGCACGAGTGGTTATGATTAGCCTTACGTCTGGAGTATAAACTCTGCTTTCTGATGACTTGTCTTCAGTGATTCTTAGATAGTCTACAACCCCTCTCTAGGTGTACTTTTAATTTTTGTACTTGAGTTCTTGATTCAATTCTTGTTAGCTTCAAAACTTAACATTCTTTTGTTGAAGCTAAACAAACCTACTAAAATTTTGATTAAACTTGTCACTTAAACATCACAAGATCATTGGTACTATAACCACATGAGTTAATCATTATCAAAACTAGAGTGATGAGTTTTTAGGTCAACAATTAGTTCAAGCTCATGCTACTAATAGTAAGATGTTGGTCCAAAAATTAAGTAAGACTTACATGCATGTTTTTTACCATTTGAAAGGATGGGTTTAAGCTTTAATGAGTGCAAAGCATTTTCAGATGCAGGGTATTGGGTAGAACGCACCTAAAGGACTCACCTATGCTTGGGCGGAGATTTGTCCATCTCCTATGAGAACTTATAAAAATGTACCTAAAGCCCTCACAGAAGCCAAGACATGCATAACCACAAACGTGTAAGTACTTAGGCAAGATTGTGATTCAAAGTGATGACTATCACAGTTGGGTTTTTAATCTTGTGTGATTGCTTGATTGTAAGAAAAGTGTTGGTTCAAGACTAAGTTCATCATGTATTTATTTTTTTATTCAGTTGGTCTAAAGGAGATTTATGTTCTTGTGACATCTACCTTATGCACAATGAGTTAAATATTATTATTGCTAGTTTGTAAACTTGTAGGGGGTTGTTAGATGTTTTGTGCAAAATTATTTTTTCAAAACATGAAAGAGTTTTCAAACTAGATATCATATGTATCTATATATTTCAACAAATCTAATAGCTCATTAGTAAGACTTTATTTTGCCACACTAAAGATCATAGGTTTCAAAGCTTGTCAAAGGCAAGTTGAAAATATTTTTTATCTAATTAATTTTTCATAGGTACAAACTATTTAGGCTTGGGCTGGGTCTGATTAATGCATCCAAGACCTGTGGTCTCCCTACACTGTACCTAAATAAGTCTCTTGGGCCACAATCAATTAAGACCAGTGACCCCTTGGGATGATGACCGCTGGACTGGATTCAGTGAATCTAGACAAGTCACTTGGGCTGTACTCGTTAAAAAAATAATGACCCTCGGGCTACCCTCATTGAGGGATGGTGACCCTTAGATTGGATTCAGTAAACCTGGACAAGTCTCTTGGGATGCACTAATTAAAACCAGTGACCCTTGGATTACCCTCATTAAGAGATGATAACCCTTGGACTGGATTCAATGACCTAGAAAAGTCTCTTGGGCGGCACTTATTAAATAGCAGTGACCCTTAGGCTACCCTCATTAAGGGATAGGGTGACCCTTAGGTCGGTTTAGGAGTTTTTAAATAGGCTTCTATGTAGCTCATTTAGAGTATCACCAGAAAAATCAAATAACAAATAGTTGGCTAATTTCTGAGAGTGCAGTTACCTAGTGCAAAAGTGTGTTCAGCCCATCAGTAGAGCCATGTCCTGTGTCAGATCAAAGAGGTCATTTACCTGAACAAATCAAGGAGATCACCAGAATATCTAGGTGGTGCACACAAATAACTTCAATTGATGTTTCTGGGGGGGAATTTGACTTTAGATCCTTGCACCGGAGTAGGTCAAATATTACTTCAAGCACATATTCAAAGACGCACAATAGCTCTACTACAGAAGTTTTAGATTTTTAATTTCAAAGGAAGTCCACTTCTCTCTAGTTTATTTTCTTTTGTTATAATAGTTTAAGCTCATGAAACTAAAGAACAAACATTAGAATGGAAAATTCACAAGTGAACTAACTGTTTTAAGCCAAGTCCTCCAAAATTTGAAGAAACCTCATAATCTATTAATCTTGAAAATTCAAATTGACTAAAAAAACTCACCTTATTGCCATCTTTTCAAATTTTCAAGTAAGGGGGTGTTATTGGTTCGGGACTCTCGAGTTGAACACGAACAACTTCTAGGATTTTTAAAGTTTGATGTTATTAGTTTGGGATTAAGATTTAGATTTTTAATCTAGTGTCATTGGTTTGAGAGAGGATTTGAATTTTGAAATCTAGTGTTAATAGTTTGAAACTGAGATTTGGATTTCAAAATCCAGTGTTATTGATATGAAATCCTACATTTTAATCCAAGTACATTTGAACCAATCCAATTATCAAGAAAAGTTCATGTGAAAACTCGTGGACTTTTCAATTGGACTTGGATTCTTCATATTCTCTCAATCCCTTCCAAATAATCCTATCCCAATTATTATTTGGGGGAATTCGTTTTAGCTACCTAGTCAAATCGTAAATAAAAAAAATCACTCGCATAATTTTATTCGCTTCAGCTACCTCCTTTTTTAATGTAAGGATGTGTGCTCACGTGTCAAACACTGAAGCGCTCATCAGCAATGAAAGACGAAAAACCTTTAAGTAATCGCTTCAAAAAAAGAAAACCGCTTCGAAAAGGCCATATTTCTGAAGACTGCAAGTATAATCGTAGTAATCACAAAATGATCGCAGTATAAACGACTACGGCTATAATTGTAGTTCTCACAAAAATGCCTTATTTCTGAGGACCGTGACTATGTTCACAGTCCTCACAAAATGATCGCAACCCTTTTTTGAGGACTGCGATCATGATCACAATCCTCACAAAATGCACTATTTATGAGGACTGCGATCATGATCGCAGTATTTTCTCACAAAAATATCATATTTCTGAGTCTTTATAGGAATGTGAATATGATCACTGTACTCTTTATTAGGACTACGATCATGATCACAGTATTCACAAAAATATCCTATATTTAAGTCTTTATGAAGATTGTGATCATAGTCATAGTCCTAAAAGAGAACTGCGACGCGATCATGGTCGCGTCCTTACAAAATGTCCTATTTTTTAGTTTTTGTGAAGATTACAATTATATTCATGATCCTCTTTATTAAGACTACGACCATGATCACAGTCCTCATAAAATGTCCTATTTCTGAGTCAGTCCTCATAGAAGATTGCGATTATGAGTTTCAATCCTCATATTAATATTGTCATCATTAGCAAACCATGTTAACTCATATCGAATGATCACTAATGCTTTTAGATCTAAACACAAACAAAGCTCATCGCGAGTACGACCAAATGAATATGCAAAAGATCGACTCGCGAATAATTCTGCGTCAGGGTCAAGATTAAGGGAGAGCAATGTCGGGGGTAATAGGGAAGCGTAAATAAGAAAATAAAAATATATAAAGAAGTGGTGGTTGGGAGGAATCGGTTTATACTGAAGTGAATGAGACTGTAACGAACAAAATTATGAAGCTGAGTTTTTTTTCTAATTATGAAGCGAAGTAGGTGGTTGTAGTAAAAATTTTCTTATTATTTTATTATAGTAGCTAATGATATAATATTTAATTATAAAAAATAAAATATAATTATTAAAACAATAATAATAATAATTAAGTTAATATTTTACTTAATTAGTGATATTAACTTGACTACTTAAAATATTTAATAGATAAAGTAATAAATAGTGTCATGTCAATATTATTAATTGTAGGCATTCATTGTTTATAATTACACTTTGGTTTGTGTTGAATATTTATTTTATTTTTAGCTTATTTTAATATATAATATTATTTAACTAAGAAAGTTATATAATATATCAATAATATCTAATAATAACTAATACCAATAATAGTTACTTTAATGTTTATTACAAAATATTTTTGATGTTATTTCAATAAAAATAGTTACTCAGTGTTAGATTAGCATTTATTACTATCAAATAATGAATAATATCAACATAATTATTCTCCTCTCTTGAGAGGAGAGGGAATATTCTCCTTTTATATGTTCAAACGTTAGATTAATTAGATCTAAAAATAAATCAAATCTAAAATAAAAGTAGTTCATAATAATTATCCTTAAAAAAAAAAATTCCTCCTTAGTCGCGCCCTCGCCCTCAATCCTAGTCTCTCTCATTTGCCATTGTTGTGTTTGATCTTAAGCCTATAGACCACGAGCTCTACTTAGTGGTAACACAGGACGTTTCTTCAGTGTACATGTAAATAAATAAGAAGAAGAAGACTTATTTGTGCAAAGACAAAATACCATTAGTTATGATTCTTGGTTGAATATATATACACATATTGGTCACATGTTTACACTGATTTAGGAGATACAATAGAAAAATATTGATTGATAGAAAGAATAGAAAAATATTGACTGAGAGAAAGAATGAGAAACACATGATGCATGACTCCCATGAGTCCCATGTGTTCCTTTAATCATGTAGAAATTTTAAGATCTGGTTGATTTCATGAGGGGTGTCTTTCACATGGATCACATGTTTCACATGAGTCACGTGTTGTCATTGATATCTCTAACACCCCCCTCCCGCGCAAGCAAAGCGGGTTCGAAAGAATCGATAGCTTGTTCTTCAGCATAGAAAATCTGAATGAGCTCAAAGGCTTAGTAAGGATGTCTGCTAGTTGGTCTTTAGTGCTGACAAACCGAACATCCAGGACTCCATTAGCGACATAGTCCCTCACAAAATGAATGTTGATCTCAACATGTTTAGAGCGGGAGTGACAAATAGGATTGATCGAGAGATATGTTGCATCGAGGTTGTCACAGAGAACTATTGGGGGAGATTGCGGAACTCCAAGCTCAGAAGTAATGACTGCAATCAAACGACTTCTGCTGCAGCATTGGCCACGCCCCTATACTCTGCCTCAGTGCTAGATCGTGCCACAGTGCACTGCTTCTTTGAGATCCAAGAAATGAGATTTGTACCAAGAAAGATATAATAGCCACTGATAGATTTTCGATCATCGATCGACCCTGCCCAATCTACATCAGTGTAAGCAGTAAGCTGTACAGAAAAATGACGAGAGAGAGAAAGGCCATGTTGAATGGCAGATTTGAGGTAACGGAGGATCCGTTTTACAGCGCTTCAATACTCATCGGTTGGAGCTTGCATGAACTGAGCGACCTTGTTCACCGAGAAGGCAATATCGGGTCTGGTAAAGCTTAAGTATTGTAGAGCCCCAACAGTATTTCGATAGACAAAGGGGTCAGAGAGAGACTTGCCAACAATCTTGGATAGCTTACAGGAAGTGACCATAGGCGAGCTAATAGGCTTGACACCATCCATCTTGAGTCGGAGAAGCAAATCACGAATGTACTTCTGTTGAGAGAGAAATAGACCTGAGGGTGTACGATGACACTTCACGCCTAAGAAATAGTGCAGTGGGCCGAGGTCTTTTAATGAGAACTCCCGGCCTAGTTCTTGAATAAGACGAGTGACAGCTCGTGAGTCATTGCTTGTGATGATGACGTCGTCCACATAGATAAGAACCAAAAGAAGATCTGTCCCGACCCGTCGGAGGAAGAGAGACGTGTCAGACTTGGAGCCCACAAAGCCCAATGTGACTAGATAACTGCTGAGGCGAGAAAACTAGGTCCGTGGAGCCTGTTTGAGGCCATAGATACTGCGGTGAAGCATGCATACATGATTGGGATGAGCGGGATTGATGAACCCCGAAGGTTGTTCCATGTACACCATCTCAGTAAGAAAACCCTGAAAAATGTATTATTCACATCCAACTGTCAAATAGACCATCCCTTGAAGACCGCCAGATTGCACATGGTACGGATAGTGGTCGGTTGATGACCGGACTGAATGTCTCACCATAGTCTAATCCTGATTGTTGATGAAAACCCTTGGCCACCAGGCGGGCTTATACCTATCAACAGAACCATCAGATTTATGTTTTAACTTGAAAACCCATTTACAATCAACCAGATTTATGGAAGGGTCATATGGCACAAGGGACTAGGTTTTATTCTTAAGCAAGGCATTCATCTCAGTGTCCATTTCCTGGCGCCACTTGGGATCTTTAGAAGCGTGCGTGAAACAGGTGGGTTCGAAAGGAGAGGTGGCCAAGTCAGCCATAAGGCAGGTAGGCATGGGATACCGGGTGGCTAGCCAGACTTTTGGTATTCTGGTGTTATACTGTGTTATGGTGACCATATGGTAGGTCCTGGTAGGAGGAGGACTGAGAGAACCTGAGGATGAGGACGAGGAGAAAGATTCATCGGCGGGTGCTAGTGGAGGTGGCGGAGGAGTATGTGATGGAGGTGGTAGTGGAGGAGGAGAAGAGTCAACGGTGGGGCCCGTATGAAAAGAGGGGACTGAAACTATGGAAAGTAACAGAGACATGGAGATGGGGATCAGTGGTGAAGGCGTGAGAGTAGGGGAGAGAGGGAGGGCAGAGGAGAACGGAAAGGAAAGGAAGATTCGTCTAACACAACATCCCGAGAGATGTAAATACGACCAGAGGGGACATGCAAACATTAATAACCTTTATGCGAAGCCGAGTAACCTAAGAAGACACATTGACTGGACCGAAAACTAAACTTATGAGTTTGGTATGGACGCAGATGAGGGTAGCAAGTACAACCAAAAATTCGTAAGGAAAGGTAGTTAGGTGATTTATGAAATAATTTCTGATAGGGAGATAGATTATGGAGGACGGGGGTGGGCATTCTATTGATTAGAAATGAGGCAGTTTGGAAAGCATAAGGCCAGTAATGAAATGGAACATTTGACCGAGCCAGAAGAGTAAGGCCGGTCTCGACAAGGTGGCAGTGATTTCTTTCTGCGGTACCGTTTTGGGCACTAGTGTGTGGATAGGATAAACGTGAGCGATACCCTAAGAAGACAAGTAATGTTTAAATTTGAAGGACTCGCCACCACCACCAGTTTGGAGTGCTTTAATGGGACGCCAAAAAAAAAATTTCACATGAATTTTGAACTCAAGAAAAATAGAGAAAGCATCACTTTTATTTATTAAAGGATAAAGCCAAACATACTTACTGTAGTGACCTACAAAGCTAATATAATAGCGATGACCACTTACAGCGGAACACAGGAGATGGACCCATGGATCGGAGTGAATAAGCTCTAAAGGTGCAATAGCAATCGTGGAAGATGACGAAAGAGGAAGACAATAACTTTTCCCTTGCTGACAGGGGATGCAGAGAAGGGTACCAGCATGGTCAGGGAGAATAGGAAGCTGATGCTAAGATAAAACACTGGAGACAACTCTGGTGGAGGGATGACCTAGGCGCTCATGCTAGACGGAGGAAGATGTACGCTCACCGAGAAGAGCCTGGGGAGAAGCGGTGAAGTTATGATTCCCTAGGGAGAAGACATACAGACCATTCTTAAGTTGTCCCTATATTAGAGTTTTTCGAGTGGAGAGATCCTTGATAAAACAAGAGTCAGGGTGAAATTCAAGGACTTATTTATCAGCAGTAAATTGACTAACAGACAGAAGATTTTTGGTGATATCAAGAACATGTAAAAGGTTTTTCAAGACAAAGAAAGAAACAGGAGAACACAATAAAAAAGCACCAGTAGCTCGGATAGGCAAACCTGTCCCGTTACCCATGCGAACTCTGTTGGGTCCTTGATATTCAGAGTGAACCGCCAGATTCACAATGTCAGCTATTAGGTGATGAGTGGCTCCGGAGTCAACATACCAGTTGGGATCAACTGGACTATTCCCATAAGAGTGGAGAAGAGCAGTTGGCTAGCCAAATCATCATAACGATTGTAACATTGGTTAGCATAATGGGCAAAACGATTGCAGATCTGGCATTAAGGTCGGCCACCAGTGGACTGATGTGATGGTAAGAAGGAACGTCCACGACCACGACCGTGCTCCCTGCCTCGGCCACGTCCATGACCACGGAAAAAAGATGGAGCTGAATGGTAGTTTGGGGTGCGGGAAACCATATAAACTGCAGGAGAAGGGGAGATGAGGGTTGTGGAGTCTGGTGAAGTGATAGCACGCCCAATAAATCTCCTGGCTAAGCATGAGGCCGATGAGTTCTTCTGACAGTACGGGGTCGACTCGTGTGTTGACGGAGGTGACGAACGAGTCATATTCGAGAGACAGACCACTAAGTAAGGTAGAGACGAGGTCGGAGTCGGCAACTAGATTAGCTACTGCCGCCAAGTTGTCCACAATGGACTTGACAGACTGGATGTACTCTGACATAAAAGAGGTGCCCATCTTGATGGTATACAGCTGATATTTGAGTTGCTGCACTCTATCTCTGGAAGGTGACGCAAAGATTCGCTCCAGAGAGCACCACACATCACGAGATGTAGTGAGGCCGACGACATGAGCAAGAACAACCTCAGTGAGCGAAGAGATAAGCCAACATAAGAGCATCTGATCAAGCTTGATCCAGCGAGTGTATTCTTGATTGATAGTGGTCCTCTCGGTAGAAGGAAAGAACCGGACCAGACACGGAGAGGTTCCATTGACGAGGCCTTCGAGATCGTGAAGTTTGAAAAGAGGAAGGAACTGGAAACGCCACAGCAGATACTTTCCCTATCGAGTTTGACATTTAGAAAGTGAGTGATGTTGGGATTGAGAGTAACCATGGATGCAAGTGTTTGGATTGAGGTGAGGGAAGATGAAGAGGAAATACTCGACATGGTACATGAGTTGCTCTGATACCAAGATAAATAAGAAGAAGAAGACTTATTTGTGCAAAGACAAGATACCATTAGCTATGGTTCTTAGTTGTATATATATATACACATATTGGTGACATGTTTACACTGATTTAGGAGATACAATAGAAAAATATTGACTGATAGAAAGAATAGGAAATATTGACTGAGAGAAAGAATGAGAAACGCATGGTTCATGAATCCCATGAGTCCCATGTGTTCCTATAATTATGGAGAGATTTTAGAAGCTGGTTGATTTCATGAGGGGTGTTTTTCACATGGATCACATATTTCACATGAGTCATGTGTTGTCATTGATATCTCTAACACATGTAAATGTAATATGACAATAGAGAAAAAAAATAATATAGCACTAATCAAGACTTATATTGTGACCTCTAATAACTTAGATTTATAAGTTATCACTTGAGATAGAGTTCAAAAGTATACTTATGCTAATAAAATTGATCTAAAAAATATATATCAATATAAAAAAAATTGCAAACAATATGTACTACTACATTATTTTATAAAATTCAGCGTGGCTCTGCCCCTGGGTCCACCTCAGTTCACCTCTTGTGATTCCAGCCACGTACACCACCGTTAATTCCTCCGCTCCTCTAAAAATCTTTGCTTCAGTTTTGATCTTCATATCCTTTAACCTGAACTTCATCATCTCATTTGACGCGTTTGATGAGCCAACCTCACGATGAATGCACTTCACCGCAGTAGAAGCAGAGGAAAACAACTGAAATCAGTTCTACAATCAAAATTAAAGACGAGAGTGTAATCAGGCAAAGCTTGCTCTGGTCTTGCTAATTAATTGGGATCAAACTTTAGCAAGCAAGATATGGAGAAGAGGCAGGTCTCTGAATCTCTACACTTTCTTCCAACGTGGGGTTTTGTAAGAATGACAACATAGGGACATGAAAAAGGATGAGCATATATGATTATGAAATTTGCCTTAAATAGTTATTTGATCTATAATTTCGTGGGGACTAATTTGGGTTGGAAGGCTACCGTAAGCCCTCGGGTTTTCATTAAAAAACCTTTAACGAAACATATCAAATGATACAATAATATAATGTTGGAAATAATTTAACATGTATGAGCTCACATATGTGAATTTAATGTGTATGGCTATCTTTAAAGTATAGTCCAAATTAATTATGATCTAAAAAATTAATAATTAGACTAATATGTATTAAATTGTCATGGATTTAATGTGTAAAGATAATTATGTAATTTCCAATTTGATTAAGGGCTAAATTGAAAAAAAGAATAACTGATAGAATCAGTTATTATTTAAGGGATCATGGTCCCACTAAAAACGTATCTTCTTCTTCTCTTTGAGATCCCTTCAAGCAGAGAGATAACTCAGAGGAATATGGATCTTTTGGAGGACCTTCTCTATCCCAACAATTCAAGGAATTCAGTTATGGATCAAGGTACATTTCTGTCTTTTTTATTTTGATTTTTCTCATATCTTTGAATCTTCATGGAGACTTAAATCTATATTTTAGGTTTTGATTTATGTTAAAGATAAAATTGTGATTTTGATCTTATTTATTTCAAGTATAATTATCATAGATCAAATCCTTTTATTGATAATCAAGTTCCATCAATTGGTATTAGAGCCACTCCAATGAGGAATCCTACATTTGAGAATTAAATTTCAAATTTTGGGATATTTTTGATACGTCCATGAAATTGAAATATATAATTTAGATCTTATGAATCATATTGCATGATTACTTTGGCTTCGGTAAAAGAAATTTCAGATTCATGAATTTAAAATTTTCAGATTTGAATTCGGTTTAATAAAAATAAAAAAAACTTCAGATCTGTTTTTTCAGTTTTTTATAAAAAAAATTTGCCAGGCGTGATCGTGCTGAGGCGCCGCACATCTTCTGGCGGCGCATTAGGGTGTCGCGCATCTTCTGGCGGCGCCCAGGTGCTGTACTCGGGCATTACGCAATTTTTGGTCCTTTGGGCAATTTTAGGACTTTTTTAAAATTTTAAATGAATTTTGGGTACATCTAATAAATCATTGAAATTGTCTAACATTTAATAAAAACTAATTGAAATAAGATGTCACCAAAGTGACCTCTCTTGTGTAGATTAGCTTTTTAAGAATGTTGAGATGTTTAAGTGTGTATGTGAATTCATGCGAGTATTAATGGCCCAAAGGAAGGATAATATTTGGCCGAATTGCATACGCACTTGTGATGATAAATGTGTGACAATTATAAGATTTTCATGTGAATAATAAGTTATTCCAAAGATAAATTTATTTTTTGACAGAATTTATTGTCAACATTTTATTGTTACACCAAAAGTACCACTTACAAGTTAATATTACTATCCAAAAGCTTGATTTTAATGTTGTTCTAGATATCTTGAGATGTGTTCCATAATAGTTTAAATTTAAAAGTCATTTATTTGATTATTATGTGAACATACACGCTTATTTAATTTATTCAGTGTAAAGCTATTGTATCTGCTGTTGCTATATCTGCAAATACAAACAATATTCCCATGCTTAATAGGACAAATTTCAAAGAATAGAAAGAGAATATTTTAATCATTCTTGACTACATGGATGTAGATCTTGCACTAAGAATAGAGTAACCTACTTCTCTTACAGCTGAAAGTTCCTCTGATGATAGCAAGAATTTTGAGAAGTGGGAACGTTCTAATAGCATGAGTGTAATAATCACGAAGCGCGGCATTCCAGAAGCCTTCGAGATGCAGTATCTGATGAAATAACTTTAGCTAAAGATTTCCTTGCAGAAATTGAGAAATATTTTGCAAAGAACGATAAAGCAGAAATAAGCACGCTTTTAGCTAGCTTGATTTTTATGAAGTATAAGGGGAAGGGAAACATAAGGGAGTGCATCATGCAGATGTTTCCCTTGCCTCCAAGCTTAAAACACTAAAACTCGAGTTATCTGAGGACTTTCTCGTGCATTTGATATTAATTTCGCTTTCTGCTCACTTCAGTCAATTTAAGGTCAGTTATAACTGTCAGAAGGAGAAATGGACATTGAATGAGCTCATTTCATATTGTGTGCAACAAGAGAAAAGTTTTAAGCATGAGAAATCTGAAAGTGCTCATATAGTCAGTACCTCAAAGGATAAGGGTAAGAAAAGAAAGTAGGATGAAGCTGCTAAGAGTTCAGATCAAAAGAAACTTAAGGAAAATGAAGACTATTTCTTTTGTAAGAAACATGCACATGTAAAGAAAGAATGTATAAAATATCATGTTTGGCGTGTCAAGAAAGGTATATTCTTTATTTTGGTATGTTCTAAGGTTAATTTAGCTTCAATACCTATAAAACTTGATGGTTAGACTTAGGCGCTACTACTCACATAAGTGTTTCTATGCAGAGTTGCCTAAGCTTCCGAAGGCCAAGTAATAGTGAAAGACACATCTTTGTGGATGATGAAAAATTGGTAGAAGTTGAGGCAATAGGGCATTTTAGGTTGTTGTTAGGAACTGGTCTTTATTTGGACTTAAAAGACACTTTTATTATACCGTCATTTAGACAGAATTTGCTTTCTATTTCTTATTAGACAAATTTGGTTATCATTGCTCTTTTGGAAATAATCAGTTTAGTCTTTCATTAAATTTAAATATTGTTGGTACTGATTCATTAAGTATTTATGACAACCTTTATTTGCTTGATACGATTGCATCATATAATGAAACCTTACATGTGGATTCACGTGGTACAAAACATAAGCTAAATAAAGAAAATTCAGCAAGATTATGACACAAGCATTTGGATCATATATCTAAATATAGAATAGAACGACTTGTGACAGAAGGTATTTTGAATTCTCTTGATTTTTTAGACTTAAATGTCTGTATTGAATGTATCAAGGAAAACAGACCAAATATAAGAGATTAGGTGCCAACAGATCTTCAGGTGTCTTAGAATTGACACATACAAATATCTGTGGACCATTCCCTATGGCTTCTTGGAATGGTCAATGATACTTTATATCATTCATAGACGATTACTCACACTATGGGTTCTATATCTCATTCATAAGGAATCAGAGTCTCTGGACATGTTCAAAAATTTCAGAACTGAAAGTAAGAAAATTTAGTGTGTCAGATCTGACCATGGTGGTGAGTATTACGGCAGATATGACGGTTCAGGAGAACAACGTCCAGGGTCATTTGCTGACTTCTTAAAGAAATGTGAAATCGTCTCACAGTACACCATGTCAGGCTCACCTAGCATGAATGGTGTGGCTGAAAGACGAAAATAGAACTCTTAAGGATATGGTGAGGAGCATGATTAGTCATTCTATCTTACCAGAATCACTTTGGGAAGAAGTAATAAAGACAACAGCTTATATCCTGAATAGAGTACCAACTAAAGCAGCTACCAAAATACCTTATGAGCTTTGGACAGGTCGAAAGTCTAATCTAAAGCACTTTCACATTTGGGGATGTCCATCTGAGGCTAGGCCTTGTAAGCCAAATGAAAAGAAATTGGACTCCAAAACAGTGAGCAGCTACTCATTGATTACTCTGAGTGATCTAGGGGCTACAAGTTTTATGATCCCACTATTAAGTAAATTTTTAAAATGGAAATTGCAATATTTTTGAGGATGTTGAGTTTGGGAGAGAAATAAGGTTAGAGATTTTATCTTTAAGGAGGAATCAGTTTCAATCCCTACCACTGCTTTTGATAGTGTACAGACTCCTATACCTATCATTGTTCGAGAAGTAGATATGAAATCTCAACAAGACAATATTGAACAAATTCCCACTCAAGTTGAGGCAATTATTCCTGAAGAACAAACTCAACAACCTTAAGAACAAATGCCACTAAGAAGATCCACAAGAGTGAGAAGAAATGCTATTCCAGATAACTAAATAGTATTCCTCCTAGAACACGAGGACGCTAATGGATTGGTGGAAGGTGATCCAATCAACTTCCATCAAGCCATGCAGGATTTAACTCTAAAAAGTGGATAGTGCCATGAATGAAGAGTATAAGTCTATGCAGACAATCAAATTGGGATCTTGTCCCATTGCCTGAAGGTAAGAAGCCTATTAGCTGCAAATGGATATTTAAAACTAAAAGAGATTCAGAAGGTAACGTGGAGAGATATAAAGCTCATCTTGCAGCTAAAGACTTTACCCAAAGGGAAGGTATTGATTTTACAAAGATTTCTCTCCGGCTTCATCGAAAGACTCTTTTAGGACAATTATGGCTTTTGTTGCACATTTTGACCTTGAGCCACATTAGAT